>JAHQIW010006697.1:0-558654 GCA_019055375.1 Parelaphostrongylus tenuis | reverse complement strand
AAACACAGCTGTTCAATACAAACATGATGGTCGGTTCTACTCCGTTTACTCGCGTAAACAAAATTCTCCATTTTTCACTTGTCGTCAGATTGGTTCAACAGGGACATGAACACCGATTTCACATATCTCTGGACTCATCGAAGTCAGTGTTTGAGCCAAAAATCCACTCAGTTCTTCCAATTATGTTATGAATGAGGTCGAATGTCTGTCGTGTCCCTATGGGATTCATCAGCGCTAGGCATCCAATTGTTTATCATCTGCAATTACTTTCTTTACCTTCGTATTTCATTTTTTTTCTAGTCGTTCTGGACAATCTAATCATGCTTGTTCGGACTTCTTGCACTTATATTTGTTTGTCGCAACGCGGATGTCTTATTTTTGCTTTACCTCGTTCAGATGTTTTTGCGTCGATGACTTCACAGTATCGTATTGTTAATGCCCGTACAACTAGTGCACGGTCTTTATTCTGATGTAATAAAGCGACTCCCGAAGTTTTCCTCCCATTCGACGCCTCCTGAGGGTTTAACGACCCACGACCAGGTCTGTCCTATAAATTTACAATTGAAGGTGAGTTCGTCACGCTTAATTCTTTTGTTTTTACACAATATTGTGTACTAAAATGAGGTGGTGTAGTTGTTCATCAAGCCTATTGTGAACTGTTTCGCTTTGAAACAATTCTTCGCTTTTGATTTGGGTTTGTTAAAGCCTTTACACTTTCAATTGTGATTTAAATACTTAGCACCGTTCGTTTCATTTGGATCAAAATGCAAAATTGTTCAATTTTTTGTTCTCACAACTCACCATATGTCGAGAAATCAGTTACCAGACTTCTGTTGATGACCGATAAAGTTTCATTTTTCTATTGCAACCCAATATCAATAAGCAGTGCACCACAGAGATGTTAGGGCATCTCACGACCTCAACACGTTGAGTGAACCTGAGCTTCATGAACACATAGGAGCCGATTACTATGTTTTGTCTTTTTACGCTTCTCATGCGTCTTCACCATTCTAATTTGGCCCTCCAGGAGAAGGTAATCTGAAGATCACTGAAAAACGTTCTTCCTCATTTTCAGACAATTTGAGCAGTGCGGTAATATATAAGGGGTGAGCATAGGACAATAATTATGATTATCGCTACAATCGCAAATGGTCATTTGTTCAATCTTATTTGGTTTGACTTAGATAATCAGACGCATTTGCACTCGTTTAGATCTAATCAGATCGTAAAACTATTGAAGAACATGCGTCACAGTTACTTAAATTGCCTTGATTGAAGGTTTCTGAGAATAGTTTGCAGTTATCAAAATCCTCCATTGGTAGACTTTTTTATTCGTTCTCCGTCTTCATCATCTCTAAATTTGTACTTTTGCCATTTGAACAGTACGCGATTGTTTTACTTCAAATATTTTCTCACCTATAACTGATTCGATTCAGCGGGAGTCCACCGCGAGTCATTGTCAAGTCCAGATGTGCATTCAATCACCTCAAACGAAGTTGAAAATTGAAGACGAGAACATGGCGATTGATCAACGCCGAGAGCTTTATCCTTTGCCGTTTTTGTAGCTTTCTATCACCAGCCTTTTTCGGCTTGAAATTTATATTTGATTAATAAGATGCTGGAAACTGACATGCGATGAGATGACCCCAGTTCTCTCACAGACCAACTGGCTGGCCGATCATTGAACATCACGTGCGGGCCGTGTTTGTTCATGTGCGACTCCTGCGCTATAATCAAAGTGGTCTTGACGTCATTGCTCGTGTGTTGTATTTTTATCAGTTGAAACAGATTTTTTCACTTGAATATTACTTATACATTGCTAGAGAATTCTATGATTATTGGTGATATAAAAGAATAGTAAACATCGATGGGAAAAATTCATCAAGCGCATTGAGGGTTCGATACATTTTGAAGGTTTTTTTTACGATAAAAGTTTCAATATATCCTAATTTTTTTCTTTAAGTGTGTTATATAATTTCTTTATTCATTCAACAGCTGGCGTTTCGGCAGTTCGCCTTCTTCAGAGCTGGATTGCAGACAATTTGACCTTTCCAGGCTCTGCAGAAGGCGAACTGCCAAAACGCCAGCTGTTGAATGATTAAAGAAATTATATAACACCTCATGTTCCATTTAAAGAAGAAAATCAAAGCATGCCGAGGTTAATAGACAGCCGGTCCTGGAAACTGTGATATAGGTAAAGTTTTTAATCCACTCGAATGTCGCGCCAAGACTTCAGATTGTCGCTAAAAGCTCGCTTGTGACTGCGTTGTCAAGATATTAATGAGTCCTAACGTAGGTTCATTCTTGCGTGGGTTTTCCACATGAAGATGTCGAACATTTCTTTACTTTGGAAACGTTGGTGAAAAACCTTTGCTTTACACGGCAGTTTATCACTCAGAAGCAGTGTTCAGCCAGTACCAGGTGGAAAATTTTTCGGGAAATAAGGGAATTTGCTTACATGATAATGCTTAGATAATCCGTTTTCACATTATGCGCGAGTCCCAACACTTCCACTCATTTCATTCTCTTGCACTGTGATCCCGTAAATGTGATCAGATCGTATGTGGATTAGTCAGCGGCTTAAAGGTCTGCTCACTGACTATTCAGATGTCGATCAAGCGTTTTTTCTCTGAAGTTTCTCTGACAACTTTTTCCTGCTCTCTTCCAATCACCATGGCTACCTTTAGCACAGTGTTTTGTATCTTTGTTGAAATTTCATAGTGTGCGCTTTGAAATTTCCCTCAATTGCTTAGCTGAAGCGGTATTACCAGCATTCAGTAAATCCACTAGTTTATTTTCGCTCTTTGCAGTTAATTTTCCAAGACTGGTTATTCTAGCGCTTTTAGGTCTGGTCGAGAAACCCTATAGCTTAACCTTTTTTTTGAATCAAGAACCTGTACTAGTAAAATTGAGCTCGGTCAATGGCTTGATGTTATGTTTAGACTCTGGTCATGGTGGATCCCGTCTCACAGCTGATCATCCGCTTGCCACCACTACTTCGCCTTGTTGTCTTACTCTTCGGTGCTGTACTTATCCATCTCACCATAGGCACCTATCACACCTTTGGTGAGTAGCTTTACCCTTCATTCTATGGAAATCCGCAATTCATAAACATTGGCTTTTGGATAATGGAGAATTTTCCTAAATTCAAATTTGAATTTGTAGCATCTACTGGTCATGTCGTAGTTGTTAATAAATTCTGTGTATTGATCAACCACTTTCGCCATCATTGTTTATGTACGTGTAGCGCAGTGGTTAATGATGCGCTTTAATATATACAACATCCTTGTCTGTTCTGCCTCTCAAGCGACAACTAGACTGACTGCATCCTTCTGTGACTAGAGAATTGGTAGCAGGCTTGTACCAGTGTACAAAAACACTAACCCAATGTATCATTAGTCCTCCCCGTCTCATTGTAGAGGCCAGATGTATAATTAATCACCTCTCTGATGACGCGAATGCAATTAAATACACGGCGGACCGATGAGGCATTAATCAACACCGATTCACTTATACAAGTCCCTATAAACTAAAAAAAGCCAGAATGTTAGAAAAGAGCAAAGGAAGGACCTTGTTAGTGAAGTGTATAACACGTAATCCTTCGTAAAGATAATGCCGGCCTAGAAGCCTACCTGAAATGCCGAGTTATGCTTACATCTCACCATCGTCGTGATTAATTTTCACATTATGCCCTGCTTTGAAAGAGTAATAGTTAATGCAGGAAAATTGGATGATATCAAATAGTCACATTTTAGGCAACATGCTACCATACATGGCTTCCTACATGCGGAATTACACTGATCCCAGTATACGAATCGAGCATTTCATGTGGGTGCCAACATTCCAAGGTGCGAAGGAATTAATTTTTTACAAGTATCAGTCTGTTAGGAAACTAGTTCATTTAAGATCTTGTGAATTGCATTCCTAGCCTCACCGAGATCATATGAAATTCCATTCAGGATGTTTCCCATTCGCAATGGTCATCGGTGGTGCATTGGCTCTTCATGTTGGCCCACGCATGGCCGCTTTTATTGGATGCGCCATTGCAACGTTTGTTCATTGTTTTCTATCAGAGACAGATTACTTCAAACTGGCCACGGCTCCATTTAACAATAAACTAAAGAGAAGTATAGGCGTCACAATGCTACTTTCTTAAATCGTTCCATAAGTTTTAGACTTGAGCAACAAATATCAAATTTATCAACCAGAACTGATGAAATCTGCATAATTTTGGCATCGTATGATTACGCATTTTCTTGTGAGCATTTTTATATACAACTTGCTTGTGCTTGCCCCAACATGGAGCTGCCTTGGAAACAAATTCGCTCGCTACTCATACATGAATGGCGCGTAGGGGAAACGCTAGCGAAGCGGCGCGCATGGTTAATGAAGCTTGGAGCGACGAAAAAGTTGCGAAAGGACGGATAGAAGTGGTTTGCGAAGTTCAAAGCTGGAGAGAAGAGTATGGAGGGCGACTCGCTCTTGGGCCGTCTGCAGGTAGCTCCATTAATCTTGCGCGTCGCTATTTAGCATCTTCCCCTAAGCATAATTCGTGCGTGAGTAGTAAGCGAATTTGTTCTCAAGACATCTTCATCTAAAAGCATTTGTAGGCTAGTTGTATGTCAAAGTGTTCACAAGAAAATGCGCAATTGAATGATAGCAAAATCATGCAATTTTTCCACCTCTATGTAGGAAATTTGATGTTAATTGCTTTAGCGCCTAACATGTGAAACGACCTAATATTTGTAATGAAATTCTCGTCAAACAGCATAAGTAATAGTTTGAATCTTGTCTTCAAAATATGAAGTGTTAGATGACCCTAACTGGTGTTAGTTCTAACAAATTTCTACTGCACTGCTATTTCTTTGAAAATGAAGACACTCCTTATTGGCGAGTACACGTCTTGTCAGCATACAGATACACCCGAACACTAAACTCACTCTGCTAAGGTCACCCAGCTCGTGTGATGGACATGTGGAACGGTTTCCAAAAGAAACGATTAAAGTAGAATTCTGGTGAAGTAAATCCGACAGTGGAGTACTTGCTATCTACTTTGCACCGTCATGGGGGTTTGAACAGCATAAAATGCTGTGCGTTGTCTAGATAATCTTTATCTTTTACGTTTTAAAACTTACTCTAATTCTCCACAGTACCATCATCTGTATCTGAGGTCATTGACTTGAATTCTTAATTCAAAGCAAATGAAGCAGAATTTATGAACTGTTAAATGCTTGAAATTTGTGCTCTTGATCGACGTCTGATTATAATCGCCTTTGTAAGCAAAATCTGACAGCGCATTTTTTAGCTTCTTCGTCAAATTCGCTATCTTAAAACACATCCCAGTATGAACCTAAAGCCGATAGCAAAAGTTTGATTGTCTGTTGTTCATCTCAAAATTCAGTCCATTTTTGGAATGATTTTTTCCGAAAGCTTAAATTATTACCTGTCCTGAATTATAATATAGGGTCTTCAACGAAAGTTTTGGGGAGCGTCTAATATATCTTCCAAAAATGTATTCTATCGGAAGCGGGGTAGCGCTCGCTGTTGTTAGTGAAGCGATGTATGAAGTAGCAAGGTGGTAAAGAAAACATTGGTCTGATCTCCTCCCTCAACACCCTCTTAAATCAATCAACTCAAGTCCAAGAACGCATTAGCTCGGCTACCTCCAAGATTGCAAGAGAATCGTCTCGGCCAGTATTCTACGACATATGCAAAGAAGACGAAATCCTCAAACCACTGCCGAACCATTACGAAATATTCAGCTACCTTTGTAGAGGGATGAATAGAAATGAATCAGATGCAAGAAGCTGGGATCTGCACAGTAACTTGTGATGACAGGGTCTCATTAAATGAAAAAAAAAAATTTCATTGCTAAGTCAAAAATATTGCTGCTTCGCAGAATTAACAGTAAAGTTTTTGAGTGAGAACGTCATTTTTCAGTTCGTCCGTTGCTCTTTCGTTTTGGACCATCAAACAATCGTTTTTCTCATTTTTTCTAACGTACGGTGCACTTTTTGGTCTTGGCCAAGGAATCGCATACGTCACTGCTGTTGCAACTGTTATCAATGTGAGTTAAGAAATGATGACTTTCAACCAAATTTGTCATATTATTGCAACCGGAATGAAAAAATCATGGATGTGGAAGTATCAGTCCTTAAAAGGGGAAAAGGTGGAAGGCACAGTGTAGACATACAAGCAGTGAACGTACAACCAACCATACTGTATGTAGTTCGACTACCGCTCCAAGCCATAAATCCTCCTGTCGTTTCGAAGTTGGCAAATTAGTATCCGACTTCTGTATAAAAGTTTATCCTCAGTCCACAGCAATCGGCGATTGCTTGCTTTGAGGATCTGGAATTGTTCTAGCAGAGCTATCTCAGGATTCTTCAGAGATCTACTTGGTCAGAGTTCAATTTTGTCATAAAAGTTCAAAAGTTTCGAGTAGCAAGGAAAAGCCACACGCAAAGAGCTGGTGGGTCTGTTGATTATGAGACCCGTCGAACTATTTAAACAGATGCAGATGCCTGCACAGTGCGTGACAGAGGGCCACTTACTGTTAACACTTTCCAAACTTTCAAAACACTAAAGGCAAATAGAAATGAATCACTAAATATCCATTATTTTTCCATTATTCTGTCCATCTTTTTTTCTTTACAATACCAACTTTGTGTGGGATACTTGTCCTACTAATTCATGGTTTTTTTTATTAGATATATCATATTCAGTGTGAATCCGGGACAGTTTTGATGTCTTGCAATATAAAATAATTTTGTGACGAGGTCACATAGCTCTTTGAGTCCCGTGGTGATCTCTGTAAAGATAAACTGTTAGAAAAAGAAACAGTACTAGACGAACTATTGCTGATGTGAAGGTCGTAACGATGTCTTTGCCTTGAGTCACAGTGTAGGCTTTAACTTCGGTGCATTTGGAGAATGAAAGAAAAAACCCGCTTTGAATTCGGTTTATGTGGAGAATGAAAGAAAAAACCCCACGCAGTCGCACATGGTCTCATGAACCATCATAAAATTTTCTTTGTGCTGTTAGCCGGGTTACCACTACTTTGATGAGTCTTAATTTCTCCTGTTGACAATGAAAATTTTAGTGGGCTCCCGAGAAAGTGGGATTGGTGAGCGGAATTGTAGCTGCTGGCTTCGGGATCTCTTCGTCGATTTTTGCTCCGATTCAAACGCATCTCATCAATCCTCACAACTTACCATCAACAAAAGACGGGTATGTTCGCCTCATAACTCTCACTAAGTGACAAGCTATGCTGGGAAGGTTTAATCATTAAATTGGCGCGTCGATAAAATATTTTTTTTCTCTGAAGAAGTTGAGTAACACTCAGATCTAGGTTATTGTGGTTTATCAGCCATTGCAACACAGAGATGCATTTTCTCAATAAAACGTATCAAATTCACAACCAATATTAACAACTGTCGCACAGACTCTTACAAAAGTTGTTCACGACATTACAGGAGCTGTTCTCATCTTGAAATAAGCAGCGCCGCTAGCTACGTCTCTTGATATCCATACATGCGTATACGTTCCACACACGCGCATCTTAGAAATATCCCACACGCGTCAGCGTTGTTGCTATCGGGCTAAAGTTTCTAGCATAATCTCAGAACTTCCGAAAGACTTAGATCTCCTTGCATTGCATTTTCATTATCTCATTTCTTTAGCAATCAAAATAGCACGTTCTCAAAATTCACTTATTTTGAACAACGTGATTTTTAGCATCTTTCTGTTATTTTGATAAGCAGGCTTAAGGTTGTTAAAATAATATTCATCCGACGGTGGCAACGTCATGAAGAACTTGCCTTGATCAGAGCCCCATGAGATCAAATTGGCACATCATAAAACGGATGGAGGATAAATTACTCAGCGTTGATTAATCCCTGAGGGATGCGCCATGCATTCGTCTCCAATTTTAAAGTTCATTGGAGGTGATTGAATGAATATCTGGCCCCTACATTGACCCGCGATGGCCTCCCGCTGAACCGAGTCAGTGCTGCTTATCCTCCCAGGCAAGTCATAGACTAGTCTGATACCAATTTAGCGACTTCGAAGGGGTGGATGGCTTGGTGAGCCATGAGCGTGAGGTCGAACCATCGACCTCTTGTGTGACGCAGAGCATCTCTGACCACCTCAGCATATGCGCTCATTGGTACATCATCTCCCTGGCCAATTGCTTTGATAGCACAAACTGGGGCGAATGTGGCACATTGGTTGAAGGTGTTTTTCGATACGTTGGCTCGGTTCCACATCCCAAGCTGAGCAAGCCTCCCAACCGTCTAGAGTAGGAAAACTGATACCAGACTTGTCTGAGAGGACAGAAGCAATGACTTTTCCCAATGATTCATCAACGCTGCTGCCAGTTTATTCAAGTGATAGGTATAACTCAGATCTGCTGTCATGAAGGAACTAAATGTACAAATCCGTTGTCGAGAAGGATTTTTCGAAGGGATCATTTTTGCTGGACAAAGAATTTCATCAGATTATGGGAATTTATTCTAAAGCTTAACTTATTGTGAATCTAAACATGTCTCGTGTATTGAGAAAGCCTTTATATAGCGCTGTAGCATCCAAGATAAAATTATATTTCACACCAATATCACTTTTATATCTCGCTGGAAGAACGAAAGCATGTGATCGTGTATAGGAAGTCTCTGAGTATCATGGAATAAATTTTATCTGGAGTTTTTTCCAAAGTGGAGGAAAATCTCAAATTCAATATCAGGATTCGCACTCCAATGTGGATCGCGCTATCGAATCACGTACCGCAGCCAACAAGCAATGCTCGGCGTGTTTAAAGCTCAATATTGTCTTTCCTGCTACAGTGCAGTAAAACAGTCTCTATAGAGATTAAACACACTTATGGAATCGGAGAAACCTGCACTATTGATTGGTTGCTAATAATTTGTTGAATAAGCTCTGTCCTGTGGAAAATGCGCGTATGTGAAACACAACTGCACTTGCAGAAACGATGTAAGGAGACCTTTTATGTAAGCAAGTAAATTTTTTAAATTTTCGAGATTTACGCCATTTATGATTAGTGATTTTGGAAAAGAGACTGCCCAGTGAAATATAAACTCAATAGCGCGCCTCGCATGTGAAACAAAACTTTATTTCTTTTGCTACATCGTTGTAAGAAGGCCCTTTTGAGAAGCAACTACATTTTTCGATCCACACTGATATATGATTTTGAATAATTATTGGCATTTTGAGAATGAGTCTTTGTATAGCAAAGAAATTCCCTTTCCAATGACGGAATTCGACTAAACGAAGTTTTAGTGTTTGTAGACATCTTGATTTTAATTCTCAATGGAAGAAACGAAAATAACTTTCACAAGCTGTTTTAAATTTGCTTTTCCATAAATTATAGCGCTATTATTTGTACCGCGTTGTTCTAACGTTTTTTTAAAAACGTATATTATAACGAAAAGAGTGATTTTTAAGGTATTTTCTTGACAAGGATCTTCTGGAACGGGTACCTGATGTATTTTTGACTTTATCAGCCGTTTATGCTGTAATGCAACTAATTGGTCTAATTGTTGTCTGTGATCCTCCTGCGAAGGTCAGTTGTAGTTACTGCAAAATTTCAGAAGTCATTACTGATTTTTTTCCTGGTTTCCTTTAAAATGAACTGTTTAAAATCCCATAGTAGCCCATCAACTATGGTACTTAATCGATTTCTTGGTTTTTTGGAAACTCGAAAGAATTGTGAACGAAGTAGTAATGAAAAAGTTAGAATTAAATGAAAAATGTCATTCGAAATCACTCAAAAGCGCAGTGGAAAACATATGTAAGCTAGCGTTGTTTCAGACGCATTGGAAAAGTTACATCAGTCAAAGAGAAAATGGTTTGTTGAAAAGAAGATCAGTAGCACTTTAGTAAAGTTTCTACGGTTATCACATTCTCGCAATAGCTCTGGATCAAGCACTTGTCTTGTTATCTTTTGGGTAGATACAATATTATTACATAAAGTTATGTAATTTTACTAATCGAACATCCAGCCGCTACTTAAGATGAACAACTTGTCAATATTTACAGTCATATTCTAATGAGAACTACTGAACCATCGCGACTGATAACGGGTGGCGGAAGCTTCACTATGTTTCAATTTCATAAAAAACAGCGTTATAGCAGCAAGTGTAGTCGAGAGATAACAGTTCATTTGCTGTTCTCTTTCTGTCTCTCACCAAATCCTTCACGATCGATATAGTGTTCGGCTGCAGATTCGTAGTTCTGGCGTCGTCCTTCATGGAGTCTGTCATGGTCTGTGCGTCGCCGGTAACAACACACAAGTCGCCGCCACCACTGCCTACAAACGACTCCCTTGCGAAGAGATAACGGTACATGTGGTTAAGTACGGTAGTATGCTGCATGTGTAGATCGGCATTGTGCACAACTATCAGTTCATCTGTGTTTGAGAGGACATAAAACATCGACCGCAAAAATTAATGCACCATTGCTCCCATAAATCAGCAGTGGCGTTGAACCTGTCATAGAACACTACTTTTATCTGTAGAGCACAATGATATTCATTAAACAAATATATGATATTCATCAAAGAATATCTAGTAATCACAGTGGTTTTAATTATGCTGTCATACTAATTTATTCAGAATCTTTCAGTAGTCTAGAAAAACAGTAGTTGGATTTTCGTAGACGATAATGAACTTGACTGCTCTTTCGAGTACAGATTTACTTTTTACATTTTGTCTTGGGTGGTCTGATATTAACACTGATCGGTAACATGTGCATGTAATGTCGAATACACGCAATGCCGCTTGTTCGAGCCCCGCCCAGACAGTCAGCGAATATCCATGATGAAGGCTTAGGATGCTTGAGTAGATATAATTAAACACTCTCCGAAAAATAACCTCAATCAATGTTCGGCGACATTCATGAAGAAATTGACCGGTTGATGACCAGAGGACCCAGAAGGCGTGTGTGGCCCCACCCTGTGGCCCCGCCTCACCAATCGCGTTTGTCCTTCAGCAGATGATCGTGGTAGTGATGACTGTAATAGGATGATAGTGATAGTGGTCGTAGTGATAGTGGCGGTAGTGATAGTGATGGTACTGAGAGTGATAGTAGTGATAGTGTTGATACTAATAGTGATGATAGTGAAACTGATGATGATAATGGTAGTGATTATGATGATAGTGATAGTGATAGTGGTAGTGATAGTGGTAGTGGCAGTGATAGTGATAATGATATTTATCATTATCATTGCCATTATCATTATTACTATCATCGTTATCGTTATCAATGTCGCTATCATCTTCATCACTGTCATCATGATAATGATAATGATACGATATTGATATTAATCATAATGATAATGATGGTGATGACTATTATTATCACTATAACTGTCTCTATCACTATCACCATCACTATCATTATCACTATCTCAATAATCACTATAATCACTATCATTACCATCACTACCACTATCATTCCAGTTGGCGAAACATAAATGGACCGGTCATATAAACAATAAAAGATGACAGATGGACGAGAAGAACAGTGGGCTGGACACTAAGGCAATGCAAGTGCCCTCTTGGAAGACCACGCAGATAATTGGCGGACGTGTTTGTGGTTAACGTCAACCATCTGCATCCGCAGACACCAACGATTTTGAATTTACAGAATGGGTCCCACGTACATTACCATGCTCGAAGCAAACCACCTCCATAGACGACAGTTGTGCGAGAGAGAAGCGAATGGAAACTATGCTGGGACCCGCACTACCGGTGAAAACATGCCGTCCGAGTATCCAAGTATTGAAGATTGAACTAGGCATAGAAGTGATCAAATGTGTTGTGGCTAGTTTAGTGATTCGTGGGAGTCTAGGATGTACCAAATCTTTATTACTACTTTTTTAAGGAACCATGATATCAAATCACCGATCCTGAGAGATGGAGGCTTGGTCAATCGCGCACGTAATATCGAATCAGTGAGCCTCAATGTGCTACAGTGTGCTTCTTTCCCCCCACCCCTTCCTTCATCCGTTATATATGTATGTAATGTATATATATAAATTATATATGTACACATATATATAACGTATATGTACATATATATACATATACACATATACTTGCGCATGTATACCTGGGTACTTGGTCCGTCTTCAAACTGCAGCACATTTTCCATTCGTCTCTTCTCGCGATTGTAGTGGCATGATTCGAGCATGGCGATTACCGCGAGTTTCAATGCATATGCATATAAAAATATATATCTACATATGTATATATATATACATGTGAACGTATATACATACGTATACGTATATACGTATATATACATATATATATACATACATACATACATATATACCGTTTGTTGCGAGCTGTTATGGGTTCTTGAACAGCCCGATGGACGAGTTTCGGCCTTACAGCCTTGTCAGTCGGTCAGGCCCTTCGTCTTCAGCCAGTCCTCTTAAGAGCCCCTACATCCCTACAGATAGTGTGGCGTCGACGAACGAGTTACACAATTGCCGAAGTGAAAAAATAGATCGGCAGTGTTTGATACTCATTTGCTCTCGGCTGACACTTTTGAACTCCAATTGCTATTTCACTTGAAGGCAATTATGTAAATTGTTCGTGTCGCGTACTCTTCATAGGGGATGTAGGGGCTTCGAGAGGATTGGCTAGAGGACGATGGGCCTGCCCGACTGACGAGCATGCAAGGCCGAAACACGTGTGTCGGGCTATACAGGAGCTCACAGCAGACCACATGACATGCTGGCTCAAATAATAATTAGAAGATATACATATATACTTGATGTATTTGTACGGGATGCGAAAAAAGTCCTGCGAATTTTGTATCTTGTAATTTTAGCATTGATTATTTTCACGAGTTCTGATAATTTTATCGAAATCTTTGTTTAAGTTTGATCGCAGTCTGTTTCATTTATCTGTGTTTTCGGCCTTGCTTAAGTTATGGATCGTAAGAATGAACGTGTAGCACTATTTGAACTGCACAAAACGTGAAGGAAAATTTTCAAGCCATGAAGTATTTACACAGCCGTGAAACGTATGTCGACGAGAGTGGAGGAATTGAGAACAGTCCTGGAGAAGGTCGATCAACCTTGTTCACTCCGAAAAACATTCAGAAGATCCAGTTGCTAAGTTAAACGAAACTTGAAATGTTCGGTGCGCAAAATGGCTGGGGAAGCTTGGGATCTGCGAGTGGAGCGTCCGAAATGCTGTCAAAAATGAACTGAAGTTGTGCAGTTACAGATCGCTCGTGTTCACTTTTTCGGCGAACAGATAAGAGAAACAACTTTCAAAGGCGCGCCGAATGATTCATTTGATTGTTGATGTTCGTGAGTCGAATGTTCTTTTTACGGAAGAGGAGATATTCATGGTTAACCGCTACACAATCACCATAGCCGACGTCAACTTCTCAAGAAAGATAAGGTGAAATCTGATGACAAAAGCCGTAGGCAACAGTCATATTTCGGCTTTTGCGGTGGTCTGAGCCGGCATTTGCACCACCGGAAAGACAACGTTGGTTTTCGCAGAAGAAAAGTCAAATTCAACGGTACCAGCTATCAGCAGCAAGTTTTGCCAGGCGTTCTGGAGCCTTGGACTACTCGATGCTTTGGCGCCGAGAGATTTACACTTCAGCAGGACTAGGCCTGCGCATTCGGCCCATTCAACGATTCCATTTGTCAAGGGAAGTTTCCAGCATTTTGGAGCAAGAATATTCGGCCGTCAAACTTGCCGCATCTTGACCTAGTGATCACTTCGTGTGGTTCATACTTTAGGACAAAGTCTCCGCTTCTCTTCACAACCGTAGAGCGCTTAACGCGGCGTATAAACGCTGGGGCGAAATTACGATGGAGACGTGCGCGAGCATCGCTGAAAATTTTGGCAAGCGACTTCGTAAATGTCTAGAGGCCAAAGGAGGCAACTTGAGAGTTTGTTGATTTTTTGTTTATTGTTATAGTTGTTGATCTATAACTGTAGTTATACTTTCAACTAAATAAATTGGGAGCGCCGTGGCAGAGTGGCTGTGATGAAGGCCGCGTGGAGCCGAGCTCGACCACCCTTCTCTCCCTCACCCCGCCTCCCATTCTCTCCGGCAGTCAACAACAACGTCCTATGGAACGCCACAGCTAGGCTATCTTTGAGATTGCGTGGATACAAGGAGACTTGCTCAACTAGTATTCTGCGCCGTTCAAGTACAATCGAAAAAAAAAACGATTTGAACGCTAGAAGTACTGCGATCCGCAAGCGAAAAAAAACTGTAGTGACGGATCGAATAAAGTGCTAAAGTAGAAGTACTGAATAAATTAAATCATTTATGCAGTATTTTTTCGATGCCGAATATCCGAGAAAATCTACAGAAATTCTCTCGCACAAATGTATGCATATATATATATATATATATATATATATGTACATATATATATGCATAGATGTTTCCGAAATATCGATGATAATCATTGAAAGGCTTCGCAACACGGCATGCTATGCTCTAGAAAGCAGAAGGTTTTTGATAACCTTTTATACTTGCTTTTGATTTTTTCTAAATTAGTGTCGTCTTTGTTGTAACAGTATGTTTCATTTGAAAAATTATGATCGATCTTGGCAGTCGCGAAGATTGATCGCTATTGCACAAAAATCTCATAGGCTGTCGTTCTGTAGAAAGTCTTCAGTTGCGTGAGTAAACGTAATGTGGCCATGTTTATGTAGTATTCGTGTCGTTCCTTGACGTTATAGTCAACTAACGATGAATGAATGGTGTTTCTCAACATCCGCTGCCAATGTCTTCACTGAAAATGTTAAACAAGCATGCTTGAGGTTTTCAAGAGCGAAAAATCGAAAAGAAAGGAAAAAATCAAGTGATTCAAGATGTTGGCTGAAAAAATTTCAATTTTTGCTTGTCGATTACAAGGCGACTATGTGTGCCTCTTCATCCCCTCTCGAGTAATGAGGAGAACCACATTTTCTGAGCGACGCCCATCATTTTCACCACAGTTGGTAATGAAAAGTCACTGGTAATTTCTCATATTATAGCATGGCATAGATGTTCATTAATGTGCTTCAGCAATGAAGGAAAAACTCAGTTCGCATGAACCTCCCAGTAGGAAAAACCATTCTAAATCACGTTCATTACTCGAGGAGTCGTCGCCTATTCTTAGTATGATGACTGGAATACCCACACAGGACTGGCTTGAAGACGAAGAGTTTTGCCCAACTGACGGGAATTTCAAGGTCGAAACACGTGTATCGGGCTGTGCATGGGCCCATTTAACAGACCACTTGACAAGATGGCTTGAATAGTTTATGATATAAACTCAAGTGCACGCAGTATCAGATGCGATAGTGCGATAAATCATTGTGGGCATAATTATTCTTTGTAAACTCAATAACTTTTGCTGCAAATGCTGGAAGAACTACATACAAATCATCGAAGTCAATACATTCATTGGAATTGGAACACCACTACGAAATGTAAATAAGTATAACAATTTCGAAAAATTTTTGAAAAACCAATAACAGTGACAATATTCTATGTCATCATAACTAGATAAAGTGATGAAGTTGATAACGCTCCAACAAAGTTTCTGGCTTCTATAAAACTAGTGGCTTGCTTTCTGCTTTGCTGCATGATCTTCACACTATGACTCAGTTTAGAACGAAATCCTATTCTAATCTAAGATACTTGTAGGTGTCTTCTGAAGGTTCGTCAACTCGATATCGTACTACGTCACGAGATTCGCAGTCTAGCCGTGACTCTGATAACTCCGATTCCTCTGATTTCCTCGTCAATGCCTCACTCAAGTACGCGTAAACCTTTTTTGGGCTTATGAATGCAACAGATATTTGGAATTTCTCGATGTAGCATTTTTTGGTGTGTTGTTAAGAGTTTCGAAACAGTTTTCGAGTAGTTTTTGAGGCGAGAGGAGTGACATAGTTAAAGTTATTCTACTGATGTAAATAGATGATGAACCTTTTCGGTATTCATGAATTTTACTTAACCATATCATGTATTTGACTAGATTCATGAAATCATGGAAGTGTTCAAAAAGCATTTACTTTATGAAATAACTTGCGTAGCTTATCGATCTATCATATCAGTGTCTTTATCAACTCAAGTAAGTCAGTACTAATTAACTGACCCCGAAGAAAGTTGGGATATGGTAGTCCCGAACCTGTTATCGATAAATGACCAAAATATTGTAGGATAACTTCAACTGCGCTACATACGATCCTATATACATGAGTGAAAGGTAAAGAGCTGAAGGCAAATATATGACTAGCGTTCAAAATTTTCAAAAGAATAATACAAAGGCTGTAAGAAAATTTCTCACGAACTGCTAGACAAAGTTATAACTAGTGCGGTAGTGACCCAAATGGTTTATTAGAGTGACCTGTTTTAGTGCGATGTCGTTGCGACCACAAGAGATGTTGTCGTCGTCGACCTTCTACGTCCTTTTTAGTGCGTTGTTCTGTTGTTCATTCTACGCGAATATGTTCTACAATCTCTATAAGGTTTGTGCTTTCATCAATTTAAGAACTTGTTAGCTACAGACTTGTTATCGTATACTTATCCGTGTTTATGAATGAGGATGGAAGATTATATGAATTCATTTTATATCTGACCGAAGAAAAATATAAAAAAAGCCTTATTATCCTCTTTGTAGGGGTACTAAGATACAGAAAGAATAGTGTGGAGATAAAATCGTGCCCAATCATTTGATCATCACGGTGTAAATATTTTAGACGTTTGCCGAAACATTTGTGGATGACGATTTCTTCTTGGCTAGGGCTTTCGCTGTCGCTTCGGTCGCTAATGCTATAGCGCGGATAGCTTGGGGCTATCTGACTGATCGAACGAGCTTTCAGGTAACAATTATCCATCCGCCTAATTGAAATAATTAGTTGATTTTGTTTCCGATGAATATCAACGTCTAGCGGAGTATTCATGCGCAATTTTATATCCAACTGCTCAGATTGCCAAGGACTGAAATTCAATGCTGCGGTCTCGTACAAAGCGAAATCCTTACTTGTATACTTGGATGGCTCGGCGTCACTGGTCGTGCACCTTAAAATATTTGCATCCGTTCCTTCTTGTGCAGTCGTCATCCGTAGTGGTGGGCTGATTCCAAAAATATGGTGAAGTACACAAAGCCCATTCTATAATACTGGATTTGCTGCCATCTGTGAATCGAGAAAGTTGACGATGAGCAGGAACACACCCGCTCATCGCTTGCATAGCTGTTCAAGTAGACGCTTGAATTCTCTTAGAGTTCCACCCCGCTGTTATTTTCTTCCATCACATATCTTCTCTTCATATCAGATGAGCAGTCTATCCTTGTTCTCCAATTTTTAGAGCATAAATTCCCATAACAGATCATCACGCAACCCTCAAAATCATTATCAGGCATATTGACATCTGAGCGTGGTCTTAACAAAGTACTCGAAACGAAAGGGTTATAGTGAATAAGCAGAGTATTAAGGTATAAGTTAAACTTCAAATCCTGAGCGCTTCAAATCCACGGGTATTTATCTCGCGAGCTCACAACTTATCAACTATGCCATATAAATGAAGAGCGATATATATATATATATATATATATATATATATATATATTCACATATGCGTATGCATGTTTATATAAATATGTACATGTGCGTATGTATAAATATATACATATATATGCCATGTATATATAGCTATATATATATATATATATTTACATATACACGTATGGGGCGCCGTGGCCGAGTGGTTGTGATGCTCTTCGCGACGCGCTTGAAGCCTAGCTTCACCCCACCTCTCTCCGGCAGTCAACAACTACGCCCTATGGAACGCCACAGCAAGGCTATCATCGAGATTACAATAAGACTCGCTCACTCAGTGTTCTACGCCGTTGAAGAAGACGACGAAAAACGAATTGAATGCTAGAAGTACTGGGATCCGCACAGTGGGAAAAAACACGTGATGACGAATCAAATAGTGCTCAAAAGTATATGTATATATATATATATATATAATATATGTATATATATATGTATAATATATAAATATGTATACATATATACATTTGCATATTTATTTGTATACATACATGTGTGTAAATACATATATGTATGTATTATACGTGTATATGCATTGAAATATACAACTATGCATATATATATACATATATATATATATATATATATATATTCTTTCGGTTATAAGGGGACAGTGGAAAACCGACCTCATTTGCTGGACAGGAACTTTTCATAGGAATGTTAGTAATCATTCGAAAGCTTGGATTTCTGGCTGCAGCCACAAGTGATCGCTTTTCGGACAGCCTTTACGAAAAAATCCCTCGTGTTTGAGAGGCACATAGTTCTCGTCGTACAGAGCTCTATCATTGGGCTAGTAGTAGTCATTTGATAGCGCAATGTTGCTGATTCTAACGCTGAGCTTATATCTTAAAAAGGGCGTCTCTCTGCAACGCAACAGGGGAAATTAGATTCATTCATGTGCGGAAGCAAAGTGGTCTTTGGTCAATTCAGCGGCAAACTGTTCAAGGCAGCAACGGAAGTTGCGCAATTATCGACTGGTTTCCGAACTTATGAACGTCTAGAGAAAATTTTGTAGTATATGAATCTCTTCAAGACTCTGTGGTAAGCAGTTAGAACGTTCTTTTTCCGTATTTATGACATAATGAAAGTATTTGAAGTATTTTTGTAGCAGAGTCATACGTTACATCTGAATTTTTTTATTTAAAACAAGAGAAACAATTCTTGATTGAATAACAAAAATTCGCAATAGCATAAGACCGATCGATAATCGATCGATAATTGTGCAACCACCATTGTTGTCTCGCCTAGCGACTTACGAATTGGCCAAAGACCACCCTGCTCGCTCATGTGAATCTCTCATATTTCCCTGGTGCATTGCAGAGAAACCGTCTTTTCAGAAAATAAGCATAGCGTTAGAATCAGCAAATACGCCATCGAATGATTACTAATAATCTAAAAAATAGCTAGGTGCGGCGACTAATATGCGCGTCTGTAACAAAGTTTTGTTTTAAATTCTACACCGTTATAAAAGGGTCTTTTCGAAAACTGGCCACGGTAGGATGTAGCCAAAAGTATCAGCTTTCGAATGATTACTAAATTTTATGAAAAGTTCTTGTCCAATGAATGAGATCGGTTCATCAGTTTGTCACTTTCTAACATATAAGTTCCTCAACATTTTCCAGACCGTTGTGTCGATAGCGACATGTTTGGCCACAATTTTACTGCTCACGATACCAATTACGAGAAGCGTTGGTCGTTACATGTTTCTGCTCTGGGTAAGTGACATCGGCTGCAGGCTGTCAGGTCATGGAAAATCGCTGCGACATAGCATAACATGACAGCTATTACATATCTTGGTACAATGCATGTATGAGCGTGCGTAATGGACCATTCGCATTGATCTTAATGTTCTTCGCGACCCTGTGCCATACAGTTTGCTTAATAAACTTTTGATTTTAAAAAATTGTCCGATATCTTGCACAACTCAAATTTCCCGCTGGACATAATATGCGAAAGACTAGTCTTTACCTTTAATAATTTGTGGGCAATTTTCCTGATGAAATTTTCAATAAGCACCGTCCTGAGCATAACATTTGACGTGATCGCTTGTGTGTTTGACAGAAGCTTTACAACACAATCTTTTAAATAAATCAGCGCTACCTATGAATATTCTCGTTCAAAATATCTCCTTTCGAGTACAAGTTTGCATTATTGAAAGACAATATTTTTCAGCTCATTGGCATGTTCATCTGTATGGGTGCAACACACGCATTATTCATCACAGCAACTACGAAATGTTTTGGTCCTCTTTACAAGGCAACCAACTACGGCTTTTTGACCCTCTCAACGGTCAGTGGGTGTTTACTCAAAGGTTATTTGATCAGCTAACTCGCGGGTGCATTCAATTGATGATCTCTTCACTTAAGTCGCGAAAAGAGTGCTGATTTGAAAAACTGCGTAATTCGACGCATAGTAGAAATCCAACTCATCGACTGTAATCAAACTTTGCTATAAACATTCAGTATAGTTTGAGAATGTTCAGAGCCTTTTCGAGGTTGGTACATCAAAGCCATATGTACGTTTCGGCGGTCTCGCTCGCTTCATCAGTGGCTCAAGAATAACGTCTCCCGATTCCTATCAATGTGGAGCGTGGACCACTAATGAGGCGAGCGACAGCGCTGAAACGTATGTATAGCACTGACGTATGAATCAAGAAATGCTCAAAATATTCTCACTAACGCAGTATCTGCTTCGACCCTGTATTTGACTGAGCATATCGATCCACTGATCAAACCACAGTCGGTAAAGTTGTTCCAGAGTTCTTTGGGAAAAAGCTTCGTTTCGTTTTCAAACATTAGCTAATAATTATGACGTAGAACTGAAAGCGCCCTTACACGGCTCTATCTGTTCTTTAATCAGATTTCTTTCATTCTTCGAAACTCATGAAGGAAAAAAACATATAAGAGCCATTTACTCACGCCCACGCACAAATCCCAACACCGTGCTGTTATACAAGACATAATTATTCTTAAAAGCAAGAAAAATGAGCCTTTATCACAAAATTAATGTGAGAGTCGGCTGTAGAAGAATAAAGGGGAAATTTTTGGGCGTCGATAAGTTTCTCAGAAATACCAGGATGAAAAAGTTCCTTAAAACGCAAGAAAAATTCTAATATTATGTTTGCTTCGCAAAGTATCGCTTACTTTAGATTTATGAGAATATCTCAGGAATATTCCACAAAACTCCCGGCAGCGCTAGCGTGCGTCAAATTTCAACTTACTTTTTCAATATCAAATAATAACGATGGTCAAAATTGAGCTTCGAGTTTAGTTCTGCGTTTGGTCGAATTTTGAAGGTGTCCTGCATTTCGAACCTGTTCCGAATGGTCGCGCCATCGATGCCAAACTGTTCTGCGAGCAAGTGGACTAAGTCTACGATGCGTTGAAGGAAAGAACCCGAAACTGATTCGTCGAAAGCGCTCGCTGTTAGCTAGACAATGCCCACACTTCACATTGCAAGGAAGATTAAGGAAATTTTTGATGAATTGAATGGAGTCGAGGTCTTGCCACATCCAGTTCAGTTGCTACGCCGTCCAGTTACGGTCTTTTTGTTCCAATGAAACATTTCCTGCGTTGACGTCGATTTGGAAAATTTATTCAAGTTGAAGAGGCACGTCAGAATGGCGATTGTGAGCAGATCTGGAAGTTTGCAGATCGTTGACAGGGGATCGTGGTTAATGGTAGTATTTATTCTAAAGAATAATTATTGCTGTTCTATATGAATCTATGAATATGCTTTGATTTTCAGCGGGTCTTAGGGAGCTTTTTCCTCAACATACTCAACGTAGATTATTTCCACCATTGACATTAAAGAAGTGATTAGGCGCATATTTAGCTTATACAATTTTTTATTTTTAGGTCACCAGTCCAAGTTTTACTAGCACCTTGAAAAAAGTCTTTTGCAGACCTGCAGCGGTATTCTACTGTCAATCATTTCGCAATTCTATCTTACTTCTATAGGGTACACATGGTTATTCATCATCACGGCCATTTTTCCGTTCACCGGCAAGTATAAAATATTCAAGAAAATATATTTGTTCTCGGTTAGTCATTCATTTTCAGCGTTTCTGGCGACGTCTATGATCCACTGGACACCGCACGGAAGCATCATTACCAGCCGATCGCTTCTATAGGATTTAAACTTAGTTGCTTTTAAGACTCATCATTCTCATTGAACTGATTTCTCTTCAGATCTCATTAACTGCGTCTCTATTTTTCTCTGTAGAGTACTTTTTATTAAACATAATTTCTTGTTGCTCTAACATGATATATTACTGCGTATATCTGTTGAATTTTCCGATGACTTCCATGAAATATTGCTTTTACTTTATTGTTTATCCGTTGGATCGAAGTTCTAGTTTTTTCATCAAAGTAATCGGATATGCCTGATAATCATTTCTGAGCCACGCATGTCAGTGATCTGTTGAATGGGCTATCTTATAGAGCTCGATACACGTGTTTCGACCTTGCAGTCTCGTCAGTCGGGCAATTACCCTTTCTCGTCTTCTGCTACTCTCTGTGGGTGCCCTTTCCCCACACTGAGAGTTAGCGATGACAAACGTGTCACACTCTATGTCCAGTGAAATTATCAGTGAAACACAGAGTGCTGTACACTCGATTGCTCTTGGATAGTATATTTGATATATCATATCTTATGATATGGGATCGGAGATATGAGATCTTATGATATGAGATAGATATGAGACACGATATATTAAATATACTATCCAAGAGCAATCGAATGTACAACACTCTGTGTTCGGTGATAATTTCACTGAACATAGATAAAATGTTCGTCGCGCTCACTCGTAGTGTGGGGACTGGAGCACCCACATAGGATTGGCAAAAGGACGAAAGGGTAAGCGCCCGACTGAAGAGATCGCAAGATCGAAGCACGTGTATCTTCCATAAGCTCTATAGTCATAAATAATTATTAGGTATATTGAAATTTGAGCTGCGGTCTTAGGAAAACACTTGAAACGAAGTAATTGGATAGACAGAAATAGTTCTAGATGTTATAAGTACAATTCCATCAAAGTATGTATAGGAGGCAATTCTAGGCAATATAGATTTTTGTTGAGTACTTTATTGTTGAGTAGAGCACTTTTCTGACGGAGATTGCAGGTATTTCAAACATATCGTCCTATTTTGTTCAGTCAATTTCTCTTTTTTACCAATCAAATATTTCCACATTTATCAATATCGTCATATGAGGGGTACAAACACACGCAGCTCTCATATATACCAATGTCAGATCAAATCACAGCGCCGGCGAACCACCCACAAGCTATGGGGGATCTGTATAAAGTCGATAGAAAATTGACTATAGGTAGATTCGTTCTTGGGTAATAAAGCACTAAAATTCTGTTAAAATCTCCTCAGTTCTCTTTCAAAACATTGAACCGTACCACTTTCGGAGATGTTAAATAAAATGCGAGCTGATCAAGCCTTCATGTGCACTATAGTCGGAACTGCACATCTTCCTTCACCTGTGCTTTCTCTTTCCAACTCTTTCTTCCTGTATCTTTGATTTTTTTTCTTTTTCTAACACCTTCCTAGGTTTTTCTAGTCTCTTTGATTGTTCTTTTTTTCTAGTAATGATGTGTACCAAATAGTAGTTAGGAACTGCTTATAGATAAGATTTTTGGACGCCGTTGTTTCCAACATTGTTTACTCTTGCCAGATTCAACATAATTGTAAAAATATAAACTTTGAATGGGATTATGGTGATATCAGAATATTGTTTCATAATTTTCATTGGTAGTTTTATACCTTTTCAAAGAAAAGACCTGTGGGTGATTAATGTATTTTCGTAATCCTTGTGACATTCATTAGATATCGTCAGAGGTGATTGAATGCATATGTGCATCCAGAATGGCTGATACTAGCCTGACGATGCAACAAATCAGTACCGCTATCCTCTCAGACAAATCTAGTCAATTTGCTGACTTTGTAAAGACAAAAGTTTCATAAAATTGATAAAAATAAACGAACATAGACATGAACACTGGCCCGCACGCGCTTCTACTGCAGTCTAATGCAGAAGAC
Source organism: Parelaphostrongylus tenuis (assembly GCA_019055375.1). Classification (NCBI taxonomy): domain Eukaryota; kingdom Metazoa; phylum Nematoda; class Chromadorea; order Rhabditida; family Metastrongylidae; genus Parelaphostrongylus; species Parelaphostrongylus tenuis. Next base: position 534,998 of record JAHQIW010006697.1, on the reverse strand, counting down.
TAATTTCATATTAGTAGTAACAGTATTGTTATTAAGATTTGCATCAAAATTAGCATTCAGATGTTATTGTCAATAATTGTTTTGAGCGGAATGGTTGATCATGGCTGAATTGAATGATGGTTATTTGTCTCACCATCAGCGAATAACCGGTGAAGAACCGCTGTGTACAAGAGAACATTGCAAAACGGCGAGTTGTTGTAAGGTTAAGAGCTTCGAATTTTATTTGTGAATATTGAATAATAAAAATAGCATCATAACACAACTGTAAGAGCATGAAATAAGTACTTGTCGATTGCAAAGCGAGTTAATTCGAAAGGTATTCCGCTCTAAGTGAATCGACTCGACGAGATTTCGAGAGTCCACATCTTAACAAGTAATACCCTTGGTTAATCCACTTAAAGCATAACGTCTCTGAGGAACGCAATGAGCTAAGACCACAAAGTTAGCCATATTTGAAGATTGCTATAGGTTCATGTTAGATTATTGATCTAACAAGATTTCAGGGAAATCCAGCGATCCAAACTTCGTCCGAATTTATACCCCAGCTTTTATAATAGTTTAAACGTTAACTAATAATATTGACAATATCGTTGAGTGGTGAAATTGAAAATACTTTCCGATCTACAATATAATATACAATACAATCTACTCGCAAACTCAGTGTGATTTGGTGTAGAAGTCTCGTAGGGGGCTCTAATTTCGTGCACCCATAAATAGTAATGTGTTTCTATAGGTAACAATTGGCCAACTGATATACCTTATTTTCCAACAGGAAATAGGATACAGCATTAAGAAAGCTATGAATATTAAGAGATGAAAGTGTGCTTCTGAAAGAGTAGCGAATGTCGAGAGGAAATGATACATCAACCATTTCAAGAGAACGTTTACTGTGAATGGTTCACACTCTTTTTCGTGGTTTTCTCGTCAGGCACAGATTCTTCAGTAAACTTTCAGTGATCATTTGACAACAAAAAATTACGGTTCTAGTACTATGCTTCATTTTTGAAAATGCTACTCCATTGAGCTGTGGCAACGAGGAGAAAATCACGTTTTTTTTTGAGAAGTGTATAGTGCTTTGGACTCACAATTGGTTGGCTTTTCCATCAGATAAAGTTTTCTCACTAAAGTATCACTAGTCATTCGAAAGCTAAAAAATGCGGTTCTCAAGATTTTGCCTTATTTTTCAAAATGCTCTTCTGCTGAGCTGTGACAACGGAGAGAAAATTACCTTTATATCAAGTGTTTTGTTAAGACCACGCTCAAATCTCAATAGATCCTTTCATTATTATTTCAGCCAACTTGTCATGTGGTCTGGTAAGGGCTCTTGTACAGCCCGATACACGTGTTTCGTCCTTACAGACTCGTCAGTTGACGATGGGCAGGACCCGTCGTCTTTCGATCTTTTTATAGTCAGTTTCCTAGGTAGCCTTTCTCTCCCTACAGAGAGTTATCGAAGACGAGCGTTTTACACTCTATATCAAGCGAAATTTTCACCTAACACAAAGCGTTTGATAACATATCATTATTTCGAGTGTTTTGTTAAGACCACGCTCGAATACAAATAGATCCTTTGATTATTATTTGAGCCGAGATCAAAAGACGACGGGTTCTACGCGACTGACGAGTTTTAAGGACGAAAAACGTGTATCGGGTTGCACAAGAGCCTTTACCACACCACATGACAAGTTGGCTCAAATAATAATGATAGGAGAGAAATTTACTTTTTTGCCTAGTGTACAGTGTGTTCTGCACTCGTATTTGGTTGGCTTTTTCAACGGGCAAAGTTTTTCCATTGAAGTTTTGGCGTTCATTTGATAGCTGAAAAAATCAACTGTAAACTTATTGCCTCATCATTAATTTTGAGCCATGCATGTGGTCTGTTATGGGCAACTTATAGAGCCTGATACACGTTTTTCGGCCTTGGCAGCCTCATTAGTTGGGCATAACTCTTCGACTTTGCCTCCCTCGCCGGGGAACCCAACCTCTATATAGAGAAGGCACGTACGTTACACGTGTCGTCAAGTGAAATAAATCACTAGATCAGCAGTGCTATTAACTCGATTGCTCTCGGCTGGAATTTATGAAATATTATGTCATTCGTTTTTGAGTCCTTTTTTAAGACCACTTTCAAAGTTCAATATGCTTGACAATTAATTTTGGGCCGTGTTATTCAGAGCAACCCTAATTTCGAAGTTTTTCTGCATGGTTGGTGTGGCTGTAGCTTAAGATGCCTGCATCACGCCCGTTGTTTGATGCTAAACGAGTATTTTTCTGGAAATATGAATTAGCAGTGTTTGGCCGTTCCCACATTGATTTAAGTAAGAGATTTCATCGAACCAAGCTAGGTACTCAATTTTTGACCCGGAGTATGAGAGGCCTATTGCGCCCCGTGAGAGCTCGAGGCAATGTTAGTCAGGTTGGAGTATCTAAATGATGAATAAGTGTGTCGTTGTTTGAATAAGTAGTACAAAAATTTATCTCGCAGCGATAAGCTTTCTAGAATTGTTCATCTAGAGTTCTGAATTTTTTTGGTGTTCAAATATCTCATCTCATGAAGTCTATGACATAAAGAATTATTTTCTTCTTGGTAGCGGGTGAAATCTATTGTGGAAAGTAAGTCATTCAAAGACATGTAAAAAAAAATAGTGACGAATCCGACATTCACGTATTTCAGCGGTTGCAATTAGATTTATTCTGAGAACTACGGACAAAAACGTACTGATCAGTATTCTGGGATGTATGAATCATAACACTGCTTCTAAAGAGGTGAAATAGCAAATTCTTGACAGCAACATTGCTAAGCCGTGCGTTGCAAAGCATGCAACTAAGCCACGGAACTGGATATGCTCTCCTATAACTTATTTCCATGATGGTAAACGTATAACATGTTCTGCGTGTAGGTGAGAGCTTATTCGTGAGAAGTGGTGTAGGTTTTTAGATTCAACAAGCTACTTTGCATATTAGGATACGACGTCAATTGACTGTTTCTGAATAAATCAAAAACAGAGCAAAAAAAAGTACAGGACGTGATGAAAAGTAACTTAACATCAGCAAACGGAATAGCTGGGACCCGGTTGAGCTCCAGCTCAAGATTAGAAACCTTACATATCATTCAACATCTTTGAAATAGTAATAGAATGAGCTTGAAAGTCGGGATTTCGTCGTCAACACCAGCCATCTCTCAAACTTGCGTAATTAAAAAAGTGATAGAATAGTAATAAAATCATAGCACTGCTAAGCGATATAACAAAAAGTCTTTGTGGACAGTAAGTAAATAGGCACAGCCCCAAACATAGAATTTTGACCGTAGTCGACTTCTCTTCACTTTGAACAAGCCATATATTGTATTATTGTAATGTTATGTATTGGATTTCCATGTATGCGACCGTCATATTCTGTGTTCAATGTAGCTCAGCATAATGCTCTGAAGCATAAGGAATAGTCGTCGATATGAAGCCATTTCACATGAAGATTAGAAAAAACTCAAAGCTGTCCGTGTGACGGTCCCTCTTGAAAGAATGTCAGAAACCTCTTAAGCGCTATGGTGTGAATGACCTTAAATGCTAGAAAAATTCACTTGACAAATCTGCCTTATTTTTACAAATCCTACTTTATATCACTAAAAAGATCTTCTCAAAGACAAACCGAGTGCATAGGCGCCAAAAATGGGAAAGGACAATGTTAGCTTGAAATTCAAACTTTCTTTTACTAGTTTCAATGGTTATCAAGCAAAAAAGAAAGCATCTTTGTTAGAAGCCATTGCTCAGCCAGTGCTGGTTAATCTAAAGCCCTATGGCTTCCGAGGACCCAAGTCTCTGCTTGTCCAATTAGCAAGGATGGTTTGTCTGCTCAACCTCTTCTGCGTCTATAACCTCGAGCGATGCAGTATACACCACTGGATTTGAATAAGTTCTCTATCGCGCTCTACGTCATTAAGTATTCATTAGTTGGGATTGATTTGGTTAACCTCAAAGCATACTATCTTCCTAATGGATTGATTAGACATTGCATAACATTGAATGATTTATCACTACACTTATGAGATTGTAAACACATGTCGACATCAGAGCCACTTGATCGCTTGAAAGCTTAAAGGCAGTTAACTAGCTTTTCACACGTTGACAAAGACGCTGAAATCCTACGCAGCAAGCGGCGCCGTCGAGCGGAGAGCGGCGAGCGTGGCGGCTATGATGAAGATGTGGTAGTTTTCTAATGAGACAGGGATTTTTATCGCCACTCAAGAGAATTTCTTCGCCAGTAAATGGTAAAATATGGTAGAAGAGGCTTCAGTAAAGCTATCTGTAGCAGAAACAATGGCGATACTTTCTCCTGAAACCTCGAATCTTGAGGGAAAAGGCAAACTGAAGCGAACCCTGCTGGCAAAACGCTACTTTTTTTTGTTAGCAGAAATTAAAATAAAAGTCTTTTGAAAGAGTAAACTCACCGGGAGAATAGGCATTTTTCAAGCTAACGAATGACTGCGAAAACATGGATGAAAAAGAAGGAATCGAAGCTTCATAGCAGCTGAAGGTATGTACTCCTACACAACAACGTGCCTTTTCCGTTAAAGCATGAATGGTTTTTCGATACATGGACGTTCTCTTAACTGCAAAACCTCATACAGAAGTCTTTTCTGCTATATTTCCTTATTTAATTACGATAATATCCCCTCAGTATATGCGGTGACCAAACAAATTCTCAAATTTCCTTTGCAAGGCGTGATAATGAAGACTCACGCCGCGCCGCGATGCCGCATACGCGCCGTGCGGTTTTAGCTGAAGACAACTTAGATCGTTGTCAACGTTTTAATGGCGATATGTGTTTACAGTCCGAAAGTGCAGTGATAAATTTAAATCTGGTTCAACATCCAGTCATTCCAGTAGAAAAATAGTACGCTATGAGGCGGTAGTTTGACTAAGCCAATCCCTAGTAGTGAATCCTTAGCGACCTAGAACAATATAAAATGTGTTCCATTCCACTGGAGTATAATGTATTGCGGGGGATAGAGACGCAAACGAGGTGGTGCAGACAGTACAGCCTTGCCAGTTTGACACACAAAGGTTTGAGCCCTCTGATGTTAAAGGCTTAATGATGTTTAATCTTCCTGAAAGTAGAACACTTGATGCTAATTACTCATGCACTTTCTACAGAATTCACGTTTTCACAAGCTGTCAGGTACGAATGATTCTATGCTACTGTTGCTAGCCATTTCCTTGCGTCTGATCATAAGCAAATCAAAACTTGGAACAGCACGTTCAGCATTAGTGGGTTTTTCCATCTTAGTCAATCATTAATATCTCTCTAACTGGAAACCCATCAAACTGACAACTTTTTTTGCTCATACTAAACTCGAATGTGACACGAAAACGTCCGAATGAGTGACAAGCTGGCGCTTGTATACAGCAAGCGCCACTTGATCAATACTGGACCCCTCCCCTCACTGTGTTGGATTACGAGTTCTCAGCATACATGAGCATCGCAAGCCATGTGAAGTCATGCTTAAGCCTGATACTAACAAGAACGACCATAAAGTACTTTGTCTCTTAATGTACGTCACTTATATTCACTATGATATCAGTTGGAGTACTGCGAGAGGGGAAGTTTTGGACCGTTCCAACTTCTGGACCACTTCATTAACTGAACAATTCGGATTTCATTTCAATAACTTTGCGTCTCCGTTGAAGTACATCGAGGGATCTCACAGATTTCATCAAACTTGGCGTATTGCGTGATATGAACAAGTAATATGGTGCTCACCATTTTCTATGTGAATTTGAGGTACCTCTGCCATTACGTCACTGTCATAGCACTTGGTGTCATTGGCCTACGCAGTATGCGAATAGCAAGCATCTGATAGGAACCTCAATGCACATGAGATGATCGAAAGATGATCAGCTCTGGTCCTACTCTGAGCCTAAAAAATCATTAATGCCGAAATGTAACAAGCCAAGCATATTTCGACAATAATCGTGCCAAATTTTGCGACAAATTGAAAACTTTGACTATTTTTGAAGCCCTTGTATTGAATAACGTAACAAAGTGATACAGAAACGAAAAACAACAACACATGCCCCACAAACCATCTGGGTAAATATATGTTAGGCGACAAATGAATATTCGACCTTATTCGCTGGATAGGTAATTCTCATAGCTGTCTTGGTAAACATTCGAAAGCTTAAATCTCTGGCTAAAGCAGTAGGTGGCCGGCTTTCGGCAAATTCTTTTTGTAACGCATAGCATTTAAGATAAAATTATGTTTTACACCCCCGCGCGCTTTCATTTATCTCATCCGTCTAATTCGCGGTAAGCACGAAAAGCACATGAACGTGTAGAAAAGATCTCGTAGTATCTGAATCGATCGTTTTATATGGAGCTTCTAGAAAATGGAGAAAAAAATCCCCATTTAGATACAAGTTGCGCTCCCATGTCCAACGCGTCAAGGCATCAATCGATCGCCCCGTCCGCAATCCGTAGATTGGCCAGCAAGGAACCTCTCCGATATGTGAAACTCGATCTTGTTTATCCTGGTGCACTACAGTATAGCTGTCTTACCATAAAATAAGAGCAGCGTTGGAATCGTTGAACCTAACGCTATCGAATGATCATTAATAGTCTAGAGAAAGAACTCTGTCCGGCAGGTGTAAAACACTATTTTTTTTCTTCACCTACAACGCTATAAAAGGGGTTTTCCAAAAACCAAAAGTTAATTTGAGTTCTTCAAAAGTTGTGCTATCGAAGGAGTATATCAGCTAAGGGGAGCTTTGTCCAGCGAAATACAAGCGAGATAAGAAAAAATAAAACGTGGCCGTGTGAAACATAATTTTATTTTGGATTTTGCAGCGTTATAGAGAAGTGCTTTTGAAAGCCGACTATATGCGATCCTAACCAGGAGTTGACTTTCGTGTACTACTGACACTTCTATGAAAAAACCTTTTCCCGGCGAATGAAGTCTAGTATTTATTTCTCGCTTTCTAAGACATGAGTAGCACCATTTTTTTCGAAATATTACGATATCTCATATTGATATATGAAAATGGAGAAAACTTATCTTGATTAGCTGACGCGAGGTTGGTAAAACAGTTGTAGAAATTCGGCTGACGTTTCGGCGACCCGCCTTCTTCAGAGCCTGGACGTATATAGTATTAGTCTATTTGAATGATCGGATGGTCTTATTTATATGCTGCCTAGGTCACGTTAGAACATCAAACGAAGAAAGGGCGCGAGATCTCGCGTGATGGTGACGCACTCGTCCTTCCGATTCATTTCGGGGTTTTGGGCGTTTATCCAAAATGCCTCAAGAGTCTTGCGCGTGGACGTTTTTGATTCCTGCGCCAAGATTGTGACAGTCACATCAAAATCCTTGCTGTTGTGTTTTTGTGCCCTATGTAAACCTAAAGGTTTGGTTTTATCTATTTTAGATTTACTGTCTAGATGTTCTTTTATGCGGATGAAAAGTGGTCTTCCCGTTTCGCCTATATATTCTTCCCCGCATGTTTTACATGTTAGCAAATAAATTGTGCCCGATCTCATACAATCTCCCTCTTTTCCGTTGGGGCAGATCATACAGTTGTTGTTGTGTTGTACAACACCAACAACTGTATGATCTGCCCCAACGGAAAAGAGGGAGATTGTATGAGATCGGGCACAATTTATTTGCTAACATGTAAAACATGCGGGGAAGAATATATAGGCGAAACGGGAAGACCACTTTTCATCCGCATAAAAGAACATCTAGACAGTAAATCTAAAATAGATAAAACCAAACCTTTAGGTTTACATAGGGCACAAAAACACAACAGCAAGGATTTTGATGTGACTGTCACAATCTTGGCGCAGGAATCAAAAACGTCCACGCGCAAGACTCTTGAGGCATTTTGGATAAACGCCCAAAACCCCGAAATGAATCGGAAGGACGAGTGCGTCACCATCACGCGAGATCTCGCGCCCTTTCTTCGTTTGATGTTCTAACGTGACCTAGGCAGCATATAAATAAGACCATCCGATCATTCAAATAGACTAATACTATATACGTCCAGGCTCTGAAGAAGGCGGGTCGCCGAAACGTCGGCCGAATTTCTACAACTGTTTTACCAACCTCGCGTCAGCTAATCAAGATAAGTTTTCTCCATTTTCATATATCAATTGATTATGCCGAGGTTTATAGAAAGTCGAACTTTTGAATTGTTGCGATATCTCATATGTTTTTTTTTTGCGTAAATTCACATGGAATTCAGCAGTGCAAAATTGTGAAACTCAATTACACCTTTACCACCCAAGATGAGTGGACGGTACCTAGTGTTATCGACCACTTAAAAGGTCCACGATAACGATATATGCTCTAAGTTATTAAAAATGTACAAAGGAAGACCTCTAAGCTCAAAGATGTAGAGAACATCCTTACAATCAGTTACACGCTATTAGTGCTTTCGAGTCGCTTATCCTCAGAAAAAAAGCATGACTGCCCATTAACATCAACTGTAGCGTACGCGCTTATTAAAATCGGAATAAGCTGCGATATACCTTACAAGTGAAACATCACGGTGAATTAACTCGAAAAGATATCTCGAAGGCAAAGACGAATTGCGCCAGAGAGCGACGAAAAATTGTTCACCAAAATTGATGATATTCGAAAGAAAACAAAAATATTCTATTTAAGAAGACGTGCCTTCTATTATTGGGTGGATAAAAAAAGGTTCAATAGCTGTCACTTACTTGCTTGTCAATGAGAATGTTGAATTAGGTAATGGTGCATTCCATTTCTAAACGAATCCTCTCTTGACATTGTGAAGCTTTTGATGAACAGCCTGCAAATTGTGGATATAAGGTAAAAAGAAACAGAAATCGAGCAAAAGCACAACAGAAAATAGTCCTTCCACTACTTGACGTTTCACGCGGGATAAAAATTGGCAGAGTAATCATAGAAAACATGATAATAGGAGTCGGTGTGGAAGGCGATCACTTGCGATGAATATGTAAAAAGACAAACAATATATAATAAACAATAGCAGTTTTTTCAAGGATTTAGCTTACCACGAGGTTGATGTGCAGAATTTGTTCGGCGAACGTTTCGACTTTTTCATCTTCTTCAGAATCGCTAATTAGAGTGGACGTCCACTCTCATTCGTCCTCGTAGACAACTTCGTCTCAGTGGAGCACCGCTCGAATGAAAAACCTCACTCGGCGATGGCCTTTTATACGAGACGATTGCTGGTGATAATGATAGCCTGTTGATAATATTTTTTTCTTGTCGGACAATCTTCCTACATGAGCCAATATTACTATCATATATATCAAAACGCGATGATAACACTCTGAAAACCGACACCCTTTCAGCCGCGGCAATATCATTCCATAATAGTTTTTTTTTTTGATTTAGCTAATACCACGAAGTTGTTTGAAAAAATCATTGAGCTACTGTCGAACTTGAACAGTTCGCTTTGGAGATGACGAAGATGTCGAGACGTTAGCCGAAGTAGACTTATTAATCATCATTGTGGTATTACTTAAAATACAAAGTGAAAGTTTTATTGGCTGGTAAAACCGAAGTTGAAGTCGGCTTTCAAATTATAAAGAACATCGACGCAATATGCTAGACAGTGTAATAGGTCGCAAGAGAATGTGAAGTTTTATGTTTTTAGGGAATAGCTCAGGAAGTAGGGTCAAGGCCCAAAGCATCTCTGATTCAAATCTTTGGAATATTCAACCTCATAAGACATACTCACAAAGAAATGCAAATAGTGCTTAAGAAGTGACATTAGCAGGCGAACGGAATGTCAAGCAGTCGAAATGAAAGGAAATCCTAGGGTATAAAAGGGGAAATTTTTAGAGTTTTAATCCAAACAAATGGTGAATACATCAGAATCTCTACACGGGGTTGTGAAGTTCAGAGAGCTATGAGCACTACAGTGTCGATATTCTAAGAAATGGGTTATTCTAACCTGTTATATCGTGATGATGGCACAGGATGACGAAGCTACACTTGCGCTCCCTGTTTGTAGAAAGAAAAGAAAGTATGAAACAACAAATTTGTGTATCTCTAACAGCATCCTTAAAGCAAACAAACTCCACCTTTTCCAATTCTGGCAGAAAAAAATATAACACCTTAGAACAAGCACGTCGATCGGACTGCATCACTTTACGAATTACAAAGATGGTCATTCAACATCACTATCATCCAATTCAGCAAAAAAATCAGAAATAAAGGAAAGAAGAAGAAGTAAGAACTATTTCATAACTAGAACAGGAAATACGTAGCCAAGTATCATGAAGCTATCAGATTTGACATCTCAATGAATAAAGATGACACGCTGTACTTCATACAGATTTTTAGGTACCTGAATCGTAACTGTAAATCAGTTTATGAATATTTCATGGAGAACTTGATTACGCAAGCGTAAAGGACAAGGACGATGTTATGGGTCTGGTCAAAACAGTAAAACGGCACTTAATTCGTCTGGGGAAGACTTGTTTCGCTTAATATGCGACGGTATAGGTGTAGGCGTTATGGGCATTCTTGTCAACACAAGTTGGCCGTGAACCATCGGACGATTCAAGCACCGAGCAGCCCCGATCGGGCTCTTCTGGTTTGTGGATCAAGCCCAATCAGGGCACGCTTTGTTGTTCACGCACCAACATCAGACGATGCCGATGACGAAGTCGTAGTGATCTACTAGGTTGGCAACTACGTTTGTCTTTTTTCTGTAATTTTCATTTACTGACAACAAATTCATTTCTTGGTCTTCTTCGTTGTATTTTATGTCATTCAAAAGATCGTGATATCGAGATCCTAACATGGAAACAATTCATTTTATGTTCCTGCATAATGCTTTCCCTCATTTTAGATGGAATAGTTCTAAACTTAAGATTCGTTCACGTCTCTTGCACGAGTTCCTTGGATTATTTGCCCTCGAAGAGGCACAAAGCTTATACAGAGCACTTAAGCACATGGTGGTTGATCTGCACAGTACACAAAGATGGTTCAAGAAGTTTCGTGAATGCGACACCAACACGTCAAAATCGGTCGCAGCTTTGTCGATGAGGCGTTATTTTGCAGCAGGAAAGCGAACTGCTCGTCTGATATAGAAAAAATTGAAGAATTAGGATGCAAACGTTCAATTTATATTCCCCAACAGCCCAGACGATGTTCGAAATGATTACCATCTCTTTAGGTCGCTGCAAAATTTCTTGACAAGAAAATGCCTTGCCAAGTTCGATGATGTGATAAAGCACCTATCTGAGCATTTTGCTTCAAAAACGCCAGAATTCTATGGTCGAGGCATCGAAAAAAAGTTTAACAAAGCATCATTGATTGCAGTGATACATACTTTGATTATAAATGTTTATTGTTCAAGTCTAAGAAATTATTTCATTTTGAGGTTTTTGGTGCAACAAAACTTAGTTGCCAACCTGATATATGGACTTAGAAGATCTTCAGAGACGTTCTGCAACTCATCATTGGAGAATTTGGGAAAACTGGAGGAAGTGCAAAAACAAGCATAAACTGGGACTAACCAAATCATTAGTCGACTCTTTAAAAGATGTCGACTCTTGGGAAAATGAATTAACAACTTCGAAGAAGAACACGATTTGCTAATACAATATCTTTGCAAAAGCGCTATGAAAGCCGTTAGTCAAAAAACGTTACTCCAACGCGGACTTACACAAAGTGTAGGAACTCGACAACTCACATATGTGTCGGTTATGCCATTTTTTCGTTTTAAGTATATGCATTAAAACATTGTGGCTGCGTAAATATGATGAAAGATCACTCAATGTTATCAAACCCTCACCTATAACATCATTGTTAGAACAACAAGAACAGCTCAAATGAGAGAAAGCATCCAAAGTTCCGATTTATTTCAGCAGTCAAAGATAACTAAGTGATATCGTACTATATGCCAAGCTGTCGAGATTTGGTGAGTTAGATAGGCAATGCGTTTTATCGACAACTGATTGATGAGAGCAGTTGCTGATTGGATTTCTTGTAATATCAAACGCACAAAATGAGGTTAGCAGATCAAGAGACCTCTTTTCTCCAAGAAAACTCAGAAGTAGGAATATGTTGGTCAACGAGTCGCTACAACAAGAAGAAACTTCTGAAATACTTTTATACGTGATAGAAAGAAAGGTTCATTGAAGAACGTTTGAGCCTTATTGACTCTTCATTGTAACCGCAAGATTCTTTGAAAAACCAAAAATTTCTGATACTCTGGTAACATGCTTTGATCCTTTCATGAGATTTTATATGGCACTTAATGGATGGCACGTGCTTCGGCCTTTCAACTTCAGAGTTGCACGATGTCTTCTTTCTAGCCAATTGCTTAGTGGATAGACCTTCCGCATTAAAGGAATCGAGGACCCCAACTTACACTGTCGTAAGGTGAAAAAACCACACGACGGGCAGCGTTGTTAAGTCGACTGCTTGTGGCTGCATGACGTGAATGGTTATACCCCTTTTTCTTTGACTGTTTTTGAGATCTCGCTCAAAACAATCAAACTGATAATATCATTAGAGCCTTTCATTAGGTCTGATATGACACTTATATAAGCAAGAACGTGTTTTGTTTTTCAGCCTCATCATTTCCACAGCGCGTTTTGTTTAAGAGAAGCCTTTGTAAAGGAGACCACCATATACAAAGGATTCGACGGACAACAGCTTACACTACCGTAAAGTGAAAAAAGGATCGTCTTTACAAGGGGTTAGCTGGTACGAAAGATACCATGAACTGATAAAGCTGATAGGTTGAAAAACGTGCCTTGCACTAAATAAGTACCATAAGAAACTCATGAAAAGCTCAAAGTTTGTTATCACATTACAGTGTTTGGAGCTAGATCTCAAAAACATTTAGAGAGAAGGGTACATCTGATACTGAAATAAACAGTTTCCAGCAGGCAATTTCCAGCAGTGCTTTTGCCCAAAGCACAAAAAGGTCTCAAGCGAAAGGTTTTCGAAATGCATTTGTTTTGCTTTTTACAAAATGAAAACCTACGTACTTGAATAGTTTTCTTCTTCCTTTCCATTTACGACCACGTAACCGCAGTCATGACATGCGATGACAGCGGTGTGCATCTTTAAACCAACATTTCCCGCCCCCACAGAAATCTGCTAAATTGAAAGAGGAATCATTAAAATATCCAAATTTATTCCAGTAAGTTTCAAATGCTGCCTTATCATGATGAATACTTTTCAAGCCACGATGACCTCTAGTCTTCATTTTTATGTATATTTAGGGTGCGGCATATTGAGTGCATATTGCAGTGGTTGGTGTGAGGGTGCGGCATATTGCAAGGCATATTGAAATTTGAGCTGTGTTCTTAAGAAAACACTCGAAACAAAAGGTATGATATATTGAATATACTAACCACGAGCAATCGAGTGTACAACACTCTGTGTTTGGTGAGTTTTTCACTGGACATAGAGTGTAAAACGTTCGTCGTCGCTAACTCTTAGTGTGGGGACTGGAGCTCCCACAGAGATTAGCAAAAGACGAGAAAGGGTAACTGCCCGACTGACGAGATCGCAAGATCGAAACACGTGTATCGCGCTCCATAAGTCAGCCCTGCCTGACAGACCATTGACATGCGTGGCTCAAATATGATTGCAAGGCATAATGGAGGAGTACTTGAAAACACTTTATACACCAGACGGAGTAATTTGTGAAAAATTCGTTTTTATGAAAAAAAATTTCAGAAAAGGTAACTGTGGGTTGAAGGACGCCCCAGATCCCAAGTTCTATTCGTATTCCAGCACTCTCGCGATATTCCGTTAGAATAAAAATTAGGCACCAGATGAAACAACTGCAATAATGTTTCGTACGTAATCACATGATAGCTCTTTGTACCAAGCTGAGCGCTAGATTTCTTGGCTCTATAAGAGAAGGCGCGTAGGTTGTGTTATTCATTGGGGATGGTCAACTTCGTATGCGGCCTCGGCTACAATTCGAAGCTCAAAGCTCTGCTGTCTTGCCTTGACTGACAATCAGTGAACGCAATTTCCATGGATACGTGAAGTTGTCTAGTGGTGGTGTTATCACGTTATCGCCACAAATAGCTAATGGCCTTCGCGGATTGGAAGAAGTTTGCTGTCTTATGACTTGGATTTCGAAAGCACGCTAGTGGACCCTATGACTGCAATGATTATCATGATAGTCGATTAGCCGCTCATGAAATGTGTAATGAGCACATCGCTGAGCACATGGTAATTTGAATGATTGAATAGTTGACTCAATCTCAAGCATAGGAAATACAAAGCTTTATAATTCCGGTGTTAGCAAATCTATATCTGATTTTTTTGAATGTTAGAGAACGCTGATTTGATACCTTCTAGGCAGATGTTTATCAATGTGTTGGTGAACTGCGCATTCAGTTACATCTACGATGCCAGTAAGGAAGCCGAATTGAGGCGCACCTAAGGGACGAGCCAACACCGAGTAATTTGTACTTCCATACATTTATAATCAGTCTTTTGCTCATGGCAAAATTCAGTAAACAATTCAGAATATAAAAATTTATAGTGAACGCAAATGTGCTTTGAATGCCCACGCCAAGAGGCAAACACACATTAAACCACTTCATCACCTCGCTTACTGCAGGCCCTTTAAAAGTCGATTATTTTTCTAATCCATAGATTGTTTTCTATAAATGAAATTCTATAAAAAGTGCAAAATCGATATTTGAGCGTTGTACTGGAAAGACGACCAACATTACATGAATCTAGTGACTTCATAAGCTGAATTGATGTTTTTTGCACTTCTTAGTAGTGAACATTTTTAGTTTCAATGCACAAGAAAGCACTTATCTTTCAAGTACTTCGTTTTCAGATGCATATCTGCGCTTTGTGTGAAAGCTCACGAACTGCAGTTGGGTTAAAGGTCTTTCAAGAGAACGAGAACAATCAAATTGCCAAAAAAATTTGAATTTTTAGTCAAGTATTTGAAAATTTTGCCTGTTATCTTTGCACTCTGGGCTAAATTTTGTTTCACTTTATAACACTCATTGTAGAGTTTTGTTTTGTTTATTAATGCCGCCAAGTACTGGTTGGGTGGATTCTCTTATGAGTGATAGGTTATGGCCACAAGAATGTTCCCAGAATTTCCTTACAGACACTTATCAAGCTTTGTGGATCGATAAGAACTCGTTCCAGACAAATATTAATTTGCCATATCATGTCAGAAAGTACTTTTGAAAGTTTTAGATAGGGTACTACATCTTCTTTACATAAGGCACGTGACCTTACGGACGACTTTGCTCTTAGATCCCAGGCACACTATGCTATCCCTTTATTTTTACTTAACATCTCTATGTTTGGCAGAAATTACTGCTTATTGAAGCCTTACAAAGCCTAATGTAAACCAAGAAAGCTAATAAATTAGAAGAATAAAGTAGAATCAAACCATCACATAAAATTATTTGGAAACTCTTTATTATTATTATTTGAGCCAACATGTCATGTGGTCTGGTAATGGGCTCTTGTACAGCCCGATACACGTGTTTCGAGCATAGAGTCTCGTCAGTCGGGTAGAACCCGTCGTCTTCCAGCCTTTTTAGCCAATCCTCTCACGAGTCCATACCCTCTCTACAAGAGATATAGAAGACGAAAAATTTCCCCTGTAAGTGAAGTATCATATCACCGAACTTACACTGTTGTACACTGGATTACTCTTTGGCTGACATTTTCATCAGATTATGCCTTTATTCGAGTGTTTTATTGAAACCATACTAAAATTTCAATAGGTCTTTTCATTATTATTTGAGCATAATTTCACTTGACATACAGTTTAAGTCGTTCGTCTTCGATATCTCTCTTTGTAGGAAGAGTAGGGATTCCCTAGAGGATTGGATAAGAGGATTGCAAAACGACGAGTTCTGTCCGACTGACGAGACTGTGAGGTCAAAACACGTGTGTCGGGCGGAACAAGAGCCCATTACCTGACCATATGACATGTTGGTTCAAATAGTAAAGAAGAGATCTATACCCATTGATGCAGAGTAATATGCAAAACTTTCGAATCAAGCGGGACTAGAACCCTCACCTCACTCTTTCCGGGAGCACGTGCTCTATCCGTTACACTACTAACGCCCATTTTGCACAACACTCTTTCTACGCTACAGCGCAGCTACCTGTCAGACGCCAGCCGTCAGCGGCCTGTCCCGCGTACTCGGTCTCGACATTGAACCCAGTCAAGATGAAAGATGTTGGGTCTGGAAGAGATCTATTGAAATTTGAGCGTGGTCTGAATAAAACATACAAAATAAGGGTATCATTGAAAGCATAGCTTAAAATAAATACTGCATTGAGGAAAAGGCTCCTTAACACGCGCGAGAAATTTGAATTTTACGCTTATTTCACACACTAATTGCTGTAGATTTATGAGAATGTCTCAGGAATATTTCTATAAGAACTCATAGGGCTTACAGAAAAGTAGCCGACCATGATTCGTCAAAAGGGCACTGTTTCAGCAAGACAATAGCAAACCACATAGCACAGAGCAGATCAAGGAAAAGTTTGATGAATTGGGGGGAGTCGAGATCTTGCCGCTCCTGGCCTACAATCCAGATGCTGCACCGTTCGATTATGATTCACTTCCGCTCAATTGGATGTTTCTTGCGTAGAAGGCAATTTGAGACGTGGAGATCAAGTTGAAAAGGCATTTTAAGTGTGTTTGACTCAAAATCCAAGGAATGGCGCGTTTTCAGCATTTACATGAGCTTGCAGATCATCGGTCGAAGATTGTGTATAATGATGGTCTTCATTTGGTAGCAATATAATGTCGTTTTGACTGAATTTATTTAGAAACTCTCAATTTTCAGCGGGTGTTAAGGGACTTTTTTCTCAACCCACTGATATAATATTCAGTTTATGTATTACATGCTATGAATTGAAGGAAACGTTATCCATCGATCCCGAAGAAGATATGCCAACTTCGCCCATGCTTTGAAGAGGAGTAGGTCGTCTGAACGCTACGCTTTTGATCAGATTTCTCTCTGTGTCTATTAGCTGAAGTGATCGCACCTTTGTGACGAAGAGAGAACAAATTTAATGTGTTATCGAATTTGTGTCTGATGGACGAGTTGTCCTTATTCAGTTTTGATCCACTCAACCTGACGCCTAAATTACCCAATGGCGACCTCGCTATGATGGAAGAACTAGAATCAGAATTGCCAGGCAGCATTTGAAATGTTCATTTGATGGAACGGTAGACCTTTTGCAAGCAACTGTGACGTTCAAATAAGTACAAAATTAATTATTTCATGATGGTGCATCATGTTTGAAGAATATCTGCATTACAGAAGCTCATTAATTGCTAATGTTTTGATTTTAACGACATTTCAATTGCGCAGATGAGTGCCTGATCTGTGAATTCTAGTGATGCCTCGATAATTAAATACATTGCTCCTCACATATGAAGTACGACTAACGTTTCTGGAAGCAATGGGCAAAACGCCATTAGATATTTACTAAACTTCTATGCGAACAATAAAACTTTTCAGATTGCAGGAACTTTGATAAATGAGATGGATCCGCTCGAGAGTAAATTTGAGTAGCTGTTTGAAACCTGCCCTTTTGATTCATTTATAAAATTGATCCGTCTTCGCAGTTTCTTTGTCACTGCGCAGATCCCAGTACTTGTAAAATTCGATTCGCGTTTCGTCTTCTACGTGAAAGTCTTGGAGTATTGATTGAGGGTATCTCCTTACAATCTCGATGATAGCCTGACTGTGGCGTTCCACAGAGCGTTCGTTTTTGACTGCGGTTGAGTATGAGAGGACGTGATTTCGCCCGCGCGCTCCGCGACGAGCGTCACAGCCCCTCGGACAAGGCGCCTCTTTACCTTCATCAACATTAGAAAGAAAGTTGTCCGTGGTCTCTATTGCAATCTTTCTATGCTAGAGCGTGCTCAAAAATGCGACACGAGATACAACGTTCGTTGTTGACCATTTCCTGTGATATCTGCCAGCCGCACTCTTGATACATCAATCACTGAAGAACTGATTGAATTTGTATGTAGCCTAATTTGCTCGGTGGATTGTCAATGCGACAAACTAATGTTTATTGAGCCTCTATATTTTCCTCATCTTGTCGCATCATTGATTCAATCACTTGGACACCGAAATTAGTAGAGTGAAGTCATTGATGAAGTCATGAAAAAAGTCTGTCGAAATTCTTGAGTAATTTCTAATTCAAATACCAAAGAAGAACATGATATTTTCATCCTCCATGTCGGGTTTGACATGATTTTATGGATAATGGAACGATGAAGAACTTGCTTCCTCTGGTTCGAAATTTGGGGTCGAACCACCTAGGGCGTTGCTAGGAAGTGGCAGCACGGCAGGAGTTCTACAGCTTGAGACTAAAACTTGAGTGACTAAATCTTTATAAGAGTAACGACATCGTCAAAACGACGAATAATAACAACGTTATCGACAAAGTCGCCAATGCGCAATGTAACAAGCGGTAATAATAAGACATATAGTAAACTTTTGAACTTATAAGGACAAAGAACATCCGACTCCGTGCCCACTTTTTCGGCTCGACAATTATCCCTGCCCTAACGTATGCAGCAGAAACCTGGTCGCTACGTAAGCAGGATGAAAGATCACTTGGAGTTATCGAACGCGCAGTCGAAAGGTCGATGTTAGGAGTATCCCGTACTTTGCAAATAAAACAAAGGATCCGAAGTTCCGACCTACGTCAACGATCGAAAATCAGAGACGCCGTTTCTACACGCCAGGACATCGAAAATAAGGTGGGCCGGACACGTGATGCGCTTCAACGACAACCGATGGACGAGAGCCGTTACCGACTGGATTCCTCGGGACGTCAAGCGCTCTAAAGGAAGACCACTGACCCGTTGGTCCGATTAAGGATATGATGCTCAGCGAATCCCTAGAGCAAGGAGGACTCACTGGGCTACTCTTGCACGCGATAGGGAAAAATGGAAGAGTTGCTGGTACCCGCTCGAGTCACTCGACGATCAACGGGACGACAGGTGATACAGGTGATAGTAAACTTTGAGTAATGGTTCAGTGGCTTCGTGTGGTTGTTAAGAATGTGTCATGAACGATGTGTGAGGCTTCTGCGATAGTGTGGAGAAGCACTGGTGAGCAGCCACGATAATGAGTAATGCGTGAAGAGATAGTAATGAGTTATGAGCGTGATGCGGTAACGAAGATTGTGTGAAGTACGGTAACGAGAAAAGTGTGAGAAGACCGTAAATAATTATGAACGTGGAGTGTCCCCGTCAAAACTGTGCGTGGGGCGTCTTCAGACCGTCGAACTATCGAGCATCATTGGACCATAAGTCATCGAGCAACCTTGAACACTAGCCATCCAGCGTTGCTGAACCAGGTAGCGTGAATCGTCTTTGAATCAGCCAGCTGGAACGTTCTTGAACCTGCGAGCATCTATCACCCTCAAACCAGCTAGCGTGAAACGTTCCTGAACGAGCGAGCATGGATCGTACTTAAACTAGAGAGCATGGATCGTTGTTGAACCAATAAGCGTGAATCGTCCTTGAACCTGCGAGCGTGAATCTGGAAACGGTGGCACCTGACGATGGTGGCCGTCGGCGTTGATGAAAGCGGTAAAGTGGCCGCGCTGTTGGCGGTTGTGATGCCACGTCAATGGTGGTCGTGGTGCGGCGTCGACGAAAGGAGCATGCTATCGCAGCTAACCTGTGCGCCGTGGCGTCCGCTATCGCACCTAGCATGGACGCGCTGCCGGTGGTAGCTGTGGAAGCCGGATTGCCGACCGGCACCGGCGGAGCCCTCTCCCGTACCTTTGCGCCGTAAATGATGTTGGTGTGCCATATTTTTTATAACGCTGAAGAAAAGGCCGACTTTGTCGACATAATGCATTATCAGGCACCTCCAACTCAAGGATGCAGCTCTTCTTACCAAAGCAAGCAATTTTACGTGAAAGGGAGGAGCGATTATATTTGAGACTGATTGCTTTATCTACAATGGCAGGTCACGTATGACTCATTATAGAGCTCCTCTGCATGGAGGACGCCTACACTCCACTGCAGTACGGGCCGCAACTCGAGGACAACTTAGCGCTAAGCGCTAATGATTTGATCACCTCAACGAAAGCGATATACAAATGATCACAATAGGTCATCGAATTGCGACGTTGCAAATGCTTAATCTATGAAGCCGTCTCAGCCATATGATCGAACGAACCTACGGAAAAGTTTTTTGTTCTCAATGAAATTGAAATCGAGGTTCAGTGAATTTTTGCTGTCCGAGCAAAGTGTTTAACTGATTGGTAGATCGTGGGCGGCTTGGTCTTTCCTGGTCACGAATAAGGCAAGGCTAAATTGCTAAAACGTCAGCTTTTAGAGTAAATTTCATTATGAACATCAAGTTGCCCTATAATTGAAAATTGAAATTCTTCCATTATTTGCCCCGCAGCGTGGGAACGATATTACAAATCATATTCAGAGAAACTTTCTTTTGATCAGTGCTAAATATTTCGAGCACAATTCATTGGGGTGATGAGAGCTTATTGAGATCAAATGGTGGAATTTTCCAGCGGCGCAGTGGTTAGAGGCAGCAGTATAATTATTTTCACCATTTCTTGCAAGATTATTTTTCTCTAACAACTTCTGTAAATAACATTCATCTTAGATTTTGCATTCCACATATTGTCTCAGATAATGTTAGGTTGAATGTTGTCCTTCTAAATCTATCAAAAATCGGTGAATCTTTTCGTATTTATTCAAGGACAAGCTAATTTCATCATTGTCTATCAACCGTTGAGAGGAAAAGACCATTGAGAAACGCAATAACTCCATAAAGTAATTATTAAGATAGAAATTCGCTGTATGAATTTGCGTAGACTTGGTGAACGCTGATAAATTTGCTTTATTAGTACTTGTGAAAAGGTGCTCGATAATCCTATCAAAGAAATCTCCATTACGTTATTACTTCAGCTCGTCTAAAATGCAAGGATTCTTATATATTTTGTGTTCCAGAAGATTGTTTATTGAAGACGCTTAATCGGAGATTCAACAATGCTGATGAAATGGCTTCCAACTATTACATTGATTTACTGACGACAATAGTCGCAGTAATATCGGCGGCGCTTCTTCTCGCTGAACTTCTACTAATCGCTCTTAGATTCAACAACATAAGAAAATACTCATATTTCAAGTGTTTTGTTTTTAGTGGTACGTCTGATTTCTTTGCCAAAAGATTCTGGATATTCGGGTGCGGTTAAGTGAATGAAAATGAAATCGAACACGCAGTTTTGAGAATTCCATAAACGCTTTTATATTTTATTGATTGTTTTGAGACGTGATGAGTTTATCCATCCATCGTGTGTAAAACTTAAAGCTTCTCTTAAATGACTTTTTGTTTTGGATTCGTCATTGAAGGTGCTGAAACATGGGCGCGGTTGCCAATTCAGGATGTCAACTTCCTCATGAAATCATTGAGTGGTGATCAATAGACTTGTTCTAGGAAATTGCATCAGATTCGGTCAAGCGTTCCCACTTTTTTATAAAAAGGCGTTTTCTAACTTCGTGGAGCGGAGGACCTTTCCGGTATCATCCACTGCAAAGGAGTGGGATCTCGGCTTGCCCAAGGTACTGGGCTGAAGCCAACGTTTTTTATGCGTGTTGTAAAGCATAAAACGCGTGTGATGCAATGGTTGGAGATGCACTGAGACGCACTTGAATGTTGGTCGATGGTTCGGTATAGCACTCGAGGCTCACCAAGTCTTCCATCCCTGGGGTAGGTGATCTGATATCAGGTTGCCTGGGACGATAGGAGATAGCAGCTCTGACTTGATACTCTGTAGGCACCACTAGTCAATATGCATTCAGCACCACTGCGGAGCATCTATAATCGCTACTCTTTACAATTCCTCATTGTCTTAATGTTCAACATAAGCATTCTCTGGCTTCCGATTCCAGAAATATCTTTAGTCGTCTGATTAGTGTGCCTTCAAAAAGCAGTAACTTCAGTCTTTTTGGACGTCGTAAGAGAATAGGTTCTAAAAAGGCGTTTTAGTAACAAAATGTTATGAAATAATTCCGTGTTTTCTTGATAAGCAGGCTCGTAGATCGATATTAAGACTTTTGAGTACAATATAGTACAATAATAATGCCTAACATCTCTGTTTCCTCTTCTTCGGAGTCTGGAAGAATTAAGTTGACGTGCAACTACTCAGCCAAGCGCATTCATAACTAGAGCGATTGAAACCTATTGATTGAGTATCTAATCAAATAGTAAGCAGCTTTCATTGAATATTGCTTTGTTGTTTCAAGGTTCACTAGTTAATATGTGGAACAGCCGCACAGATTTTATATGGGTCAAGTATAAGCCTCACAGAGATGCGCAAAAGTCATTCTCACACATAACGCGAAATCACATGTGATGACGAGGCACGACATTATACATTAATGTTGAATTTTTAGCTCTAATCCAATAGGTTTCAGGTCTCTAACTCTTATGTTTCATCGTGAGGGTGGTAGTTTTCATTTCTAGGACGTTCGCTATCATGTGTTTAAGTCCCATGAACCCTAGTGGAGTGTTTAATGTGATTCTAATTTCACCGACTAGGTATTCATCTAAACGGGCACAAACTGATTTACTCGTCTCCTCATGAATCGCAAGAATGAGCGTCTAGTCACTATGTCTGACCTCATGCCATATCTCAGATATATTTTCGACCGAGGCACATACACTCCTCGCCCATATGGGACTCTGTGAAGGTGGCCTCTAGTAACTGGAGAACCCCAAACTAACAAACCGGTGAGTTCGAAAAAACTACACGATGCGACATTTTCCAAGACGTGGGCCATTACCGTTGTACCCTATTGTGCTCCATAAATTTTATGGTTGGTATCTTGCGTTTGCCTATCAAGAAAACGCGGCGTTATCTGACTAATGTCGAGATTAATCGATAGTAGGTTCTGAAAATTGGCACAAATTATGTTACTGCGGTCTTAAATAATTTGTGTTGAGATGCAAAGATACTGATGCGGTTGAATGAACATAGGGTTTTGGGTCAATCCTTCATCAAGATAACCAAGAATACCACCAAATGAAAATGTGGAAACGCCATAGGGCGGCTATACATGGAAACGCTCTAGTACAGCTATTATAGTAATCCGGTGAGAGTGAGCATGACCAACACTCAACAGCATACTTGAAGAAGAGGAAAAATCTTCGAATTATGGCAAAATTCACTTGATAATCTGGCTTTCGTATATGATTGATCTTAGAAAAATTGAATGGAAGTACTTTACCTGGGTATTATAAATGCTGTTCAGCCGCAAAGTGGAAAATCTATCTAGTAATAATCTTGTAAAAACTCATGGCATATAACGATGTTATATCGCTTGTACAAAAGGTGAGGTGCTAAGAAGGACCAACGTCGTGAAACATTTTGCCTTGTTTTTCAGCTCTGCTCTGATTAATGAATAACTGATCTTGCCTTTCTTCACTTTTATGAAAGGAGGCTGAATGTTCAGTTTTGAGGCAGGGAAGAACCTGTTCTAACAAATTCAAATAAGCTTCGCTGATAATGAAGAATACTTGGGATAATAGCGGGACAAATTATGAAAGCAAGCACTTAAACATGTGGCGTTCGAAGACGTTTCAGGATGCTTCGATTTACTTTCGTGGTCGAACGGATTCCAGAACTTATTTCACATAGGCAGTGAATTTATTTGGTATTTGGCATTGAAGGCGATATTACACGGATTTGCGCTTCATGGTCATCTGCTTAGTAAAATGCTCATGACTTTGAATCGCTTCAACGCTATTGTTCTACCCACCAGCTACACTGCGGTTAGTTTCATATGCGTTCATATTATAGTTATTGTATCAAAGAAGTTGAATAGTTTGAAATGGAAATTAATAAAAGTTTTCAAACATCTCGAACATTACCTAATGGTCTCATGCGAGCACGCGTTGATGCGACTCGTTGTTTTGTAGCCGTCATACACGAAGGTCTTACAACCCGTGCGGGTTCAGCCACTACTACTTTTTCTTCATAGGTGTCGTCGAATGCTCCGAGTCGTTTGTCCTGAAATTACAATTACTTCGATTGAACGCTTTCATTTTCGCTATGATAGCCTTTATTATAACTGTACCAAGGTTATTTGACACTGCTGAGATATAGGTTCATTCTTACTAGGGCACCAGACAAGACAAGAATTTTGAGTAATGTCATAGGCGATCAAGATGCGAGATAGAAATTCACTACAACACAACGAGTACTTTAAAGTTAATATGAGAAAGTAAAGTACTTTGTAGACGAAAGTCAAATCAGTAAATGAAGGCTGCAGTTTTTATATGATTTACCATAAACCATGGGTTATATACAAATTTTATTCGGCTGATGTTTCAACTCATTATCTTCTTCGATGTCAACGATTCGATGACCCATGATCACTTGTCTTTGTCTTGATTTTCGCCTTCATTGATGGTTCAGTGGCAAAATTCTCGCCTGTCACGCGGACGACCTGGGTTCGACTCTCGGTCGGTGCATCAGAATTCTGTAGTGATTTAAGTGTTAGATGGTCGTGTCTGTGAAGCTGTGCTAATATGATGTAGACAGTCAATTAGCGTGCCACGCGGCTTTTCAATAAATACAACAATAATAAAAACAACCTAAAATAAACAATAGTTACATGTAACACATCAATGCCCTTCAACCAATACAATTGACGGATCAATAAACATATCACGTAATAGTCGATAAATTAATGAAGTGTAGTAGCTCGATTAGAAAGAACTTTGTAACATGTATAATATGTCAGCAAGGGTTAAACACATGGGGAACGATGAGCGAGAACCGATGGACACTATATAAGAAATATTCTGCTTACTTGAAGTGTTTGCAAACCTCAATGAGGAGACCGCGGGGCAGAGGAGCTATCGTGGTCGGCTCGGAAGGACGGGACCCGGGGGTGGTGTAACGAGTCGATGACGTGTGACTATTATAGTCGTATGAGTCATATAAGTCTCACATTGTATGTGCGAAATCGTCCTGCGAGCCCGCTACCCATCCCTGTGGATGAGTCGCCCAAAACTCCCACCACTGGGCTTGCAATACAATCCTAAGTGCAACATCGAGCGATCGATAGTCAAGAGAGAAGTGGTAAGCAACCTTATGTCTTATGTGATATGAGTTAGCAATCGACAATCATTGTTCTAATCACAAGGCTACGTCGAGATGTTGAAGAATGAGTGGTCGGGCAAATGTGCTTCAGTGGTGTGGTAGTAAAGCACGCGTCCCCAGATAGGATGAAACGTGGGTTCGATTCCCGCCTGAGGTCGTGTTTTTGTTCACCACTCAATTCTCTTAGCTACATCGAGTCATAAATATTCTTAAGTCAGTCCGAATAGGCAATGAAGAGAATGAGAACGTCATGTGATCGATAATCGGGATCGCATTGGTGCACAACCCTGCGTCTTATGTGGCATGAGTTATAAGGAGAAAGAAACTAGCAGGAAGAAGAAAGGTAACCAGATGGCCGCATGGTCCTGCAGAAGGCGCTGGACTGCCGACGTCGTCGGCCCATTGCCTGCGTATCTCCGCTGCGTATCCGTTCTCCCTCACCCGTAACTACCGCCTCTCGTCCTTTGAGGTTACCTTAACAATCGAGCACGTTGCTTTGTCACTCGCATGAGAAAGATATTAAAGAAAAAAAGCAATGAACGTTGCATGAATTGCTATGCCGTCTTCGTTTCGTATGAGTCACATCTTCTTTGGTGGAGTATTATCAAAATGTGAGACAACACTCGGCGATTCCCTTATATAGAGGACGGTTGCTGATGTTACTGATTGCCCGCTGCAAGTATCTATCGAAACGTCGTCATGCTAATTATAGAAGAGACTTATCGAATGTTCATGCCAGGGTGCAAGGAAAGTCGGTTCCAAAATTTTCCCATGTTTCCTCAAAGTAAAGAAACTGATATACATGAATACTGCAAGATGTATGGGAAATCAATTTAGGTGTGGAACGATTGTAACTGCACCATTTTCTTCATTGCAGTTGTGATAGCCAGTTTTTTATCTATTGCTTCGTATTGGAGTGCCATAAAACGGTAGGAATGCAGAATATCATCACTACGTTTGGCTCGGTTATCCTCACATCATTCATATTGTAAGTTGTAATTAATATAACATGATTTCAACTTTTTTACTGCTTAATTTTTATTTTGATGGGTATGATAACATGTGATATCCGAAAGGGTGGTGAAAGGAGGAAATTTGAGAACATAATCTTCTGATAATATGATAAGACATTTTGAGTCTTTTATGAGGTTTGGTGGGACACTTATAGTATACTAAACACGCATGTTTTGCCTCAGTAGGACAACGTCTTTCGGTATCGTCGAGCTCTTGTAAGGGATATACCCCCATATATAAAGGGCTCGACGCCGAATAACATGTCACTGAAGGTCAAGTGATAAAATTCCTCGGTACCGTAAAGATCAAAATTTGAGCACGTGGCTCGTAAAATGGATTATACGTCTTCATTCGACTGATTTTCCACAGACCTTGTTCAAAAAATAATAGTAATATGATAATCTGATAAAATATTTTAGATCTTTTATGTTGTCTGGCATGGCACGTATACAGTAGTAGACCGGCTTGTTTCGTCTTTCCCGGTCATCAGTAGTACCGTGCCTTTTGATTCAACCGATCACCTACAGAGAAATATACCCTTGCATATAAAGGGTTAATGTTGTAGGTCACGATTTCCAAGCGCCGCTATGCCGTGAAGCGAGCATTAACACAACACCATCGAAGACATCGTACTATCTCTTTTCACTTGCGTTTTAGCCTAATCAGTAGCTGATGCATCACACTTCACGGAATTGACATGCGCCGCACAAATGTATTGAAGCCCACTTAATTCAAAAACGTGGTTGCCCCCGCAATTTTCACTTCCTATTTAGTGCCCACAGCGTATGCGGCTTAATGGTTAGAGGCTCTATGCGTCGCACACAAGGTCGATGGTTCGACCTCACACTCGTGGCTCACCAAGCCATTCATCCCTCCGGAGTCAGTAAATTGTTAGCGGATTGGTCGCTGACTTGTCTGGGAGGATAAGCAGCACTGACCTGATACAGCGGGAGGCCACCGCGAGCCATTGAAAAAGCTAATTGTGCATCCAATCACTTCAAGCGAAACTAAAAATTGAAGATGAATGCATGGCGCATCTCTCAAGAATTGATCAACACCGAGAGCTTTGTCCTTCTTATTTAGTGCCTGATTTCCTTATAAATGTCACGATGCGATGCAAACTTTTGTGGTCACAATTCACGTCATACGCTAATATGACACAGTTTCAACTTCTACTCACAGTTATTAACGTTTTATATCGAAGGTTACGGAGTGAATAAAATTACGAGAATTCTGAGAAACCGGCAAAACTTGGAACGCGATGTATGTGTAATAAATACGAAGCATGGCTAACTTTCCGTTTTCACCGCGTCATCGAAGCCACCGCACCTTTCAGCTGAATCTTTTGAGATCTCTCTGATAAGTATTTGGTGATGGCCGCCGGTACGGTTAGAATATGGTTGAGAAAACGACATAGCAATTGGCTTGATAGTGCAGTAGGTGATACAAGGGCCTCGCGAAAAGGGTAGTCGTAGATGCGAGGCAGCGTCAGAATCTAGGTTATGACATGGCAACGTTCTTTTCGTCATTAATGTGCTTTCTATGTACCACGGATCTTCCTCTTCCAGGGATCCCGCCTGGTTGGTCGCAAGGGCACGTGGCTGGTCTCCAGGTGGTGGATAGGGGACTAAACGCGAATCAAAAGCGACCGTGTGCTTCCCGGAGACGCAGTTGGATGAAGGAGATGAGTGTCCTGCATCCGCAGAGCCCATTTGACAAAACCCTATTACTAAGAGTCAAATCGGTCAAAAGCCTGTAATCAAGCGGCTGGGAAGTACATAGAAGGCGCTTAGGAGTCGCCTTCGACAAATAAGCTCTTCCCGCTCCTCTGAGAGAGACTGGCAATCTACTCCTGAGAACACAGCCGCCACGTTCAGAGCCTGGTACGCTATACGTTAAGTATCAAAATGCTAAAAACAGCAATAAACATGGGCCTCATTCTCCTGACCTCGAAAGAGCGCCTGGTACGGCAGCACCAGGTAGAACGAGTACGGAGAGGCTGCAAAATCTAAGGGCCACACTAGGATGCCAAAATCGAAACCGACTCAAATGACGATCTGTACCTACAATGCAAGAACCCTTGCTCACCAATCCGCTGTAGAAGTTCTACTGATTCAAGCAAGAAATATGAGGTAAGGAGGCATTAGCCTGGCTGAGACGAGAAGACGCCATCCTTTTCACTCTATTTATGGCACAGAAGAAGAACTGTTTCTTGGAACATGCGATAACTGAGGTGTCGGAAACGTTGGCATCCTCGTCAAATCGAATGTGACCGCGCACATAGTTTCATTTGAACAACTAACAACCCATATCGGACGTTTACGGTTGAAGCGATGTGGTTCAGTGCCGGCATTGTGTAACATCGTTGCTTACGCACCAACATCAAGCTATGACGAAGACGAAGTCGAAACATTCTATGTGGACTTCGAAAGATTCTTCAGAAAAGGCCATACCTTCTTCAAGGTTATTGTAGGAGATTTCAAAGCGAAAACTGGACCTAGGAGAACGTCTGAAGAACGTCACATTGAGAACCCACGGGCTAGAATAGATTGAACAGGGTGAAAGGCTACCTGAGTTTATCATGACGACCCAAATCATCCATGGCAACTCGCAATTCCAAAAGCCTCTTTCTCAGCAATGGACGAGGGAGTCTCCCAATGGAGACCGCCATAACAAAATAGACCATATCTTAGTAAATTGAAGGTTTTGCCTGACCGATGTCGCTGATGCGCTTAAGTTCTACACAAGATCAAACCATCGCCTCCTCCGCGCAACGTTCACTTTTTCGCGGTAAGAGAGAAAGCTATTAAATTCAAACAACGAAGTTCTAGAACTACCCTAAACTGGGAAGTATTCAAAACATTAGTCGGCTCATGGGAAGATAACGTTGTCGACAGCATCGACGAAGAATACGATCGGCTCGTTGAATATCTTCACGTTAGCGCTATGAAAGCTGAGAGTCTGAAAGCCACGAAGAGACGTTTGTCTCCTCAGACACTCGAGCTGATACGTCAACGTGGAATCGCACGAGCTACAGACAACCGAACCCTCACGTCCGAACCAATGAATAGCTGCAGAGAAGCGATAAAAAAACCTCAAGGACAGAGAGCTGGGAAGAGCATTCGCAAAGCCATCGAGGTTCTGCCAATCACAAAACCAAGATGATTGCACTCCGATGCCTTGATGGGACACTTACAGCTTTCAGAAGGGCAATAGAGAAAATCGTCTATCAATACTACTCGGATCTCTTTGCTAGCCAAATCCTCTTACCGTCATATAAATTGAAAAAGGATGAATATGTCGTTCCACCAGTCCTCCATTCCGGAATCCGACATGCTATATCGTCAATAAAGGACAGAACAACACCCGGTCTACACAGGATTAGACCAGAACACCTGAAGAACCTACCGCCAGTTCTCATCAACACCTTGGCTCCGCTCTTCACTCACTACCTGTCAGAATGCAAGGTCTCCATTCAGTGGAAAACCAGCAAGACCGCGCTGCTATTCAAAAAGGAAGACCTCTACGACATAGGCAAATAACGCCCAATCTGCTTGCTGTCCATTGTCTATAAACTCTTCACTCGAGTCATCCCAAACAGGATTAAAAGAACACTAGACGAGGGGCAGCTATGCGACAAGCAGGTTCCGGAAAGGATTTAGTACTACAGACCTCATCCACACGATCACAAGACTCATTGAAGTTTTAAGAGAGTGCAAAACACCGCTCTGTCTCACTTTCATCGATCCGAAAAAGTCTTTGATTCAGTGGAAACAAAAGCGGTTATAGAAGCACCGGATATCCAGGGCGTCCCACTCAGTGTATAATGATTCTTCGTATGCTATTTAAATATTTCACTACCAAAATGTCTGCATTCTACAATAATACTACCAATGATGTAAGAAAAGGGGTTTGACAAGGCGATACAATTTCGCTAAAATTATTCACTGTTACCCTCCACTTTAGAATGGGGCTATATGTGAGTAAAATTGACGGTTGACAATTAAACCACATTCGCTTTGGTGATGATATCGTCCTCATAACCACCAAACATCAACCGAGCGGAACGAATGTTGACCAATTTCGACGACGCTTGTGGTTATATTTGTCTTTAATTAAATCTAACGAAAAACGACATTCATAAGGAACAGATGGGTTTCGAATGCCCCATTCACGCTCAACGGAACGGCAATCTCCAGATGCTTTAGATACCTCTACCTAGGTCATGAAAGCAATATGATGAGTGACCTAGCTCCAGAGTTGAGTAGGAGGAAACGAGCGGCTTGGGGAACGCTTAAGAGCATCGCAGATGTAGTGAAGAGGACTAAGAACATCCGACTCCGTTCCCACCATATCGACTCGACGATTATCCCTGCCCTAACGTATGCAGCAGAAACCTGGTCGTCACGTAAGCAAGATGAAAGTTCGCTTGGCGTTATTGAATGCTCAGTTGAAAGATCGATGCTAGGAGTATCCGTACCACGCAAATGAGAGATCCGAAGTTTCGACCTACGTCAAAAATCGATGATCGAAGGCGCCGTTCTACACACCAGGATATCGAAAATACGGTGGGAAGGACACATGATGCGCTTCAACGATAGCTGACAGACGAGAGCCGGTAACAACTGGGTTTCTCAGGACATCAAGCCCTCTACATAGACCACCTGCCCGATGGTCAGATTTTTTGACAAAAGGCTTAGAAGATATATATGATACTCAGCGAATCCCTAAAGTGAGGAGAACTCACTGAGCTACTCTTGCCCGCGATAGGGAAAATTGGAAGTGTTACTGGTGTCCGCTTGAGTCACTCAATGATTAACGGGGCAGCAGGTAATACAGGTGATGTGCTTTCTTATTTACTCAATAGGAGGTTTTCGCTGGAGGCGAAGGATCAGCACAATTCTTTAAGTGGTGAAGAGACCTTCACGTGTATGAATGGAAATGACCGCATGCAATCTCAAGCTCTCCGTCTGTAGTGAATCATTGTCTCAATATATAAGCATCTAGAGCAGGTGGAACATATCTGTTCCTTCTAACCAATCTTGCCCTAATCTTGCTCTGTAACTTGGATATCTATAAGATAGAAGTGAGGCTACAATAGTTCCGTCATCGCTGTAAAAAAATTACTCTTTCATTTCACTCAGTAACAGCGCATATTGCAATTGATTCGATTACTCGTATTCATGTTGAGCAGAGGTCTTCAAAAAAATTTGCGGGATGTTCCAGCTGCTGCTTCATTATTTCGTTATAGCGTTTCCTATATGAATATCGTAAATAGCTGGGGTGAGTCGATTCTCCTTGTCACCTGAGAAATAACCAAGCTAAGGCTTTTCTACACCGATTACAAAAGAGTAAGTGACAAAGAGAGTAGAACCAGACCTCTGTCAGGCTGCATCATCAACCGCTACCATTGCCGTACTATGGAAAAGTCAGTGTAGTCCCATAACTGCGTGATAGAAATTTAGTTTTGATTTGAAGTGTTTTCTTAAGGCCACGCTGAGAATTCAATATATCTCATGACTATTACTTGAGCCAACATGTCATTGGCTGGTTGTGGTCTGTTAAGGGCTCTTGTACAGCCTGATACACGTGTTTCGAACTTGAGCAGCCTCGTCAGTTGGGCAGAAGCTTCGTAGTCTTTAGAAAACATTCGAAACAAACGGTATAATATTTCAAAATTACCAGACAAGTGCATCAAGTGTGCAACACTGCCGATCTTGTGATTTATTTTGACGACAATTCAATCGTTTGTCGTTGCCTATTCTATGTGGAAGACTGGACCACCCCGAGAGGATTGGCTAGAGACGAAGGACCTGCCCGACTGACGAGGCTGCTCAAGGCCGAAACACACGTGTCGGGCTGTACAAGAGCGAATAAAAGGACACATGGCATGTTGGTTCAAATAATAATTATGAGATATGGGTGATGAAATGTTTGAGAAATTTGTTTAAAAATCAGAAATTCCAGTGTTTTTGCTGTTTTTTCCGCAGTGTTATGATGTTTCATATGTATATAAGTGAACTGAGTGGTGAGCAAAAACACGACCTCAGACGCAAGTGAAACCCACGTTTCAACCATACCGTTGACACGTGCTACCACTATACCACGGAGGCACATTTGCGCCACCACTCATTCTTCAATGTCTCTGTGATAGTCATCAACCACCAGCCTTTAGCAGGTTTGGTCGGGTAGCGATTTCGCTTTGTAAACTCAGTTGAGCTGACAGCTATCATAGAGACATCAAAGAATCAGTGGTGATGCAAATGTATCTCGGTGGTGTAGTGGTAGCACGGTTTCCGGTATGGTATGGATGAAAGGCGGGTTCGACTCCCGTCTGAGAGTCGTATTTCTGCTTACCACCCACTTCTCTTAGGGAAATATGAGATTTGTATAGTTGTACAGATGTGAATACTTTGAAAAATTCTCAAAATCTTATGACGTGGTCACATTTTTTGATTATCTCGTAGTAGCATGTCATTAACTTCTACGTGTGTCAGGTATCGAATTCAGTCCTGTCACAGCTTTGTTTCAGATTTCAATGCTTGTGACTGTCTCAATATGCATATTTGTGTCGCTCGGGAGTGTAATTATTAACACTTGGACATATTTTCAATGGAGAAAGTACAGGTATGATGAGTTTAGAGTTTTTCAAGAATATAGAGTGATATGCAAAACAATAAACCTTGTACAAGAGTTGAATCACTGCGCTAACAGCGCATCCTTTTGAGAGAAAGTATTTGAGAAATCGCGTATGTTTTCACCACCCTATTGCCATTTGACTCTCTATGACAGCAAAGTGAGCATAGTAATTACTACGTGCTTCGGAGTGGGTATCTCTAGTAAGTTATATTTATGTTTAAAACTCTTATGTAAATGTGGTTTACCAGCGTCACCGTAATTTCGTACATCTGAGAATCGTATCAAAATTTGTTACCTTTTTCAGAGCATCGTTATCGCCAAATATTCAGAGCCAGCAAAGAAATTTATTGGTCTTCTCTTTAGTTTCCTTTTTCTGCACATCAGCTGTTTGCATTCAGCAGCTGGTTGTGAACCTCGCATTAATCTGCGACAATGTAATGCTGGGAAGTATGCTTGTGAAACTGGTCAGTTTCAATCATCTTTTTAAAAGTTTATGATCCTTCAGTAATTGCCTTAGTGATGTGTACACCCTGAGCTGATCAATTGGCGCATCATCTGAGATTATTGCGGCTTCTATTCCCGGTGGAAAACGTCGGACACTAACTTTGCACAATGATAGAGCTGACTAGGCCTTCACATAGAATAATTAGGATTTACTCAATTGGCGATGCCGCGAATGGAGTATATTATGCCTCGCGCATCCCTAATGAATCAATCAACGGGAGAGGGTTCGTTTCCTACCATCACTCACCTCAAATAATGCGAGGAAAGTTTATTAGTCAAGTTCAAAGTCAGTGGCATCACAAATATTACAAAATTAACTGAATTGTCCGTCATTCGTAATGCTTCTATTTTCAGTTTTTTCCAATGTGCTCGCTATCAATTCTCATTGAAGCGAGTTCGGTCTTTGTTCTTAGTTCTGAACTACGGAATGAAATCAAGTTGTTGTTCACAAAGAAGTTATCACCTAATCGAATGTTTAGCAGGGTTGGAACTACAGCTCACCACTAGAATATTGCTTTCCAGTGTATTTAGGAAATTTGCCATTAATATGACGTTAGTTTTAGTTTCTCATATGTTAGAATTTTTCCACACTGTCTCACATATTTCTGAAGTAAAGCAGTTAAAGACACCTGTTTTTTTTGGCACAGTCGATCGCCAAACTTTCAACTGAAATGGAGATGGAAGATAGGTGAACAAATTATAGAACTCAAGCTTGAGTAATTAAATCTTTCCCCCGTAATCTACGACATAAATAAACACCGAGATCGCATTAAATACGCACAGAAAAAAGTTTGCAAAAACGTGGTTGGTATGTGAGATTTGTGATGTCGGACCAGTCCACTAGTTCGTAAAATTTTAGAACTGAAACTAATGTTTTCGCATGATATTGATCGATTGCTCGAGTTTAGTACTTAGATAAGGTGGTTGGAAAAACGTGAGTTATGAAGCCCAAACCTAAAGAATGATGGATATAACAACAATAAGCTGACGACTGGATATACTTTATGAAGTGAATAAGGAGGGAGCAAACGGTGGATTTGAGAAGGATAAGCTAAGAAAGACATTTTGTATGCTCCATGAATTTTTCAAACTGCTGCTCTTCTAACCTTACCAGACAAGTGGGTAACAATCGGAACAAACGCATGCAAAAGCTTACTGGCTAAGCATACTGTATTTCAGACAACCCAAATAAAGAGAATCGTAACCTTTTGAGGAAGCCTTGTTAAACTTGTGAACTGTTTAAGCACGCTCTACAGCGTTACATGGCTTGAGACCAGCACAACGTGCAAAATGAGCTGATGAATACGAATGACTGTGTGCAGAAAAACGAGATCAGAGAGAAGATGAATGACTTTCTCAGCTGGCTCTGAATGTTTGGCGATATCGATGCCCCGAAAGAACTTAATAAATCTCAATACCTTTTTAGGTGACTGATTCTATAATGACCCTAAGAAATCGCATCTACATGAAGGCTGCCCACATAAATGGCTATCATTAGGGAAACTCGCACTCAGGATTGTAGCAGCTACTTCAATTCCTGCTGTAGTGTGGGTAATGATATGAATGTGATAGAATCACAAGCGATTTCCCAAGTGCAGTAACCACGAAACTCTGGCATGCTAATATTCTTCAACGATACAGATCATGTTTGCTGTTAGATCAAAACTATATCAAAAGATCGACTGTTTTTGAAACCCCCAAAAAACATTCAATATAATTCCAAAAAAAGAATGATTTAAGCTCAAAAAAAGGGGGTTGGTAAGCCCAGGGTCATACACCGGTGTTCGGAGGTTCGTCCTCCTCATCAGTGACCCCCGCCCCACATTCAGCCCTGCATTGAAGCAAGGAGGGTGGCGTATGTGGTGATGGCACAGTGTACTATGACACTGTACCATCACCACCTCTCAGTCGATAGATTTTTGCTGTTAGATCAAAACTATATCAAAAGATCGACTGTTTTTGAAACCAATCAAAACTGATAAGCAGTCGATTCCCTTCTTTAGCTTATACTTATCCAAGGTTGCCCCATACAGAATTAGTTCCTCAGTCTCCATCACATGCACCTATGATTAGCTGATTGATTATGACATATGATCACCTATGATTGACTATATACTGAATAATTTTTTGGATTGATTATATTGTGAGTTTAGATGACAAAACAGCGAACAGGAACAGTGTTGAAAGTGAAAAACCGAAGATTGAAAAGTTTATTCCCATAAAAAAGTGCATTGATGAGAGCAGAAAGTGATTTAGTAGATTTCCATGAAGATAGCTTTAGTAGCGCAATGCTCGCTGTGTTGACGAAATAGATAAATAATAATACACGTAGGATTGGGGAATAAAGCCATCACCTGCAAAATCCAATGAACCCAGTAAATTTTGGAATAAAATCTCAGGATAGAATTATATCGGAAGGATTTTTAGAATTTTGAGCCTAAAACGATAAATTCACGCTCACTTCGATGAGATTGTGAGTGGATTCTTCGTGAATCACTGGCGACATCGCGGCTAACACTCGTTGTCGTTGAGTGATCAGCAGGGGATCGCCTTCGTCGGAAGCACTGACAGCAATAAGTCCTAGACCGACAAGAGTGCACCATAGTGAAAAGGAGCAATATCGAAATGACCACACCGTACGAGAACATTCTGGAAAGAAGATGATGAGGGTTTTCGCATAATTCTTCTCCATTCAAGCATTTCTGAGCAGAATTTTTGGCATAGAGCGGATTTGTAAACATTTTCAGATAGGGAGCTTAAAATTGCTCTAGCAAAAAAAAGGTTGAGAAGGTTACTGCAAACATTCTGGAACAGTTTTCGCGACAGACAAAGTGCGAATAGGTCTGTGTGAGTTTGTATTCACCACCGGGTTAGTAATCAGTTAGTCATCTTGAGGACAATAGCGAAAAAGAAAATAGGTGGATTGTAAATCATTGAATTAAGAGCGATCTGTAAGAATGAGAACAAATAAACGACAGGACTGGACAACAAGTAATAATTTCGCAACCTTCGTAAATTTTCAGTGGTATATTCATGAATTTTTGCATCAGAAAACGGTTTCAGTCCTCTGATTTCTTTATAAAGACCGTAAAAAGCAAAACCAAAATTTATGGGTCTGTGTGGAATTTTTGTAATGACGCTAGTTTTTCTAATCCTTTCTTATGGATTCGTAATTAAGTGCAGTCAATCTGTAAATTCTAAATCCCGAGTCTGCAGACATTTGCTTTGCTAGAAATCCCACATACTTTTGCTCTTCTAAATGCTCCGATTTCTTCATTTTTTTCCAGTGTAACTTCTCACAATCGTGAGTACGACTACAAAGGCTGACCATCTGACTTTTCAAATTTGAGTTCGTAAGAATTTATGCAAATTAGTGATTGCAGCATCTTGCGCCAGAACTTTCCAACGGTTATCCCAAAGAGTTATGACTTTACGAGTGATGGATATTTCAATCTAGAAGCTGCCTCTTTTGCCAGTTTGTTGAGATTATTGTAGTCCGCCATGGGATAATGTTAGACGTAGAGAACTTATCAAGAGTGATGAATCCGAAAAATATATTTTAGCGCGCATTGCAGCGAAGCAAAAGTAATTCTTAGTTTACAAAGCAAGCAAAATGTAAAAAAATTTTTCTTGAGTTATGCTGCACATTTGCGTTACTGTTTTAGGTCTTTTATACTTGACTATTTTTATAGGTCCCGCTCAAAACAATAAATAATCTGATAACATACCTTGAACCTATCATGAGGTCTGTTATGGAACTTGCACAGTGATAGACACGTGCTTCGACATTGCAGCCTCATCACTAGCACGGTGCTTTTGGGTTCAGCCAATGCCTTGTAGGAGTATGTAACATTTCGTAAGAACAAATCGATACCAAATTAATGTAATCTAAAGGTATGAATCGTTCTAACAACCACGAGCGCTCGACTGTTGACCACTGCGGAGAATGTACGGAGAATTTCTAATCTGACAAATGATGAATACAGTGGAAGAGACGCGACTTTTTCTTCTGACCAAGAGATTTTTCGGTGAAGCAGCGTTAGAAAGAGCGATTACGAATAGACTTTCAAAATTCTAGAGTCACACTGAGATGCCAATATCGCGGCCGGCTGACTAAAGTGACAATGTGCACTTATAACGCATGTGCACTCATTCTGCCACCCAAGCGACACAAAACTATGAATAGCACTTAACCGCAAGGGGGTTGATTTATGGCCTACGCAAAGATTATTCAAAAGCGTTCGTGGAGGCGACACCAGCACGTGAAAATCGGCTGTGACAGCTTCAGCCAAGTAGCCTCAATTGAACGCCCGTCCATATATTGCGAGTCTGACAATGCAAAACACTGAAGAATACGGTGAAAACATTGAATTCATCCACCGTACCGCCCAGATGCTGCTATCAGCGATTACCAACTTCTCAGGTCTCTGTAACAAAACTTAGTAGGAAAACCCTTTGTCGGAGTTGAAGATGTGATGAAGCACCTTTATTCATTATGCAGTATGAAAAATTTTACAAGGTTACAAAAAATCTTAAAATCTTCAAAAAATGAAAAAAATTGAGATTTCGGCTTCTACATCATCCGTGAGCGGTTGATATTCTTTCCTGCTTCTGCTTTTGATTTCGGCCTAATACCATCTTATCAATTAGTGGGAAGCATGGCCGAGGATCCGTCGCTGAGACCCATTCCTTAGAAACGACATCATGAAGACCTTAAAAAACCCTTGTAAGGTTACGTCAAGAAACCACGGAGTATCATACGCACGACCAGCATTATACCATTTGGAATATGTGCTGGGTCCGCACAAGTAGTGTTGACGGGCCAACTAAGTATCTAATTACGAAAAATCATATTTGATATTTACCTCACATACTCAAAATCTTGAGATCATAGGCTTTCGAGTGACATAAAACAAGGTAAAAAAGACCAAGAAATAAATTTATTGTCAATAAGTAAAAATAGTAAAAATGCTACAGAACTCAAAGAGTTGAAGTCAATTCCTCGAAATCTCACCTTTTGGAGCGCGAGAACCAATCTTCTTTTGACTACCACCGCTCACTAAGGAGTCCTCTTTAAAAATAAACTACGTCTTTGAGATCGCTGAGATCTGCAGTGTCGAATGGTTATTAATTGCTCATAGAAAAAAGCTTTATCTGGGGAGAAATCCTCAATGTGAAACA
This sequence comes from Parelaphostrongylus tenuis, assembly GCA_019055375.1. NCBI lineage: Eukaryota > Metazoa > Nematoda > Chromadorea > Rhabditida > Metastrongylidae > Parelaphostrongylus > Parelaphostrongylus tenuis. The sequence continues at coordinate 496,525 of JAHQIW010006697.1, read as the reverse complement.
TAATTTTATTTCGACAATTACAGCTAAAAAAACAAGCCATTTGAGAGACAGAACACACCATTCAAGTTCATTTGATTTCAGCTCTCTAATACATACCAGTAATCTAGTGAAACAGGTCTTCTCTGGGATAAATCAAAGTCTTACGATCGCAATTCTTAAAATGCGATTGCATGTGACACAAATCGTTTTCAAAACTAAGGATTTTTAAGACAGCTGAGCGTTGTTCTTCTTAGAAATACGTTTACAGAAGGTGTATCAATGATATTTCAAGTTTTTTATAGCAAAAAAATCTGTAGGAGTCGAAATATGACTATGCAATCCCAAAAAATGCGCTTTCAATTTAAAAAACTGGGTTGCGATTGCAACACGTTGTCTTTTAGTTTTCACTAGAACGTACTGTGGGAATATTTTTAAACAACAAGCTTAGTACTAGTATCGAAACTTTTCAAGCCATCGACTGACTAAAAAACATCAAGATCGTAGGAGAAATTCTCTAATAACAATTGTTCAATTGCTCCATGGCATCGACTGTTATTAACCTCGCAGAAAAACATTCAATCGAATTTTCAAAATATTTAAGTCCTTGCCCGAGGTTGGTACGCCAGGGTCATACACGCGTTATTCGGAGGTCTCGCCTACCTCGTCAGTGGCCCACGCTCCACATTAAGCTCTGCAATGTAGCAAGAAAGGAGGCGATATCGGCGACAGCACAATGTACAGTGACATTGTGCTATCTGCTATGTATTTATGGCCCTGGCGTACCAACCATGCTAAGGCTTTAAACATTCTCAACAATTATACTGAATGTCTATTGCGAGGTTTCAAAAACAGTCGTTGCTGTGGATCAATTTGCATCTACCAGCCGCAATGCATCGACTGAAAGGTGGTGATAGCACAATGTCATTGTACATCGTGCTGTCGCCGAATACATCTCCCTCCTTGTTACAATGCAGGGCTTAATGTGGGGCGTGTACCACTGACGAGGAGGGCGAGACTCCGAAACCTGCGTGTATAGCTCTAGCGTACCAACCTCGTTAAGGCTTTAAACACTCTTAAAAATTATATTGAATGTTTATTGTGAGGTTTTGAAAACAGTCGATATTATGAATATATTTCCAGTAGTTATTAAACATTTCTTCGCAATTTGTTCATGCTTTTGGCAATCAGTAGACAGCTTGACTAACCCTATATCTAAAACTAAGACTGTTTTTTGAGAAGAATCATCGCAGTACGTTATACTAATAAAAATGCTAACGATTTGAAATTGGAGTTCACATTAATCGAATTTGCAGAAGATTTTTGGCATTATATAGCATTATTCTGATTCTTAGGAAACTTTACTGTCAGGAAAAAACTATGTCATTCAAAGAGTTTTATGAAAGTATTTTTGAAAAGAAAAATGCCAATTGTCCTAAAAATCTCCGCTTTTGAATACGATTTCTGTAGCATGCGTTCGCCTTTTCTAGAATGTGCTCGTGATTCCTAAGTTTTTTTTTCCAAAAAGAGCTCTTCACTAGACTCTTAGTAGTCATTCGATAGCTCAAAAATGGAGATTTTGGTACCAAACTTAGTCTATGAAAGAACCTCTCCTGCTTATGTTATCGCGAAAAAAGAAATATTTTGCTTTCGCAGCACTCAGCCCGTTCTTCCAACTTTGAAGCTAATTCACTGATAGTCATATTGTAGAATTTTGGGTAATTTTCGGCTACAAAAGAATAACTGACCTCATCTGCTGCACAGGAACATTTCACAGAAATGTTGATAATCATTCGAAAGCTTCAATTTTGGCTGCAGCTCTGCGTGCCTGGCATTTCAAAACACCCATCTATAGCGCTGTAGAACCCAAAATAAAATTAGCTTTCACAAAACCATGTTCTTTTTAATTATCTCGCTGATGTTTCGCTGCACATACTCCTTGTTTAGTGTGTTAGTACTAGTTCTATAGCACAAGTTTCGAAAAACTCAAAAAATTGTTTGCTCTTTGAAAAAGCTCTTTTGATAGCTCCGTGGGAAAAAGAAAAGATTTGTGATTTATATCTTGCCGGACAGAGTTCTTTCTTTAGACTATCAGTAATCATTCGATAAGATAAGTATCTATGATTCCAACGTCTTAATGGGACACCCTCATCGTTTCATGTTTTCTAACACTATCATCTTTTGATCCGAATCATTTTATATGACCGCCTATTGCGGTGTTACGATGTTTCCTTAAACCCAATGATATACAGTGGTGTGCAGAAACGTTTGCGTTAGCCGGGATTTGAACCCAGATCTTATTCTTTCCGAAAGCATTTTCTAAACCGTTGCAGACACTCGTTTAGCACATGCTCCCGGAAAGAGTCAGATCTGGGTTCGAATCCCGCTTGACGCAAACGTTTTTGAACACCACTCCACATCATTGGGTTTATAAAACATCATAACACCGCAATAGGCGGTCAAATAAAATGATTTCGGATTGATTATCGAACCCAGTATCTGTCAACAAAAGTGGGTTTAATGTCGATAATGACTGCCCCGCCACACCGTAGACGGTTGGCTGTTGGCAGATAACGCGTTGTGGCGCAGAAGGAGTGGAGTGCAAAACGAGTGTCGGGAAAGAGTGGAGTGTAAAACGAGTATCGGTGGTGCAGCAGTTTAAAAAATGCTCCCGGAAAGAGTAAGATCTGGGTTCAAATCCCGGATGACACAAACGTTTTTGGACGCTACTCTACATCATTGGGTTTATCATCTTTTATTTGTAGCGTTCATCAGCTTTTTCGCGTTATTAAGACCATCGAAATGTTGGAAAAGAGAGACCCGTCCCACAACAATAGCGCTGACTTACATAAAATATCAGAGAGAATCATTAAACAATCTGAATGGAGCACCTCCATAGTTTTATGTTTTCTAACACTCGCATCTCTTATTTGAAGAATTTATTGGCTTTCTCCCATCATTAAGGTTATCGAAATGCTTGAAAACCGGGTCTGTCCCTTAATAAACAATTCCAACTTGCCACACAAACATAAAAAAATGATCGATAAACCAAAATGACAGAGACTCATGGTTCTACGTTTTCTGACATTTTCTTCTGTTATTTGAAGCGCTGATTTGCGTGCTCCCGTCATAGCAAAAAATCGGCGAAAATCATTGAGAATCAGAATATAGCAAACTGACGACTTTATGTTTTCTAACACTCCCATCTTTCATTTTGAGCGTTCGCCAGCCTTCTCCCGTCATCAATGCCATCGAAATGCTCGAAAACTGGTTCCCATCCCGCAACAAATAGCGCCAACCTACGATACAAAAATCAGGAAAAATCACTAATGAATAAGATTGGCGCAGATTTATGTTTTGTGTTCTATGACACTCTCTTCTTATAATTAAAGCATTCACCGTCCTAAGTAAAATCGAAATGCTCGAGAAAAAGTTTCCGCTCTTGACAAATAACGCCAACCTGTGATACAAAAAATCAGGAAAAAGTCATTAATTATTCTGAATAAAGCAGCTTCATGATTTTATATTTTCTAACACTCTCTTCTTTTACTTGAAGCCTTTTATAGTTTCCCACCGTCATTAGGATCAACGAAATGCTCGAAGAGAGGATTCCGTCCCTCAACAATTAACGCCAACTAACGGCACAAAAAATTTAGGAGAAATCATCAATCAATTTGATTGGATCATCTTCATGATTACATGTTTTAAAACACTTCCTTCTTTTATTTGAAATGTTCAATAGCTACCTACCTTCATGACAACAATCAAAACACTCGAAAAGATGGCTCCGTTCCTTAATAAATAGCGTCAATTTTAAAAATAGATCATGTTATAGCACGTGAAAATTTATAAACTCAATTGTGTCTCAGATCGCTATTGTTTCGTTACATGGTGCCTCTAAATACTGTCTTGTTCCAAACAAAATCGTTCAGAACTCTTATTCGTTCACTAAGTTTACGAAAATAAGCGACGAATTACTATGAATCACTTAACTGTTTGTTGCAGTGGGCACACTTTTCAAACATTCGTATAAATTCAATAATGTATCTATTGATAATGTTCCGTTACCCAATGCTTCTACACACTGTCTCCTTTGAAGTGAAGTGCTTACCAACTCTTAATCGCCCACTGAGAATACGAAAAGATGTGAAGAAATTGGAAGGAAACACTTAATTGTTTGTAACAGCGGTCACACTTTTCAAAAATTTGTACGAACCCAGCAGTGTAGCACATCGCTGTTGTTTCCTTACATGATGTTCCAGCACTGTTTTTCTCCAAAATGCAACGCTCATGAACTTTTGGAAATACCGTTTCGCAAAGAATTCATAATCAAGCTTTACATTTTCGGCGAGATTGTTTAGCGACTATTCCACAGGGCGGAAGCAGCGGAAGAGGGCGAGGCGGGACGGTTGACCGCGTGCTGTTATTCAGCCGGAGATTTTTCTCCACTTTGAAAGAAACTCCGGATAAAACGACTGAATGAGGTACTACGGAAGTCTTTACGTTAATATGCTTTTCGTGCTCCCAGGGAATTATACGCCCATAGAAATGAAGGCGCACGGCGGGTATGAAACAATTTTTTTCTGCTTGCTACAGCATTATAAAAGGGTTATTAAAGAACAGGACTTATGTGAGTGTGACCAGAAATCTAAGTTTTCGAATTTTTACTTACCAGATAATTTTTACTTACATACTACCTTACTAAAAAAATTACTAACCTTCTATGGAAAATTTCTTATTGCAATAAATAAGGTCGAATATTAACTTGTTCCCTCATAATCGAGAAGTACCGAATTTCGACTTCAAGGGAAACCTTTACTACTCAAAGGTGATCAGATTTTTATCAGAGGGACTCCTTGAACATTTAATAAAACATACGCACTATGACGCCACTCTGATTATGCATCACTCTCCACTCATCCCTGAGCAGGTTCTCTTGCACAAGTGCAAACCTTAGGCGATCATACCAGTTGGCAACGTCGGTTTTGAGCTGACTGTAGTTTTTTCAGTTTCTCTCCCACAAATGATGCCTCAGTGCGCGGAAGAGATAAATCCGTTGAAGCAACTTTATGGTCATGCGCGGATGTGTTACTATGGTCCAGCCCAGTTTCGCCACATTGTGGCGTGTTGACTTTGCAATGTGAGCTTGGTAGTTATCCTTTAAAAAAGAATCACTAAGTCGTTTCGCACCCTTTCTCTCGCATTGCTGCAGCCATCTACTGAAGTTTTTTTCCCTATAGATTAGGCATTGATTGCCTGCTTGCTGTCGAGCAATTTCCAGAGCACCATATCCTTTCCACCCCAAAAAACTGTTAGTCTAGTTTTTCGAGCATGAAACTTGGGTTTCGGTCGAGCTGGCGGATCACAGTTTGAGGATAACCAATGGGCGTGGGGCGCGCTGTTCTCTAGCAATAGCAGATCCAGAGCTTATTTGCAGCAATGATCGCTTCGTAAAAGTGCTGACTGTTTGGTCGCAGCAGAAAATTTTCGTACATGGTCACTCGTGCAGTGACGTTGTGGTCGGTCAATGCATGAGATGTCTATCGAGGTGTCGCTTTGTGGCAGTTCATTTCACTTAGATGCCAACGATAATGTCACGGCTCCCTTGGCTATTGTTACTGGAACATACTTCAGCATACTCGCAGCATTTCAGGAGGAACCCAAATTAAAACAGAGAAACAAATAAAACAATAGTGCTAAGCAAGTTTTGGGACAACCCAGTACTTTACCTTCAAGCTGCCTTAGTATTGGTTAACTCGGTAGTTTCAGATATCAAAGCTAGTGTACTTCCATATTTTCCGAATGACTTTTTGTACTCTGATCGCTTATTTGACAACTCAAAACCATTGGTCCATCTCATAGTGTATGGAGCATTCATAAAATCTATGATCAGGTGCCCAAAAAGTTTTATCAATTTTTTCAGATTTTCCAACTGTAACAAACTACTGTATATTCGAATGAAATCGTACAGTTGAAGAAATAATAACAGTTTGTCAAATCAACATTTATGGCAGTAAGCAAGAAAGTTTGCAACAAATTTCTCAAAATTTACTCCTTGTCTTTTTGGAATCTCGCGAAAACTTTCAACAATTGCTCGCACACGCACAACATTACCACAAGATGAGGATATATTCGCAGCTACACCACTCCACAATCACCAGAATCGACGTAAACTTTTTAGGAAGGGCCAACAGAAGTTTACACTGCCAAAAACCATGGTCCTAGTCATCTTCCGGCTTTTATAATGATCTAGGCCGGCATTTGCTCCACCGGAAAGACGTCGTTGGTCTTCATCAACGGAAGAGTCAAAATCAATGCCGCCAGCTATCAGCAGCAAGTTTTACGAAGCGCACTAAAACTTTAAAATACTCGACAACTTCGGCGCTACAGATTTATGCTTTAGCAGGACTGGGCTGTTCCGCGTTCGACCCATTCAATGGACGCCACCTCTCAAAAGCAGTTTCCAGGGTTTTAGCGTGAAGGTATTTGGCTGTCAAAGTCGCCAAATCTCAGCCAAATGGATTACTCCGTGTGGTCCATACTAGAAGAATAAGTTTCGGTTATTTGTTACGCTGACACAGATGCGCTTAAAACGACTTGACACGCGCTTGAGACGAAGTCACTGTGGAAACATGGGCGACCATAATTGGAAATTTTCGCAAGCGACTCTGTAAATATATAAAGACAAAAGGAGGGTATTCTAAAAATTTGTTGTAAAATTTCTGCTTATTGTTGTAAATCCACGGACCTCTTCTTTTGAGGGATCCCGCCCGGTTAGTCGCGAGGGCACGTGGCGCGTCCCACAGGTGGTGGATAGGGTAATAAAAGCGAACCAAAAGCGACCGTGTGCTTCCCAGAGACGCAGGTGGATTCAGGGATGAGCTCCCCTGCTTCTGAAGCGCCGGCTTGACAAAAACTCTATTTCTACGAGTCAAGTCGGCCAAAAGCCTACAATTAAGCGGCTGGGAAGTAGATGGGAGGCGGTTAGGAGTCGCCTCCAACAAATAAGCTCCTCCTGCTCCTCTGAGAGAGACTGACAATCTACTCCTGAGAACTCAACACCCACGTTCAGAGCCTAGCACGCTATACGTTGAGTATCAAAATGCTAAAAACAACGATAAATATGGGCCTCATTCCCCTGACCCCGAAAAAGCCCTGGCACGGCAGCGCTAGGTACGACGAGTACGGAGAGGCTGCTGAAATCTCAGGGCAAAACTAGCTGCCAAGATCGAAACGGACTAAAATGACGATCTATATACAATGCAAAAACCATTGCTCACAAATCCACTGCAAAGGATCTACTGATTCAAGCAAGAAGAATAAGGTACGACGTCATTGGCCTGGATGAGACGAGAAGGCGCCATCCTTTTCACGCTCTTTATCACACCGGAGAAGAACTGTTCCTTGGAACATGCGATAGCAGAGGTGTCGGTGGCGCCGGCGTCTTCGTCAAATCGAATTTGACCGTAAACATCGATTTGTTTGAACAACTCACAACCCGATCGGACGATTGCGGTTGAAACGATGTGGTTCTATGCCAGCTTTGACCATCTTCGTTGTTTACGCACCAAAATCAAGCTATGACGAAGACAAAGTCGAAGACGTTCTATATGGACCTCGAAAAGTTCTTTAGAAAAGATCACACATTATTCAAGTCATTGTCGGAGATTTTCAACGCAAAAATGGGACCTAGAAGAACGTTTGAAGAACGTCACATAGGGACCCACGGACTAGAATGGAATGAACAGGGTGAAAGGCTATTTGAGTTTATCATGACGACCCAAACCATCCATGGTAACTCGCAAATCCAAAAGCCTCTTTCTCAGCGATGGACGTGGAGTCTCAAATGGAGAGTACCATAACGAAATAGACCACATCTTAGTAAACCGAAGGTTTTGCCTGACCGACGTCGCTGTTGTTCCTAAGTTCTACACGGGATCAGACCATCGCCTCCTTCGCGCCAACGTATTGTTTTCAGAGGAGAGGATAGAAAGCCGCTAAATTCAAACAACGAAGTCCCAAAACTACCATAAACTGGGATGTATTCAAATCATTAGTCGGCTCTTGGGAAGATACCGTTGCAGACAATATCGACTAAGAATACCATCGACTCGTTGAATATCTTCACGTTAGTGCTATGAAAGCGCGAAGTCCTAAGGTCACGAAGAGACGCTTGTCTCCGCAGACACTCGAGCTGATACGTCAACGTGGAATCGCACGAGCTACAGGCAACCGATACCTTACGTCCGAACTTGCGAAACGCTGCAGAGAAGTGATAAAAGAAGATCTCAAGGAGAGAAGAGCAGCAGTTATGGCAGAAGCTGCAGAAGCTGGAAAGAGCATTTGCAAAGCCCAACGAGGCTTTGCCAACTATAAGACCAAGATTATTGCACTCCGATACCCTGATGGGACACTTACAGCTTCGAGAAGGGCTATGGAGAAAATCATCCACCAATACTACTCGGATCTCTTCGCTAGCCATGTCCTCTTACCGTCATATAAATTGAAAGAGGACGAATATGTCGTTCCATCCGGTCCTCCCTTCCGAAATCCGACATGCTATATCGTCGGTGAAAAACAGAACAACACCCGGTCCAAAAAGGATTAGACCAGAAACCTGAAGAACCGTGCCGCCAGTTCTCATCAACACCCTGGCTGCGGCTCTTCACTCGCTACCTGCCAGAATGCAAGGTCCCTATTCAATGGAAAACCAGCAAGACGGTATTGTTGTTCAAAAAGGAAGATCTTCACGACATAGGCAATTATCGCCCAGTCTGCTTGCTGTCCGTTGTCTATAAACTCATTACTCGAGTCATCCTGAACAGAATTGACAGAACACTGGACGAAGGACAACCATGCGAACAAGCAGGGTTCCGAAAAGGATTTAGTACCATAGACCACATCCACACGATTACAAGACTCATTGAAATTTCACGAGAGTACAAACAACCACTCTGTCTCACTTTTATCGATCTGAAGAAAACCTTTGACTCAGTGGAAACAGAGACGGTTATAGAGGCTCTGGACAACCAGGGCGTCTCCTACTCGATACTCAATGACCCTTCGTGAGCTTTATGAAGATTTCACGACCAAAATATCTCCATTCTACAACAATATCACCATTGACGTAAGGAGAGGGGTTCGACAAGGCGATACAATTTTGCCAAAACTATTCACTGCCACCCTACAAAACGTCATGCGAACATTAGAATGGGACGAAATGGGAGTGAAAATTGACGGTCGACAATTGAAACCATCTTCGCTTTGCTGACGATATCGTTCTCACAACACCAAACATCAGCCAAGCGGAACGAATGTTGACCGATTTCGATAAGGCCGTGGAAAGATTGTTCTTCAACTAAATCTAACGAAAACGATGTGTATGAGGAACGGATGGGTTTCAAATGCCCCATTCACGCTCAACGGAACGACAATTTCCGAATGCTCTAGTTTCGTCTATCTAGGTCGTGAAATCAACATGATGAACGACCTAGCTCCAGAATTGAGCAGGAGGAAACGAGCGGCTTGGGGAACGTTTATGAACATCGAAGATGTAGAGAAGAGGACTGAGAACATCCGACTTCGTGCCCACCTTTTCGACTCGGCAATTGTCCCTGCCCTAATGTATGCAGCAGAAACCTGGTCGCTACGCAAGCAGGATGAAAGATCACTTAGCGTTATCGAATGCGCAGTCGAAAGGTCAATGGTAAGACTATCCGTATCTCGCAAATGAGAGAAAGGATCCGAAGTTTTGACCTACGTCAACTATCAAAATCAAGACTCTCCAGGATATCGAAAATAAGGTGGGCCGGACACGTGATGCGCTTCAACGACAATCGATGGACGAAAGCCGTTACCGACTGGATTCCACGGGATATCAAGCGCTCTAAAGGAAGACCACCTACCCGATGGTCAGTCTTCATCAAAGGCGTAGAAGAATTATATGATGCTCAGCGAATCCCTGGAGTGAGGATGACGCACTGGGCTACTCTTGCACATACAGGGAAAAATGGAAGAGTTGCTGGTACCAGCTCGAGTCACTCGACGATCAACGGGACGACAGGTGATACAGGTGACAAGTTGTAAAGACTGACCTAGCAAGCGTAATTAATCCTTCTATTGAGTGAATCAGCTTGTCTATATAGTAATTTCTAGTGCTGAAATATCTAAAAAATTGGTAGACTTGTTACGCAATTTATTATTACGATAACAATGTCCGAAGTAGGTCTACTTGGCGAATGCGCCATGAGAAGCTTATTAGGAGTGGTGAGTATACGAAAGTTGTCTTTCTAACGTGATTATAATCTGTATTTCGTATGTAGTTGTGTTAGGCGAACCAGAGTTAGTCAGGTTGAATTTTCAAGCCATGAAGAAAACGATATCTTTCGAAACGTCTGCTGTTGTAAACATATAACATAATGATAACCACTTCTTTATCTCCCAAAAATATGTGAGACTGTTCTAAGAACATTCTGTAAATTCATTCGACAAGTAAATACACATTATAAGTTCACAAGTACTCAAAGTATAGAATGTGGCAAAATTGATGAGATCTTTCACTTTTCCAGAAACTTGAGTTCCTCATTTCTTTTGTGGAAGCGAGATTGAATCAAACACAAATATCCTCGGAATGATTACTCTGCACACTCCAACATCATCATACAATGCCTAGTTATGCAGAGAAAATCGTTGTGAATTTACATTTGGCGGTAAAAAGACGGAAGCTCTATTTGTGGAGTCCGAGGCAAGAATCATGTGGACTCGAGACTTACTAAAATTGCATTATTATATCAAATGCAAAATTCTGACTGAAATAAAATACTAAGTGTATTGAAATGATAGTGTGGTTGTAACACCTACGCGCTCGGTTGTCCACGATGTGTGTAAGTAATGCTTGTTTTCTTTCGGCAGTCATCGTATTGAAAAATAATAAGGATGAGCCTGCAATTAAGAGCGTTGAAATTGATTCTGTTTCTGCGCTCTTAAACAACATCCCATAAAACTGGAATTTTATAGCTTCTTCAACCGACATCTTTGCGGTATGATTGTTTATGAGTAATAATGAAGCGTCTCCTGATGATTTTGTACTTTAAAGCACTTGTTTAGATAATGTTAACGTGTTAGCAACTATTTTCCCACTTTTATTCCCTAACAGAGTACAATGTGAAATGCAGCCATGTGGATGTTGCTATCTGAAGGAAATTCGAAACTCTAATTAGACATAAAGAATGGGCAGTAACCAAAATTCAAAACATTGAGATTCTGACAGCGGTCTGAGATTAAGTGCGTCCAAAGTCAACTTGTACTTTTTAGAAAACTCTCGCTGACGGTTGATCACTGATGGTACAGATAGAGTCAGAAGATGACTGAGAGAAAGGCACAGCAAGAACTTTCGATGGTGCAGTGGTCAGTATATGAGCTCTGGAAAGAATAAAAAGCTGGTTGCCGCGAGTTTTGGTCATATCTCAGTATCATTTGCAATTGCTTTGGGAAAATTTTCAAGGTGACCATGAGTCTCATCTAAAGCTTCTCTCAAATCGTTTACCGCTCATCGTGACTGGGAGGTGTCTCTAAGTGTCGGACTGCGCAGTATATCGGAAAGTTTGTTCAAGGCCCGAGCAGGGTTTCCCAAGTCGAGAAGTAGTCCGCCTTTTTCATCCGAAAAGCTCACCTTTGATATAGAAGGGCTGGAGACTATCAAGTATAGTGCGAACTAAGGAATACCATGCCTAGGCAGACCTCATAACTCCGAGAAAGAAAAATAGCCAAGCTAACATAGAATTTTTTGCCTCAATACCCTGTACACTTAGTGCTCTCGCTTACAACGCCGGACGGTGAGAAGACCAGTGAGGGGAAATCGAATCTCAGGTTCATCAAGATCTCACTGGATAAGGGGACAAAAAATACACGGCAAAATTTGATTTCATATAATCGCTGTGCAAGAAAGGAAAAGCAAAAAGAGCGACATAAGACAATTAAATGATGGATTTCTTGTCATTCGTGAAGCAACGCTGGCGGAACGAACTGTCAAGACGCTGGCTTAGCAATTCATTTACACTTCTTCCTTCCAGTAACTTCGCATGAAGTCTCAACATCACGCTTGGCTATCCTTTGCCTTAAACTTCCAGGTCAACAAAGAGTTAATATTGCCAAGTGTTCATTGCCTACCTCAATACTAAATAAGACTCACGGTAATGAAATACGGAATGAGAAAACGGAAGGAGGGCGGAGATCGTTTTGAAACTTCTGTCTACGACATGCTTCCTCCATGAAAACTTATTTTTCGAGAAGACAGTAAACCGTCGATGACCATGAAGTCTTCCCACGGCACGACTCATGCGGAAGTGGATTACATACTTCATATGCATCTCCTGTCTTACTCTTTATCATCGAGTGACTCAACGATCGCCAGTAATACTACCAACTTTCCCGCCGCGTGCAAGAGTGGACTAGTAGGACCTCCTTATTTGGGAATTTATTGAGTATCACATCGTTCTTTTAGGCTCCCTATTCTTCTAGACTTCTCATAAAGATATCAGGTCATGTTGTCGATAGTGTGGTCTTTGTGTGGAGCGCATGACATTCCCAAGAATACAGTCGGAAAGCTCACACCCATCGGTTGGCGTTAAGGCACAAAACATATCTACCCCGCCTTATCTTTGACAGCCTCGTGTGCAGAACGACATGCTTGAATTGGAATCGCCGAAGTAGGTCAAAACTTCGGATCCTTCCTCGCACTCCCTCGATGCTCTTAGACGCTTCCCGAACCGTTCACTACTTCCTTTCTTCCCCACACTAGAGCCAAGTTGTTAATCATTTTGACTTCACGACCTAGATAAACGTAACTGAAGCAATCGGAGCAATCGAAGAAAGCGTGAATGGTGCATTCAAATCCATCCGCTCCTCATAAAGATTGCTCTCGTTTTATTAGTTAATAACCAACCTTTGCACAGGAGTTGCCGAATCGGTCAACATTTATTTCGCATGCCTGATGCTTGGTGTCGAAAGGACAAAGTCATTGGCGCAGAGAAGATGGTACAATTGTCGACCATCGATTTCCATCTCATATTATCCTGTTCTAGCATCGCATGACGTTTTGGAGGGTGGTAGTGAACAATTTTAATGAAACTGCATCGCCTTTCCAAAACACTCCTTTTACATACGAAGCAATATCGTTATAGAATTGCGATACTTTGGTTTTAAGATCTTCATTTTGCTCGCGAAGGATTATTATGTAACCAATAGAGACGACCGGGACGTCCAGAGCCACTATATCTACTTCTGTTTTGAATCGAAGACACAGCGGTCTCTTGCACTTTCTTAAAATTCCAATGAGTCTTGCAATCGAATGTGAATATATGAATTTGGTCTGTGACACTAAATCCTTTTCAAAACTCTGCTTGCTCGCATAGTTGTCCTTCGCCCACTGTTCTGTCAATTCTGCTTAGGATGACTCGAGTGAATAGTTAACAGACAAAGGACAGCAAGCAGATTGAGCGACAATTGCCTAAGTCGTGAAGGTCTCGCTTTTTGAACAATAGTACGGTATTGTTTTCCATTGACTGGGAGCCTTTCATACTGAGAGGTACTCAGTAAAAAGCTGAGCCGGGGTGTTTATGAGACCTGACGGCACGTTCTTTGAGTGTTCTTGTTTACCGTGTCTGGACCAGCCTAATTTTCACCGACGAGATAGCGTGCTGGATTATCCAAAGAGAGAACCAGTGGAAAGACAAATTCATCCTTTCTTGATTCATATGATCTCAAAAGAACACGACTACTGAGGGGATCCAAGTATCTTGAATGCTCTTCTCTATTGTCTCTCTAAAAGCTGGAAGGGCGGTGTGCGATCATTTTGCTGTTGTAATTGGCGTGCCTTAGTGAGCTTTTAGAATGCTCTTTCTAGCTTCTACAGCTCCGAGCATAACTGCTGCTCGTCTATCTTTAAGGCTTTTTCTTATCGCTTCTCTGCAGCTTTACGCAAGTTCGGAGGTGAGGATTCAGTTGCCTGTAGCTCGAGCGATTCCACGCTGACGCAACAGTTTGAGTTTTTGTGGAGACAAGCGTGTCTTAATGATTTTAGGACACTCGGCTTTCATATAGCTGACGTGAAGGCACTGGATAAGCCGGTGGGATTTCTCCTTGATGTTGTTGACGACAGTATTTTTCCAAAAAGCAACTAATGATTTAAATATATCCAGTTTATAGCGGTCCTCTGATATCTTTTTAAATTCAGAGGCTTTCACTTCTTTCAGAGAAAAATAGAACGCTGCGCGAAGGAGGCGATTGTTTGATCAAGTGTGGGATTCGGAAACTACAGCGACATCGATTAGGCAGAATTTTTGATTTATTGGGATGTAATGCAATTCGTTGTGGTACTTTCCAATCGGTGACCCCCACGTACACCGCTCAGAATGAGGCTTTTGGAATTGTGACTTACCATTGATGGTTTTTGTCGTCATGAGAGACTCATGTGGCCTCCCGTCTTGTTCATTCCATTCTAGTCCGCCCTATTGTGATACTCTTTAGGTATTCTCCTAGGTCTAGTTTTCGCGATAATCTAATGATGATCTTGAAGAATGTATGCTTCTCTCTGAAGAGCTTTTCCAGGACCATTTAGAACGGTCTGGCTTCGTCTTCATCAGAGCTCGATGTTGGTGCGTAGGCAGCGAAGATGGTCAAAGCAGGCATTGACACAAATCGTTTCAAACAGCAATCATGCTATCCGAGCTGTTAGTTGCTCTCATAACTCGATGTTCATGGTCAAACTCGTTCTGACAATAACATTGAGGCTGTTCAGACCTTTACAATCGCATGTTCCAAATGACAGTCTCTCTCCTATGTCATAAATAGCGTGAAATAAGTGGCGTCTTGACGTCTTAGTCAAATCGATGACGCAGAACCTAATCCATTTTGCATGCAAAAATAGATCCTCTCCAGGGGATTTGTATGCAAGAATTTCGCATTATAGATACAGGTCGTCACTTTTAATTTGCTTCAATTTTGGAAGTGTAGTTTGGCCCTGAGATTCCAACAGCCTCTCTGTACTCATCCTATCCTGACGCTGCCATACCGAGAGGACTATCGGGCTCAAGAAGACGATACCCTTTTCATTGCGTTTTTAGCGCTTTCTATCGGCTTTTGGTCAATTTGACTCAGGGAGGGTTCTGCTTAATTGGCCTACAAAATCAAGGAGTTTAGTCCTAAATTCTCTTGCATCTCTGAAATTATACGATCCTTTTTGGGTCGCGTTTTAATTTGTCGTCCTCCACCTGGCGACGTGTTATATTCTCTAGCTAGTAACCTGGCTGAGATCTCTCAAAAAGGGCACCTGCAAACAGAAATGATGTCTCTTTGATAACTTGCGGTGTCTGAATTCTGTACGGAATTGTCCCTCCATGCTACAATGCAGGGCTTGATGTGGGGCGAGGGTCACTGACGAGGAGGCCGAAACCCCCGAAACACCGGTGTATGGCCCTAGGCGTACCAGGCCTCGTTTAGGCTAAAAACATTCTTTTTATTTTGGAATTATTTTAAATGTTTTTTACGAGGTTTTAGAAACAGTCGATTCAATGGATTAGTTTTGGCCTACCAGCCGAAACCATCGACTGATGGTGATGGACCAGTGTCATTGTACACTATGGCATCACCACATACCACATACGCCTCCCTCCTTGCTACAATGCAGGGCTTAATGTAGGGGCGGGGGTCACTGACGAGGAGGACGAACCTCCGAAACACCGGTGTATGGCCCTGGCGTACCAACCTCGTTTAGGCTAAAAACATCCTTTTTATTTTGGAAATGATTTGATGATATATTTGCTGATTTTCTTAGAATTGGTGGCCACACTCTGCATATACTTCTTGCAAGGCGTAGGGAATCCCCGATTAATTGAGAACTTTGCTCACAGTCGTCCTCCCTAAGAAGGGTGACAGAAAGGAACTTTTTGACTATCGTCCAATGTGCCTGTTGAGTGCACGTTATAAGCTTTCGCAAAGAATATTCCTTCGCATATATTGAAGACCTTGTATTATCCACAGCCAGTTGAGAGTAGAATTCCGAAAACAGACTTTATGCTTGTTGTTCTAGCCTTAAATGACCATGAAAAAGCATTTGACAGCGTCGGAATAATGCAATCTGTTAGCGTTAGTCGACTAAGGTTCATAGACTCGCCCTATATACGAACATTAGCTGATTGCTATCGAAACCGCAGCACGAAAACACGGCTCCTTGATAGACCCTTCACTATACAAATTGTTTAAGCGGCTCGATAAAGCGCGAAGTTGTTCATTACTGCACTACCATTCCTCGGAAGGCATCGTCATCTTCTCAAAAGGTACCAGTGAGGTAGAGACGATGTTCAATGAACCCAACGAGTCGCCAAAACATTGGGCCATGTATAAATAAAATGAAGGACCCAACTTACGAAGAATCCATGGTGCGAAGGTGGGCAGATTGAGCTGGATGGTTTTCTGATTATGTAGACCACATCGTATGTGTTTCTCGAACGTTAATGAACATGTAGAACAAAATGAAGGATTGATTAGACAAAAGAAGAGGAGCAGCATGGACCGCATTCGGGCCTCTGAAAGAAGTCACCAATCAAAGCAGACTCTAAACTCTATGCTCGTCTTTTCGATTCACCAGTCTTTCCAGCGCCACGTTATGGAGCAGAAACGTGGACTGACACTACAACTACATGAAGAAATCTGTGCACAACTCATAGGACGTTTAACGATGTCTTCTTAGTTTCGATTGGCACACGCAACGTCTAGCCGACTTGAGCAGCTCTGATCGTGGAAATCTATCCGACTTTTTAATCCAGAGATATTTACATTGACAACGAAACACAAATCGGTCGGTCGTACAATAGGAAAACAGATGAAAGATAGAAGAAGAAAAGAGTGAGTGGTCACCAAGAGAATGCGAATATCCTCCTAAGGACTACGCAAACGATGGGCGGACGTGTTGTAGGGCAGCCTATGATCTATGTCTGGCCTTAAATTAACATTTCGTTCGATCGCTAGAAACGCGTCTCGACTGCATTAACGATGTTACGGCGTGAACACTGTGCAGATACGGCACAAAAGTTGAATCACGTTGAGAGTTAGGTCGCTCTGAAGAACTGAAACTATTGAAAGGCATTTTTTTGAGTGGAAAAGATGGTAATGGATCATTTTTTTATTCATCTCAACATTTATCAACAGTCATTTCCGCAAATTAATCACGTCCGTATCCTTGCACAGAACAGTTAGTATTTGAGTGGATTACAAAAGTTTTGGCATAATTAATGCCAGCATGAGCCGAACACTTTGCCGAAGTTTCCATGTGGCGCAATATTTATATTGACGGAAAGTGAGATTTCTTTGAAAAGACGATCCACATGCAACATCACAGATTTACTAAAGGTTTGGTGGCTCCATTTGGGTTGAATTTTGTTGACGCGTTTGTGCAATGTAAAAAGACCCTTTCGTTTACCATATAAATAAGCTATTCCGATGTTAAAGTGGGGGGCATAAAAGAGGAGTTTGTATTCCATCTTCTAATCGATCTTGTTGAGATCTCGCTAGAATTTCAAAATAGCCTGATACAGTCAAGTGATTTAGAATTGTTATATGGCATCTTTGCTAGTATAACTACACTTCGGCGTTCTTGCACGCCTCATCAGTATCACATGCCCTTCGATTTACCCTTACTGCTCTATAGCACCTGCGGCGAAAATGTATCACTTCAGACGAAGCGAAACGATCTTATGATGTTGCGGTCTAGAGTGATTGATTGTTATGGGTTACTGCTGTTACAAGAGCATATAACAATATTTTCAAATAGACTATGTGGGATGTTTTTGAAACTGCTGCGACAACGTCGGTTGCACATAGTGAGAAAAGTAAGGACTTTCACCCGAAGATAAATCAGTAAACAAAAAAGCCCAAAACTTTCGGCTTTGATCAACCCTTATGGGATGCACCATTTAACCGTATCACAGAGGTGGCTAGGTAGTATATTTTGCGTATAGAATATCTTTTAATGCGCAACGATGTAGCAATCTAACGTCTCTTCGTCTCAAATTATCAAAAATTTCTCCATCCCGACGTGATTCAAGGCTTGGTTTGCTCGGATGCACGAGTTGCAACGAATTACCACATGTGAATTAACAGGGTACGTCTAGTCAGAGTGTTACCCACCCACAAATAGGAGCGCACATGAAAACTGATTCATCAGTCGCAATAAATGAATGATTTGTTAAACAAAAACACTTTTGATATCATGGAAGAAAGATTTCTTATTCATACCCATCAACACAGTGCGCGCATTCCCAAGCGAATGAAGTGGTAAAGAATAGTGGCCAATGATATTTTACGGGATCAGTGGCGAAATATTCAGATATAAAATAGAAGCTGGTCAGTTTTATGACGAACACGCCGAATTGGAAACACGACTGTGCGAACAGTCTCAATTCTCGACGACGTAGTTTACGTCGATTTGCCTCAAAACATGTCTTATGTTAAAATGCCTAAAATTTCTTCGATATAGAAAATAACAGAGAAGAAGAAACTTCAAAGTCATTACCAGAATATGCTTGATACGACACACAGTGATGGAGTCGAAAATGATGATAAGAGTAAAAACCGACACACCAGTCCCGAAATCGAGCACTCTGCCCAAGATGAAGCCACAATAGTTCGGTGAAAATGACCATAGATAGGTTTTTGAATGAAACAATAAGTAACATTCATCTACTAAACAACACACATTAACTTACATAGAATGCACTAATTTATGTGCACATGTGGGGAAATTTATTTAACATGGAATTTTGCACAGTCATATGCAAGCGCTCTGTGAAATTTACTATTCAAAAAAGAAACAATTATGGTCTATGGATATTGACCAAAACACGAGAATTCTCATTTTAGCAAAAATAGAGAGACGGCACATATTTGTGTAGTGCGAAATAATAGAACAATCGGCTAGTTTGAAGCGCGATTTGGAACAAGCAAAGAACACGTGTGTTTGACAGAGCACCTCTAACGTTCTTCACGTGATCTTTTCAGTCAAGATACTGTCGTATTATGCGCATTAACTTCTTGCTTTTTTTGTTGCTATGAGCTTTCTGCCTTGTGTGGATAACTTTTTTGCCGTTGTTTCTGAATTGAGCGTCTACTTAAGAATATGCTTCATACACGCTGCAAAAAGTAGAGAATTGAAGTTTTGAACGAGTTTTATCATCTCAATTGAGATCAGTGGCGATAATCGTTAGTGCTGAGCTGAGCAAGTTGTGAATATATTGCTGACTAAAACGCCACGGATCATGATAGAAAGTCTTGTCTCTACACCACAAATATAAGAACACGAATTCCGTTGTATTGTTTGCCTTTTGCATCGAAGCAAAAACGGAACAATGTTGTTTATCTTTTAGGGACCAGGAGAAGCATTTTACTTCTCACAGTGCGATGTCAGGTCTCGCCCAGGTACTCTAATGGCGACGTCGCGTTTTTGTAGGAAAGCGACGGCGTGACACTAGCTGCCTATCAACGCCAGTCCTCAGAAGATTATCACGTGTGTCACCTGTATCACCTGTCGTCCCACTGATCGTCGAGTGACTCGCGCGGGTACCAGCAACACTTCCATTTTTCCTATCGCGTGCTAGAGTAGTCCAGTGGGTCGCGCCAAGTGATCTTTCGCACTGCCTACGTAGCGACCAGGTTTCTGCTGCATAAGTTAGAGGAGGGATAATGTCGTCGAAAAGGAGGACACGGAGTCGGACGTTCTTTGTTCTCTTCGCTACATCTTCAATGCTCTTAACGTTCTCCAAGCCGCTCGTTTCCTCCTGCTCAACTTTGGAGCTAGGTCGTCCATCATGTTGAATTCACGACCTAGAGAGACATAACTGGAGCATTCGGAGGTTTTCGCTCCGTTGAGCGTGAATGGGGCATTCAAAACCCACCCGTTTCTTATGAACATCGTTTTCGTTAGATTTAGCTGAAGACCACTATATCCACAGGCGTTATCGAAATCGGTCAACATTCGTTCCGCTTGGCTGATGTTTGGTGTTATGAGGATGATATCCTTAGCAAAGCAAAGATGGTTTTCTGTTGACGGTCAATTTTCACTCCCATATCGTCTCATTCTAATGTTCGCATGACGTTTTGTAGTGTGGCAGTGAATAGTTTTTGCGAAATTGTATCGCCTTGTCGAGCCCCTCTTCTCACGTCAATGGTGATATTGTTGTAGAATGGAGATATTTTGGTCGTGAAATCTTATATAAAGCTCAAGAAGGATCATTATGAACGGAGTAGGGACGCCCTGGTTATCCAGAGCCTCTATAACCGTCTCTGTTTCCACTGAATCAAGGTTTTCTTCAGATCGATGAAAGTGAAACAGAGCGGTTGTTTGTACTTTTGTGGAAATTTCAATGAGTCTTGTAATCGTGTGGATGTGGTCTATGGTACTAAATCCTTTTCGGAACCCTGCTTGTTCGCATAGCTGTGTCCTTTCGTCCGGCGTTGTGTTAATCCTGTTTAGGATGACTCGAATAAAGAGTTTATAGACAACGGACAGCAAGCAGATTGGGCGATAATTGCCTATGTCGTGAAGGTCTCCCTTTTGAACAGCACTACGGCCTTGCTGGTTTTCCATTGAATGGGGACCTTGCATTCTGACAGGTAGCGAGTGAAGAGCCCAGCCAGGGTGTTGATGAAAACTGACGGCAGGTTCTTGAGGTGTTCTGGTCTAATCCTGTCTGGACCGGGTGCTGTTCTGTTTTTCACCGACGATAATAGCATGTCGCATTTCGGAAGGGAGGACCGGTGGAGCTACACATTCATCCTCTTCCAGTTTATATGACGGTAAGAGGACATGGCTAGCAAAGAGATCTGAGTAGTATTGGTGGTAATTTTCTCGATAGCCTTTCTGAAAGCTGTAAGTGTCCCATTAGGGCATCGGAATGCACTCATCTTGGTCTTATAAATGGCGAAGTTTCGCTGGGCTTTGCCAATACTCTCTCCAGCCTCTGCAGCTTCTGCTATAACTGCTGCTCTTCTTTCTTTATGGTCTTTTTATCGCTTCCCTGCAGCGTTTTTCAAGTTCAGACATAAGGCTTCGGTTGCTTGTAGCTCGTACGATTCCACGTTGACGCATCAGCTCGAGTATGTGCAAATACAAGCGTCTCTTCGTGACCTTAGGAGTCTCCGTTTTCATAGCACTAACGTGAAGATATTCAACGAGTCGATGGTATTCTTAGTCGATATTGTCGGCAAGGGTATCTTCCCGAGAGCCGACTAATGATTTGAAAACAGACCACTTAGACTTCGTTGTTCAAACTTAGCGGCTTTCTCTCCTCTCCGCGAAAACGGAAGCGTTGCCCGAAGGAGGCGATGGTCTAATCCCGTGTAGAACTTAGGAACAACAGCGACACCGGTCAGGCAAAATCGTCGATTTACCAAGATGTAATGTATTTCGTCATGACACTTTCTATTGGGAGACTCCCAGGTCCATCGTGGAGCGTGAGGCTTTTGGGATTGTGAGTTACGATAAATAGTTTGGGTCGTTATTGATAAACTTAGATAGCCTCTCACCCTGTTCATTCCACTCTAGTCAGTGGGTCCCAATGTGACGTTCTTCAGGCGTTCTTCTTGGTCCAGTTTTTGCATTGAAATCTCCACAGTGCCCTTGAAGAATGTATGATCTTCTCTGAACTATACTTTCGAAGTCCATTTAAAACGCTAGGACTTCGTCTTCGTCATAGCTTGATTTTGGTGCGTAAGCAACGAAGATGATCAAAGTCGGCATAGAATCACATCGTGTCAACCGTAATCGTCGGATACGTGTTGTTATTTGTTCAAAGGATTCAAATCTATTCGTTTGAACGGAAGGTTATAGAGAGGGCTATTTGGTGCCTCTATCGATAGCACTTATTGCTTTAAGATACGATGGAGAGATATTCATTACACTCTACTTCTTTTGCTCTCTAATGATCAGTCAAAAAGCAGTGCTCTCAAAAAAAACATATGGTATGATTTTTTTTTTGAATTTTCTCGGCATATAATTCGTAGTACTTTTGCTGTGGAATTCCCATGGCAAAGTAAGTGTGAATAAAATTAGTAACCTCAACTTTGCCAGCAATCAATGTAAAGTTTCTGTTCTAATAATCAAATCAGGGAACTATAGGAGTGCCAGCCATAGTCTACCTTTCAAATACGGTAGAAAATGCAGCAAGCCAAGAAACCAAACCAATGCAATCATAATGGTGGTATTCCTTTGGTTTAAGAAATTTCGGCTTCTTAGTGGCCATGAAATGACGATTAATCTGCAATTTCAAATGAGTAATAAAATTTATGATAAAAAAAGCATTCCTATTTATCTTTTAAAAGTAATCGAACTTGTGAGTGTGTTGTAAATTGCCAATAGGTACAACTCGGTAGGGGTAGGGGTGGTGGAACTCGAGAGTTCTTGCTTGCTGTTTTGACTACTGAACGGTAAACCGAAAGCTCAACTCTTAACTGCTTTTATGGGCTCAAGATCACAGTCAGAGGTGTTTCAAGCTCCAAATTTATGTAGGCTAAGACAGAAATTTGTAAATCTGTCAAATTATAATTATTTCGTGCCGAGGAACCGAAGAACACTAAACGGTAGGGGGTAACATACAAAGCAGCTATCATCCTGAATATCTACTATTTCCTTTATCGAAGGTGGGTCAACAGGCTGTCAGTTAAGTCGTGAGGAACTTTTAGCCTCATTGTGCATTACTGACGGAGATGTGTTTATACCACTTGCGTGGCACTTAATTATAGTCATAGCGAGTCTGGTGTTCAAAACAAACTACCGCCTTAGGTAACAGTCACTCCGGAGAGATTGGAATGGAAATTATCCTGGCACCCCTTCATTAGTACTGAATGATAAGCCAATCAAGTACCCAAGTAAGTATTTCAAAGCGCGACACAGCCATTTCAGTCGACCCAACATTTGCACACTGTGCCTCAGCAGTCCCATCTAAAACCTAACTACACAAGTCTTCAAACCTTGCCAAATACAGTTTTACTCAAAAAAGCCAGCATTCAAGTGGAGTACTATGGACTTCAAAATTCTTCATCACGGCAAAGGCCACTGGTATTCAGGTTTAGGTTAATTACGAAGTACCACATTGGTTTGACCACACATGTTCATTTCTGATATCACAGACGCAAGCGTGGATTAATTATCACTTTAGTATCAGAGACGTAAAAAGTTAGTTTTCGAACCTGTTTACTGAAGATACCACATGCGAATAGACGCTTACGTTCCAAATACCCGCCATCAATCCACCAATCAATTTCGCGATAAGTGATGTACTTGAGAAATCGGACTGTCTGGAGATACAAATGGTAGGTTTCTTGACAAATATTCTTCAATGTGATTTCCAGTTCTCTGTTAGTTTTTGGAAATATATACTAGCAGTTTATGTGTGAAAACGGTAAAAACGTTTTGAATAAAATGAATGGCAATAAATTCTCTCGTGTTACTTAGAAACACTTATCTGCTCTGATAGTAAGCATATAAGTCTGGAATACATCCAGATTTTTATCAAAACTCCTCATGACAGGTCCAAAAATGAAGCAGTCGAGAAGAAGAACTTACAGAATGATCATCGGCGTACAGTAGAGCACGAAAAATGCAAGCTCTATAAGATTAGCGACAGAATGAGAAAAGCAGAGCTGCTGAAACGACATCGCCATCCTTCCACCTTTGATGAGTATCGATATAGCAATGCCATTACTAAGTAGGCCAAGCACACCGAGCTATAAATTACAGAGTGAAAA
This sequence comes from Parelaphostrongylus tenuis, assembly GCA_019055375.1. Taxonomy (NCBI): domain Eukaryota; kingdom Metazoa; phylum Nematoda; class Chromadorea; order Rhabditida; family Metastrongylidae; genus Parelaphostrongylus; species Parelaphostrongylus tenuis. The sequence goes on along the minus strand of JAHQIW010006697.1, from coordinate 472,753 downwards.
ATAAAAATGCACTGATACATAGAATGGCAGGTCAAGACATATTGCCTTCATGTGCTTCCGCAGTTCTTTTTTATTTAAGGACACCGTCATATGAACTGCAGCAATTGTGTGCGTGAAAGGCTCACGAAAACACCTATCTTATTTAACAATTCAGTTTAATAGAATAACACCTCCAGTGAAATGATAACTGAAGCACTTTTTGGAAACAAATGACATCTCCATATTTCCAGAGAGGAGCAATGAAACAGAGATAGAGCTCGATGTGCTCAAGGAAGTGGAAATTAGATTGAACTACGTACAAACACGACGAAGATCTATCTCATGATAAAACTGTGATGTATTATGACAAAAGCATAAAAACAAGCTGAATCCGGCTGCCTTCTGACTACGAGTAATTTCTCGTACGTCTAACTTGGGCTCAATACACATGGAAATCAAACTGAAGGAGGAGCTAAGCATAAAAAAGAAAATAACATAGAAGGTATTCGACCCTCTCAAAGAGGCTGCTGACCGCTTCAAAGATTTACAATTTACGCTCTCATTTTTGACGAACAATCCGACAAATACTCTTTCTTGCAGCGGAAACGTGGACTAATACCTCAGTCATGAAGAATTACACACATTACCCTTAGAGGTTCATGAGAGATGATCACATAATGCGAAAACAGATGATTAATGCGCGAAAAGGCAGTGAAATAAACTCCAAGAAAAGACCCAGTTGAACCCGCTGCTTTGAAAGAATGAAAATAATATCAGGTTTTTGGATTGTGATTCTTAGACTTTACTACGCTCGGAGCAAACCGCCACCGCTAATTACGTGAAAATAAGACAAGGAGAGAGTGTATTGAGGTTAGCGTTACTTTTCCTTCGAGTGCTTTATTGAGACCACACTCAAATTTTAATAGATCCTTTCATTATTATTTGAGCCAACATGTCATGTGGTCTGGTAAGGGCTCTTGTACAGTCCGAGACACGTAAACACTCTGTGTTAGGTGAAAATCTCGCCTGACATAGAGTGTAAAACGTACGTCGTCGACAACTCTTTATAAGGAGTGTGAAGCTCCCGAGAGAACTGACTATAAGAAAGATCGACAGACGACGGGTTCTGCCCGGCTGATGAGTCTGTAAGGACGAAACACGTGTCTCGGGCTGTACAAGAGCCCTTACCAGACCACATGACATGTTGGCTCAAATAATAATGAAAGGTTAGCGTTACCGTCAAAAACTGAACGCCTAAGTGTTCAGGTAGATAAGTAGTTAGTTACTCAATAACTTTCCTTTTACTCGCTTCCATCGAGTCCAAATATATTCACTAGAGAGCGTTCCCGGTTGCATTTAGAAGCTATAGCTAGCGCTTATAGACAGGAATTGAATTTTGCCACCTTGTGTTCAATTTCCTTGCTGGGTTATCTCAAAAACTGGCATTATACTAATTTTTACAAAACTTCTGCACAACACTGATATCTATTTTGTAGAGCCCCAAAATTATTGAATGGGGATTGCAAATCGCTTCAGTTGAAAGTTGAATAATTAGTCAAATGAAAAGAAACATACATGATATGAGTCTTAGTAAATTGCATCAAATCTTATCTTTTTAATGATGTATCTATTCCCTCGGAGACATTCTACAAACATCGTTTGATAAGTGTAATCTAGATTATCAACTACTACATAATTATGATATTTGCGGTTCTTTTCTGTTTTCGGACAGAGAATTTTAGAAGGGACGTCTTTTGCAGAGCAAAGACTTCTGCGCTAGACTGTTAGTAATTGACCAAAAGCTAATCTCGAGAATTTCTAAAATGGGATCAATTCCGTTAACCAGCAGAGAATGAAGAAACGATCCCTCTCTTCGGACAAAAATTTTCACAAGACTGTTAGTAATCATTCAAAGCTTAAACCCGGGCTTTGCCGTAGGTGCTCTTTTTTGAAGATATTTTTATATCGGTGTAGCACCAAAAGACAATTAGGTTTTACACTGAATGCGTGCCTTTATTTATATTACGCTTATAATTGACAAGAAGCCCACAAGAAGCCCGAAAAGAATATGAACGTGCAGAGGAAATCTTTATTATCAGAGTCATAGGTTTTATCTGGAGTTTCCTTCAAAGCGGAGAAATAGCCTGAATTCAACGGCAAAATTATACCTTACATGTGAATCGCCCTGCGTAGTTATCGATTGACGCTATCAATCCACACCACTCACACACCCTAGATATCAAACAATGCGCCGCGTATGTGGAACTCAATCTTTTTTTTTTGCTACACTGCAGCAGAACGGTTTTTCTAATAAAACAAGCGCACCGCTAGAATCGTCGAAGCTTACTCTATCAAATGGTTAATTGTGATTCAAAGAAGAGCTCTGTCCTTGGAAAAATACTCGTGTGCAAGATATAAAACTTTTTTTTTCTGTTCCAGCTCTCTAAGAACGGTTTCCAAAAAGGAATACACTTTGAATTCTCCGAGTTTCACGCTATTGAACGATACGGCCAGTCCACTAGAAGAATTTTCTCCTGCGGAAATTGCGCGTTTAGTCGCGATAACGCTCAAAGTTTGTGAAACAGAATTTCATTCCGCTGCTAAAACTCTGTGAGAGGTACCTCTAAAAAAACAACTATCCTTTCATTATTATTTGAGCCGACTTGTCATGTGGTCTGGTAAGGGTTCTTGTACAGCCCGATACACGTGTTTCGTCCTAACAGACTCGCCAGTCGGGCAGAACCCGTCGTCTTTCGATATTTTTATAGTCAGTTCTCTCTGGATCTCTGCTCCCTTACAGAGAGTAATCGAATACGAACGTTTCAAACTCCATGTCAAGCGAAATTTTCACTTAACACAGAGTGTATGCGCACTTGATTGCTCGTTGGCTGGTATTTTTTAAAAAAGTTTATGTCTATTTCAGTATGAAAAACAACTATTTTGATTTCTTCCGGATTCTAGCTTTCAAAGATTACTAATAGTTTAACGGAAAGTCCTTGCCTAGCAAAAGAGGCCTTTTTGAAAAATTCTGCCCGATAATAGAAAAGAACTTATATAATAACAATTAAGCAAAAATTAAATTTTATCTGCATTGAGAGCTATCTCGAGGGTTGATTATACTTTCACCTGCACTAGTAGCATCGCTGACTCTTAAATGGACGCATTTCTGCCTCATAATATAATTTGCTGCTGCCTCCTTATGAGGCGTCTTAGTATTCTCATCATCCACAAACCTGATATCGATGTTCTCGCCCTGCGGGATGTGGGTCTAGGTTACTCATGTGCAGCGGGTCGACCATACATGTACTTATATGGAACATCAGTCAGTCAGTATGAGACAATACATAGGTCAAGCATATATTCGGTCACCTCAACGGTGATCAGGAGTAGAATGCATGGAGCATCACTTAATGATTGGCCATTGCTGGGCAATTCAATCTTAATTAACTCCCTGAGTTAAGAATATGCGAATAACGAGATTTGGCTAGCTCAAGATTACGTTCAAGTTCTTATCACGGTTACACGCTGCTGAAGAACTGTAAAATATGTCAGTTGAGACCTCTCCCTATTCATCAACATGCTTTCAAATCCCGAACTTCCCACTTTTATATTTGCCATTCGAGAATTTCCATTAAAGATACTTAGTGGAAAAACAGCTAACGCATGAACACAACCACTTTGCTTGGCCCGCATCACAGTTTTTTGACTGTTCGAGCGTCAGCACATCTAGCACACGATTCGTCTCCTCGCTTACTTGAGATTTTTACGTTTTTCAAGAACGTTATAGAATAGTGGTAAACACGTCTCTTTGCAATCTCGAGGATAGGTAGCCGGTGTTCTCTAATGCGTTTGCTATTGTTTGCTGGAGAGTTTTGGAAAGGGGAAGAGGGTGTGCAATCATGTTCACATTGAGCAGCTGCGAGCATAGCCACTCGACCGCAGCTCCCCAAAGAAAAGCATTAATAAATCTAATTAAAGAGGGAAAACAACTACGAAGATAGCAAGGATAAGAAAAATATAAAGAGAGGTGGCTTTCACTTCTAAGTTTTCAAATACAGCTCTCTGAAGATGGCTACATTGAGAAATGGCATTGACAGCCCAGATAAAAGATTACTAGTCACAGATTTTCTCCACACCCGCGACATACGAAGAAAACACTTGCAAGAAACATGTCCCAAAGAGCTACTAAAAACCGTCTCCTAGAAAAACTGTACTAATCATAGAAATATCATATACATGCTATCACTGATAGATACAGATTGGATTGGAAGCCCTTCTATGACCGTCTATGGAAAATACAGGATTTAGTAAATGTATCCTATTTATAGAGTAAAAACTGCACGAGTTCAGATAGATATAACCTAATCCTTCGTAAGATATGTGTTGATGAATAAACTGGCGAAATTGGCAGATTGCTCTGCGTCAGTATAAAAGACCATCTAGATAGAAAAGAGAAGACTGATGAGTAATCCTTCAAGGCACATGTAGGGCATAATTGCAACGATGTTAAGGTGGCTCTGACAGCGCAGGAGCACTAGTCAGAAGCTTCGATGCAAAAAGTTCTTAAAGCCTTTCGAATGGATTTCAAATGTTTGGAAATGTATAGAGGAGTGTGTCCAAACTTAACAAATGATATGGTACCTTGTCTAAAATTTATTTTTTAGTCTGATTAGGGTTTGGTATTCACAGTGTGTGACAACACACCGATGGACATCTCCACAAGAACAGTTGAACATTGGGCTTCCTAAAGCAGGTGGATATCATCTGATAACATACTTTAAGTTTTTCATGAGGTTCGTGTATGGCACTTATACAGTGCAAGACACTTGTTTCAGCATTACAGCCTCGTTAGTTGCACGGTGCTACGAAATAATATGTTGTCAGATTATACTGTCTTGTGCGAGGTCTCAAAAATTTAGACACAAAGGTATGACATTGTACGGCTTACCATCCACGAGCAATCGCATTGTATGAGTACCATAAAACATTTCACGAAAGGCTCAAAATATGTTAATAGATTACATTGTTTTGATTGAACTCTCAGACCACTCAAAAAAAGATTAGATGATTGTTGAACTACTGCTTCCATAAGACTGTCACTGGATACAGTGAATTTTATTTTTATTTATTTATACGATCGCCATCACATCATACTACGGCGACGGCTCAATTCATTTAGGAGCTAATTCGACTTTAGCCACTAGATCATGAAGCCTCTTATCTTCCAAAGTTGGAAAACTGCTTCTAACCAATACAGATCTGTTCACTCTATCTAACCCACTTAGAAACGCTTTCTTGTGGTCATATCATGAATCGAGAGAAAATTGACTAGTCTGGCATTTAACAACATTGATGAAGTAGACGAAACCGCTCAGAGTGATACATGTCTTTTTCGGTCAAGTAAAACATCAATCGTAGGAGAACACTCATCTATGCTACCCACCTCCTGTAGTACCATGAGAAGGCAGATCGTGTAAAACTCATTGAACATCTTTAGAAGTGATTAATTGGACATTTATCGTATAAATAACTTGCTATGCCTATACCGGTGTTTCAAGTCAGTGTTGCTGTATCTTCACACAAACGTGTAGCAATTTGTAGATCTCTGAAAGACAGAAGGCATGGTGTGTTCAAATCGCGAGATCAAACCATCTACCACCTGTGTGCTGCAGAACCCACTTTAACCACTGCTCCACAAGCACCTCTGCTGCTGTAATAAATAAATATATCATAAATGGTGGAAATTATTCAGGCTTTTGATCCTATAGCACGTCATAGGATGCCTAAACTTTGATTGGCAGTTCTAAAGATTAGTGCTAAAGATTTTCTTTCTTTTAGATAAGGGCTTTTCCTGGCACCGACCTATCGATAGTGCTTTCCCTTTTTTTCAAGTCCTGGGAAGGCTAGAGTTTGGGCTCAAGTGCCTTTTAGAAGGGTCAGCCTTCGTTTTACGAGAGAAATGCCTGGTACTTGAAATGAGACCGCTTTAAGCACGAAATGGTGCAGTTACTTGCCATCTCCCTCCACTCTAGCTTTATTCTGCTCGCAATTCCATTCGATGTTTTTGAGAGATGGTGAATGATTTGATGAGCTGGAATTCATTGCCAAAAATTTTCCCTCATTGGCAACAGCGGTAGTGGGAATAGCCAAAACCTTGCTGTGAAGCTTCTACACAATTCTGTGTAAAGTTCTGTCAGGTCTAAAACTCCAATGATGGATCGTGCTTTAACTGACTTGAAGGTTTCTTTTAAGTCGATCGAACTAGGAGTAGGTGACATCTTATGCTATCATGATATTTCAGTGTGTTTTGAAGCAGAACGAAAAGAATTCATAAAGTGGACATACTTCTGAATGGCCTGCTTTTAAGAGCGTTTTTGTTCAATCTTCTGTTATTATTGGTGACCCCCGTGAAAAACTGTGGAATAGAGGGTAAATAAGTTGAGCAACACGTCGTGCGCGTCACCGTTCTGATCTAGCTTTGTGAAAAGCGGGATTAATTTGTTGGGATGGACTGGCTGTACGCTTTTCAAAGATTGAATTGTGGTAGCTTCGTGGTCGAATAGGAATACTTTTTGCAGGCTTTAAAAGGTTTTGGTGATATCTCTTCAACTCCACCCTGTAATACTGCTCCTCTTCACTAGAAATCTTATTTTCGGTTTACGGAATTGAATAAAGAAAAATTTTTATGTTTCAAACCATGTTCCCTACTTATAATCATGGCAAAATCACATTAGCTGATCATAACTCTCACTAGTGTTGTAAACAACGCCTATTTTCTCAGGAATGACAGCAAAGTAAACAAAATATTGCCTATAAATTTTTTGGAAATCCTACTTGTTTTATGGCTTTCTCTAAATTATTCTCTCACGTCAAACATAGACTTAGAAATGTTCCACATTTCGCCCGTCTAAGAATGCTATTAGTCCAAGCTATGAAGCTTGAGAATCAGTGATCCTATTCGTTTCTTTCAAACACCAAATCTTGAAATTTCAAGTTTTTTTCTTGTCGTGGTTCATCGACATCACTTTTTGAGTTTTGTTGCTATTTCAGCACTTCTGCAGTTAAATTTCATATCTCACTTTGGTTTTGAGAATAGATTTTACTTCTTCATTTCAAAAATTTGAATGATCTGTTTCCACAGTGTTTTCTTTTCACTATGCGAATCCCAGTACTTTTACCATTCAGCTCATCTTTTGTCATATTCTTGAAAGCCGTAGAATACTGATCAGACTAGTCTCTTTGCAATCTCGAGAATAGCCTGGCTGTCACGCTCCATAAGGCGTTGATGTTGACTACCGGAGCGGTGGAGCTCGGCTCCACGAGCGCCGTGACGAGCATCACAAACGTTCTGCCACGTCGTCTTTTTGAGAGCACATCCGCCTGTATCACGTGCCGTCCCTTTGACCGTCGAGTGACTTGAGCGGATACCAGCAACACCTACATTTTTCCCTGTAGCGTGCAAGAGTAGCCCAGTGGGTCTCCTTTGCTTTGGTGAGTCGCTGAGCATCTCATCTTTCTTTCCACTTTTCTTAAAAAGAAGCGGACCATCGGTTAGGTGGCCTCCCTGTAGAGCGCTTGATATCTCGAAAAATCCAGTCGATAACGGTTCTCGTTCGTCGGTTGTCGTTGAAGCGCATCACGTGTTCAGCCCACCTTATTTTCAATATCCTGAAGCCGTAGTTAAGATCACATTTTTGATTTATATCAGGCTTTCTCATCTGGCACTAGAGCAATGAACACCAAATTTATAACTTAGAAGTTATGAACGTGCTTAACAACACTAGTCATTCTTTAAGTGAGGAGGTACTCATCAGCCTGAACATATTTCTGCCCCTCGCGCAACAAATCAACACCGCTTTAAGCAGGATTTTCTGAACCTTTTTTATTTATGAATTTTCCTATACTTGCTGCATCTTGGCCGCTCAACGAACCCTTTGTCGCAATTTGCTGCTTTACGAGTATAAACTGGGACACGATGCACAAGCCGCCTCTAAGAACATCAAATGTAAAAAGGCTCAAGAATTTTTGTCCAGGAAAAAATGGTGCCTGTTCTTATTCTACAAGCCGTTGTATTCTTGGTCGATGTTGTCGACAACGGTATCTTCCCAAGAGCCGACAATGACTCGAATAAATCCCAGTTTAGGGTAGTTGTAAGACTTCGTTGCTTGAATTTAGCGGCTTTCTTTCTTTTGAGCAAAAAAAAAGGAACGCTGCGTGAAGGAGGCGATGGTCTGATCCCGCGTAGAACTTAGGAACAAGAGCGACTTCGGTCAGGCGAAACTTCCGATTTACAAAGATCGTTTATGCACACCACCCTACATCATTGGGAGGATGAATATGTTGTTCCATCGGTCCCTCCCTTGCAAAATCCGACATGCTGTATCGTCGATGAAGAACAGAGCAGCACCCGGTTGAGACAGGGCTGGACCAGAACACCCGACGAACCTACTGCCAGCCCTCATCAACACCCTGGTTCAGCTCTTCATTCGCTACCTGTCAGAATGCAAGGTTCCCATTCAATGGAAAACCAGCAACACGGTATTGCTGTTCAAAAAGGGAGATCTTCACGACATAGGCAATTATCGCCTAATCTGCTTGCTGCCCGTTGTCTATAAACTCATTACTCGAGTCATCCTAAACAGAACTGACAGAACACTGGACGAAGGACAGCCATGCGAACAAGCAGGGTTCCGAAAAGGATTTAGTACCATAGACCACATCCACACGATTACAAGACTCATTGAAGTTTTAGAGAGTACAAACAATTACTTTTTCTCACTTTCATCGATCTGAAGAAAAACTCTGATTTAGTGGAAACAGAGACGGTTATAGAGGCTCTGGATAACCAAGGCGTCCCTACTCCGTACTTCATGACTCCTCGTGAGCTCTATAAAGATTACACGACCAAAATATCTCCATTCTACAACAACATCACCATTGACGTAAGGAGAGGGGTTCGACAAGGCGATACAATCGCGCAAAATCTATTCACTGCCACACTACAAAACGTCATGCGAACATTGGAATGGGACGATATGGGAGTGAAAATTGACGGTCGACAATCAAACCACCTTCGCTTTGCTGATAATATCGTCCTCATAACACCAAAGCCAGCCAAGCGGAACGAATGCTGACCGACTTTGACATCGACTTTGGAAAGATTGGCCTTCAACTAAATCTAACGAAAGCGACGTTCGCGAGGAACGGATAAGTTTTGAATGCCCCATTCACGCTCAACGATACGAACATCTCCGATTGCTCCAGTTACGTCTATCTATGTCGTGAAATCAACCTGATAAACGACCTAGCTCCAGAGTTGAGCAGGAGGGAACGAGCGGCTTGAGGAACGTTTAAGAGCATCGAAGATGTAGTGAAGAGAACAAAGAACATTCGATTGCGTACCAACCGTTTCGACTCCACGATTATCTTTGCCCTAACGTATGCAGAAGAGCCATCGTTGCAACGTAAGCAGGATGATAGATCACTAGGCGTTATTGAATGCGCAGTCGAAAGGTAGATGGTAAGACTATGCCGTATCTTGCAAATGAGAGAAAGGATCCGAAGTTCTGACCTACATCAGCGATCGAAGATCAGGGACGCCGTTCTACACACCAGGACCTCGAAAATGAGGTGGGTTGAACAAGTAATGCGCTTCAACGGCAACCGATGAACAAGAACCGTTACCGACTGGATTGTTCGGGATATCAAGCGCTCTACAGGGAGGCCACCTAACCGATGGTCCGCTTCTTTTTAAGAAAAGTGGAAAGAAAGATGAGATGCTCAGCGACTCACCAAAGCAAAGGAGACCCACTGGGCTACTCTTGCACGCTACAGGGAAAAATGTAGGTGTTGCTGGTATCCGCTCAAGTCACTCGACGGTCAAAGGGACGGCACGTGATACAGGCGGATGTGCTCTCAAAAAGACGACGTGGCAGAACGTTTGTGATGCTCGTCACGGCGCTCGTGGAGCCGAGCTCCACCGCTCCGGTAGTCAACATCAACGCCTTATGGAGCGTGACAGCCAGGCTATTCTCGAGATTGCAAAGAGACTAGTCTGATCAGTATTCTACGGCTTTCAAGAATATGACAAAAGATGAGCTGAATGGTAAAAGTACTGGGATTCGCATAGTGAAAAGAAAACACTGTGGAAACAGATCATTCAAATTTTTGAAATGAAGAAGTAAAATCTATTCTCAAAACCAAAGTGAGATATGAAATTTAACTGCAGAAGTGCTGAAATAGCAACAAAACTCAAAAAGTGATGTCGATGAACCACGACAAGAAAAAAACTTGAAATTTCAAGATTTGGTGTTTGAAAGAAACGAATAGGATCACTGATTCTCAAGCTTCATAGCTTGGACTAATAGCATTCTTAGACGGGCGAATTGTGGAACATTTCTAAGTCTATGTTTGACGTGAGAGAATAATTTAGAGAAAGCCATAAAACAAGTAGGATTTCCAAAAAATTTATAGGCAATATTTTGTTTACTTTGCTGTCATTCCTGAGAAAATAGGCGTTGTTTACAACACTAGTGAGAGTTATGATCAGCTAATGTGATTTTGCCATGATTATAAGTAGGGAACATGGTTTGAAACATAAAAATTTTTCTTTATTCAATTCCGTAAACCGAAAATAAGATTTCTAGTGAAGAGGAGCAGTATTACAGGGTGGAGTTGAAGAGATATCATCAAAACCTTTTAAAGCCTGCAAAAAGTATTCCTATTCGACCACGAAGCTACCACAATTCAATCTTTGTAAAGCGTACAGCCAGTCCATCCCAACAAATTAATCCCGCTTTTCACAAAGCTAGATCAGAACGGTGACGCGCACGACGTGTTGCTCAACTTATTTACCCTCTATTCCACAGTTTTTCACGGGGTCACCAATAATAACAGAAGATTGAACAAAAACGCTCTTAAAAGCAGGCCATTCAGAAGTATGTCCACTTTATGAATTCTTTTCGTTCTGCTTCAAAACACACTGAAATATCATGATAGCATAAGATGTCACCTACTCCTAGTTCGATCGACTTAAAAGAAACCTTCAAGTCAGTTAAAGCACGATCCATCATTGGAGTTTTAGACCTGACAGAACTTTACACAGAATTGTGTAGAAGCTTCACAGCAAGGTTTTGGCTATTCCCACTACCGCTGTTGCCAATGAGGGAAAATTTTTGGCAATGAATTCCAGCTCATAAAATCATTCACCATCTCTCAAAAACATCGAATGGAATTGCGAGCAGAATAAAGCTAGAGTGGAGGGAGATGGCAAGTAACTGCACCATTTCGTGCTTAAAGCGGTCTCATTTCAGGTACCAGGCATTTCTCTCGTAAAACGAAGGCTGACCCTTCTAAAAGGCACTTGAGCCCAAACTCTAGCCTTCCCAGGACTTGAAAAAAAGGGAAAGCACTATCGATAGGCCGGTGCCAGGAAAAGCCCTTATCTAAAAGAAAGAAAATCTTTAGCACTAGTCTTTAGAACTGCCAATCAAAGTTTAGGCATCCTATGACGTGCTATAGGATCAAAAGCCTGAATAATTTCCACCATTTATGATATATTTATTTATTACAGCAGCAGAGGTGCTTGTGGAGCAGTGGTTAAAGTGGGTTCTGCAGCACACAGGTGGTAGATGGTTTGATCTCGCAATTTGAACACACCATGCCTTCTGTCTTTCAGAGATCTACAAATTGCTACACGTTTGTGTGAAGATACAGCAACACTGACTTGAAACACCGGTATAGGCATAGCAAGTTATTTATACGATAAATGTCCAATTAATCACTTCTAAAGATGTTCAATGAGTTTTACACGATCTGCGTTCCCATGGCACTGCAGGAGGTGGGTAGCACCGTTGAGTGATCTCGTACACTACGGCGACGGCTTAACCCATTTAGGAGCTAATTCGACTTTAGCCACTAAATCTATAAGCCTGTTATCTTTCCAAAGTTGGAAAACTGCGTCGAACTAATACAGATCTGCTCACTCTATCTAACCCACTTGAAAACGCTTTCTTGTGGCCGTATTATGAATCAAGAGTAAATTGACTAATCTGGCATTTAACAACATTGATGAAGTAGACGAAACCGCTCAGAGTGATATATGTCTTGTTCGGTCAAGTAAAACATCAATCAATGACAATCATTCACTGTTCTCCTCATAAAACTTGGCAAACGCTATACCATAATTATTCATGTTCAAGTCATAGTACTGAACTCTTTAGAGGTAAACTAATTGAATGTTATTATAAGTAGCTTGTTGTTTTTCAAAAAAAAGAATTTCTTAGTAGTATGAGAGATAAAATATTGACATCAAAAAAGGTAAAGTACTCACCCCTCCGACGATAGATATTCCAATAATGTCGTCTGAAGTATAAGTTGTCATCATTCACTGGCTTATGACTGATTGCGCTATCACTCTACTCAAGGGCACGGAAGAACGGTAAAATCAAGAAAAAGCACAAAGATTTCTGAAATATAGTGACGTCATTCGAATATGGTAACAGGAAGATGTCCGGAGAAAAAGAGAGCAAACACGGAATGAAAATCATTCAAGCTGGAACCGAAGTTACCAAATGGTCTTCAGTGGCGTTAGTCAGAAATAAAGCAAAACAGGGAGATTTTAGCGCTTGTCGACAAGATTCCGGAACATTGTCTAACGCCGCGAGTTCTAGTGGATGGAGTTTCCCAGAAGAACTTTTAAAGGAATCCTAAGCTGTAAACCACGTTTCCACTTCGTCTTATAATGAAGTGAAAAGAAAGAACCATGAACTGGTGCTGAAAAATATGCCTCATGAATTATTAATTGATAAGATCTTCCAATACTTTCCTGCGGTAGAATGTGGAATGATCACTAGCGTGCTATATAACAAAAATCCTGGCGACTGAATCTCATAATAGTTATATTTTAGCTCGTAATTGCTTTTTTGAGTGTAAAAGTCAGTAAACAGGTAAAGAAATTCTATATGAAGAGTAAGAAATAGCGAACATTTCTAACGGTGATGAAATATACCTGCTTTGCATCACAGAAATAATATACACCTGCAAACTACCGGAAGTTATCATTTACCACATTCAAACTATGTTTTACTTCTTATTCTACTCCCAAAAAAGATACAGTGTGAAATACCAGCAAAAAATTGATGTGATACGGGAAATCTCAAAACTTCAGATAATCTTTAAACTCGTGATCACCCTTTCTGGAGAGCACGAGCAGGCGTACTCACAAAAATCACACATGAGGGATAGTGACGGGTTTCGAAACTCGGATGGTGTTCCGCAAGTCACCATGAAGAAAGACGATTTGGTGAGGTACAAGACGAAATTTCATGAGTGCTGCCGTTTACAAAAGTAATAATGGAAAACAACTGCGAGCAGCGAATGATTTCGCTCTAAATGATTTGATTTTAGGCTGTTGAAAAAGCTGTTCTGTATACAAACGGCAGTCAGAGAGGAGTGTAGTAAAATAAACCCCAGGATTTCATTATTATATCTCGTGATTTGCTTCAATAGTCAGTGTGTCAATCTTTCTACAATATCTAAAGCGGACTCTCAGGCACTTTTCGTTTTCAAAAAAGGGGAAGACTGTGAGGTAAATTTTATGAATAGTCACAGGAGGCAGCTTTGACTCTTAAGAGCAGGCTGTTCAATCTTAAGATAACTTTCTATGAGCTTAGTCCTTCACTGGTATTTTCCGAAGTCCGTCCTAAATCCATAGATTTAAGTTTTGGAAGCTCGAAAAGAAGTGAAATACGTAATTATCAACTGTTAGAAGTTTTTAGTAATGTTCTGCGATTGAATTGGCAATAAAAAAGTGGAACCAAGTCTTCCATCTATTTTAGTAGAGCACCTTATTTATTAGATAAATTTTTCAATTCATTTTCAAAGTGTGTTAGCGAATTTGACCATTGGAGCATAATTTTAGCATTTGTCAGTGGAATACACGGTACTCAATGGAGCTGACACTGTGCAAAATTTTAATTAGATTGAACTAAGCGAGAATTGGAACGCTTCTTCACCTCATGTTACTATATGTTCAGTACTAGCTGTCTAATTGCAAACGGCAAACAAATGAAAAACAGTTAATCCTAAATTCTCTCTGAACTCGTCCTGTCCCAAGCTGAAAGTAGCGGCGGTAGTAATGTTGAAAGAGAGCATCTGTACTACACACACGAAACATTGGTTTGATATGGTAGCCGGCACGAACCATTCTTGCTTTCCCTCTACGGTTGGTAAACTCTTTCCAGGCCTGTCCGCGAGATAAACAACACCAAATTGGTAGGCAGCTAGGCCTCTTTGAGCCACTATGTAACTCAAATATGCATACAATGAGCCTCACAATTCTTTATGTAATCAAATACTTGATGTCTGCCTCAAAGATTAATCAATGCCCTCAACTCTTATCTTTTTGTTTTTAACAAAAGAGTGCTTCCAACGTTTGACGGTGGTAAATGTCGTCATTTCAAGAGATTTTTTGAAATTAGATGCTCTAGAAAATGGAATCAGGACTTACTAAAATGACTGGAGTAAATGTGGAAATCGAAGGGATGAAGCAAAAGCTAGCCATGTCTAAAAATCATTATCCTGTTTACAAAATGGTCTCCAGTTTGGTTTTAAACTTAAATGGCTAGCTTTTGGCGGAATTTCCGAATGCTGCACAGGTCAGAGTTGATTTAACATGCTTCCGCTTATGTGACCGAATTATAGTGGAGCGAACATTTTATGGTTAGAAGAATATGGAGATATGAATATGAGGTGCTGATAAGGAGCAGCTTATATCTGCATTGGAGAAATCTAAATCACATTCAGGTGGCACACTCGTGACAGGTTCAACATCGGTTTGGAAAAATTGTGATTGTGGAGGACCATACCTTGGAATCAAGGAGGTCGCAGACGTGCTTTTACTATTGTCAGTAATAAGTCGGTAGTTTCCGTAGTCTAAATTTTAAAATCTCGGATAGCAGATAAATCGATGCCGTACGCTTTGATTGACAGTTAAATAATTTGCCTTAATAAGACAACAGTGGATCCATCTGCGCAGTCACAACAAGCACTTCCCAATAGTACTGTGATAAGCCACGTGATGTAGGTAACTTACGATGAACGACGGTAGTCGTTGCAATCGTTGGGCATCCATAACTTCGATATCGCTTCGCAACTTAAAAGCGTACCAAAAGAAGGTTGTGCAAACTGTATGATAGTTTTCTATTTGTTTGATTTACCACAGTTCTTCCAATGTGAGAAATTCCGTTTTTGTCTACGATTCACGGCCAACAAATTGGCGAAATCACAACAGCCTTTATTGTCTGCACTCGACACTGGTAAACACAGCGTCGCCAATCCTCCTCGTGTTTTCACGCGGACCCATGCGTACTCCCAGTACCACCAAGCTTGAATGAGCTGGGCTGTAAAATGATGACATTCACCATATCGCCTGACCTTTTCTTGTCGAATGCGACTTTTCTAAGCATTAAGAGAACATTTTATGCCATAAATCACTCATAAATCAGGCCAAAGGCAAATCTTTCTTTGCCGATTTCATGATTTCGAGAACTTCGGTGCTACTTTTCCGTAAACCGCTCGGAGCTCGCCCTGTTGGAAACAACAAAGTATTTTTGCCTGCTTCTAAAGCTTGAGTAGCCGTTTGATAGCTTAAATCCCGAGATATTCAAAAATATACCTTATTACTAAAGTCATCTTTTTGATACGCTGTAACAGTAAAAATAAAATTACGTTTCTCGCCCAAAGATTTATCGCTGAACAAAGCTTTTCCTTGATAATCATTGGATAGCTTGAATCTCGACAACTTTAGCAATGCATTTAGTTTTAAAAAGACTTCTTAGCGGAGTGTAACATTCAGAAGTAGATTGGGTGTCGTAAATTTGACAGCGGAAAAAACGCGGTGACTTGGTGGCAATGTTACCAAATCCTGTTCACACACTCGCAAATCGGGGTAGTTTAGTGCCAATGTTGAGTTGCCTAAAATTTAACTTCTTTTTGGTATCTACAGCGCACTGAAAAAACCTTCATAAAACCAAATGCATCTTTGGAGTTTGCGATATTTGAGCTAACGAATCGATACTAAAATTCTGTCGGAAAGCTAGCCTTCAGCGAGAAATGTTTAAATGAGTTACATAAATTCATTTTTGTTATTGTGGTACAATAATAAAGGCATGCTGAAAATAAAGCGCATTATCAAATGCTTGACACTTGAGCTATTTGATAGCTGTTGAGAATCAAAAACCAAAAAGTGGGTTTCTTGGTGGATTACGAAAGGTGCGGACGATAAAAATGAATCCCATTTGCGAAGAGCATCTTTTGATTGTTTGAGCATAATGGAAAGCCTATTCTAGAAACTAAACACCTCATTGAAATTTTCGAGATTTAAGCTATTAAGCGGTTACTAAAAGTCTGGACGAAAAGCATTTTTCAGCGAGAAGTGTTTAATGAAAACCATAATTTTATTTTCACTGCCACGGCGCATCAAAAATGTCATTTACAAAGTAAAGTATATTTTTGAATTATCCGAGTTTGAGTATCGAGCAACTATTCGAACATTTCAGACATACATGTCAAAATCTGGCGTTAATCTCTGAGCAAGACGACATAATAAGAACTTTTGTGCACCATCAAAAGCTCTTCTTATGATAAGCTCTTGTAGCTGATTTCCTCACTTCTCTGGGAAAAAATGGAAAGGCTGCCTGTGACGCAATGCTCAGAGGGGCCATGCAATTTACGTGAACTTATGTAAAAACGGCCTAATATAAACGTGGCCACTATGAAGGGTGTTCAAAAAAGGATGAAACTGCACTAGAAATGAGGAGTAGGACTTCTTGTAGCGGCAAAAGATTAAGAGAAACAATTTATGCATATCAGAGTTACATTGGCAGATGGATGAATTTAGGTGCAGAGGAATGGAAAGTTGATGATGAGGCACTAGTGACGTTTGTAGAACACTTGTAGATAGTGCATTCATTTGAGGCAATGACTTGGAAATTTTGTTGATGCAACAGCGTCACACTTAGTTGACATTATGCTAATCTATACAAGAAAAGTGGGCGAGCGGTTGGATTAAGCGAGAAATGGCAGGCAAGAGCGTTAGCGATCTTTACACATTGCTTAAAGCTAGATGTTCATGTTCATGAGATTTCGGGGGTGACTGGCTAGGTGACTGTACTATTGGTATGACTATTTCTAACCGTCTTGCATGTGTATAAAACACAATACGGGTTATGATGGGGGCAAGACATAAGCCACGGCTTTGACTCACTTACTGTGCAGCGTTGAAAACGGTGGGAATGGAAGCAATATGAGGCCATTTGAGTGTAGTTAATAGTCAGCACAGTTAGCGGAGCAATATACGGCAATTAATGAATACCAGCTATTCAAGAGATCTGGCTGCCGTACTCTTCATACGGCTCGTTATCTCTGAATACTTTTTAGTGAGGCATGGCTTAGACGAAGGTCTCTCTAGGTAAGTTTAGAGTATAAACCAGAAAACATAAGGCTCACAAAACAGCTTTTAAGGAAGGCATTATTCACCTAAATTTGCTTAGAATTTGAGTAATCTTTCAAATAAGTTAATTGTCAGCCCACATTTTACGGTAGACCAGTTGATTTCCGGTGTGGCTACCATTTCTCGAACTCGTCAATATTAATTTTATTCTTGCTTGAAAATGCATGTTTTTTGTGATACACGTTAATCCTTCTTACCCGTTACTAAAAAATTACCTTCCATAACCAGCGTTTTGAGATATGTTGAAATAAATTAGTGAACGATAATATCACTCTGTCGGAGTGAGGGCCATATAAGCCACAAGCCACGCCAGCTAAACAACATAGGTCTACAAACTTAGGTCTCTCAAGTAGATAAAAGCTGGAAACGGTTGAGTAAAGAATGCTTCTATTTTGATCTGCTGCTCAGCTCTTCACTCGTTGCCTTTGCATACTCCGCTCCGCGTGAACAATGAATGCTTACAATGTACACGCTAGATAAAAGTATTCTACGGAAAAATAAACTACGACTGATGTGAGAAAGATTCGGCCGTGGCTTGTCTAAATGAATAACGAGGATTCCGTATGTAGTGGATAACATTTTCTTCACTCTGAAAGCCTGATTATGCTTTTAAACTAAATATGATGTTATACGAGATTAGGATTTCTATCACCGAAGCTGAACTCTTTCCTTCTTTCAGTACTTTTACCAGTACATCAAACGCGTCTGTGCAATGAACTTGCACAACAATCTATTTGATCAGAGATTAAGGGTTTCGTCTATAGATGGGCTGGGTGAGTTTAGTTTTCTGTATGAGACGTCGATAAATTCCCGTTAGGCAACGTTCTACCACAAAGCAGAAAATTTATCTGGTGGGGTCCGGCAAACAGCACTGATAATTTATTTTATAATTAAGCTAGTGTCGGGAGGTTGTTAATAAACTTAATTCTGCACTATTACTATATACTAAAAACAGTTAATAATCGCCTTCCAGACATTACACATTACACTTAGTCATGCAAACTTTTATATACCAATTATATATCAGAATAGTAATAGCTCTGATACGTCGTTGATAAGACCACTTCCGTATGCAACATCCGACAGCGAATAGTGCCTGCATAAATGGTGAGTCAAAAACTGAATTCCATTATACAGTATAAAGCAGAAAGAAAAAGCTGACTACTGCAAGAAATATCTGAGTGGCGAGGTGAAGAGTGACGCTGATGTCTATTCATTAAAGTGGGCAGAGAAAAAAAAAAAACGAATTCCGAGCTTACATTCAACAAATGTCCATGGTCAAGGCAGATCCACAGTTGAATCATTTCCTCACGAAAAGTCTAATTTCCTAATTTTATGGCCATTATTCAGTCAGGCTACAGCTCCAAGAATGTGCAAAAGCAAACAGAGAAGTATATGAAAGGTCTGCTCATGAATCCTGTGTAGGAACTCCTAGCAATTGCTATCTTTTTTCAGGATTTCAGTTTCAAAAGGCGACAACCATAAGCGAAGTGGAAGCATTCATTTATCAATGAAAGCCATGAACAAAAAAATCCATGCTATTATTAGAATAAAATGTCATACACTATATTTTGGTCAATTAACAAGCCTAAGTAGTCATCAAACATTGCTTTTTGCGTATAAGGCTTCGGCACCGTTTCCTTCTTCAGTACGTACTGATTCCAGCCAAATGTTTCCAGTAGTTGCGCTTTTTGGTGTAAATGTTTATAGTCACATAAGCTCCTACAGTAAAATTGAACAACGTAAAATACACAAAAGCATAACGAGATTGCATACGATGTTTTGATCCATTTTTCCAGGATTACAGTTCCCATATTCATTCCCATTTGAGTTCGTTTTCATTGCTGGAGAAAATGGTTTTTTTCCTTGAAATGAATTTGTACATGTGAGAAACAAAGACGCGTAGGTCATGAAATTTTCAAGTGAATTCCTTCATGCAATAGAACATTCAGTGCTCACTACACCTACTCGTTTAGATCGTTTTTTGAGTCATTCAACCCGCTTACACAATTATTTCTAAGGTTGGTGGTCCAGCAAATGAAAATCATGGAATATAAAGCTTTCTAGGCTACCTTATTATCGTTAACGAAGCTTTTTTTTACAAGGTGATAATAAAGCTCTACTGATAGAGAACGAAATTGAAAATTACATGAAATGGAATGGAACAAAAGCCAAACCTCGAAGTCGTGACAAAACTGATAAGAAGTTTATAAAAAAAAGACGTTGTCCTCAATCTCAATATACACATAACAGCCTAATTCAAACAAAGTGCATTTGACTGTTGGTGATACCTTGCTCAAAACAGTACAATCTGATAACATACAATATGATTTTCGTCAAATCTGATATGGCACTTATAGTGCTAGACTTACGTTTAAGCCTTTTGGCCTCATCAATAGCACGATGCCTTACGGTTCTGCCGAACCTTTGTAAAAGAGTGTACGCCTTGGATACAAACGATCGACGCCGAATTAGTTACACTGCCTGTAGAATGAAAATATCACCCTACACTGCAGCGAGAACAACCGAGAGACACCGTGTCACTGATGAACCAGAAGGCCGGAACCCACTTCTAACACTATAAGTGCCATGTCGTGCCTCATAAAAGGAATAAAGAATGTTATCAGGTAGCGCCCTTTGTTGTTTTTATCACCTAACCTTTTTGCCTAGCTCTCGAACGTGGCTGATTTTGTGACTCATGCAAATTGCACGCGATACTACGGAAGGTTGATTTTACAAATAGGCGACTAGGCGCAAAATTGGAATCCAGTTCTAATTATACCTGCGCGCTATCTGAAACGTTATGCCTCCCGAGCAAAGGTCTCTTGTTATTTCTAATGCGCATTATTTTTGAATTTTTGATGAGGTGAACGGGGTGAAGACCGATGGCGCCATGTATATCTTCGTTGGGATGAACGAAAGATGGCTGTTTTTCAGTTCATAATTGATGATATGTGGGTGGACGCAGGTTCTTGCAATCCTTGTATTTTCTCGCATCTAGTTCCAATTTCTATTTCAGCGATCAGCGTCAATGCAAGCTGTGGATGGAGCAATACCGAAAGCCAAATGGAGAGTAAATTGGAGACCTCCTAAGGGTAAGTTATATGTTAGCAATTGTTCTCTTTTCAAAAGATTTCAGTTTTGAAATAGAATGACATTAGACAAATTCTACGTCGTCATTTGGCGATATAACCATTGACAAGGATTCATTCACTGCTCTATATTTTGCAGTATTCATGAACTTGAATGCTCACCGAATACCGCTTCTTATGGATAAGGTCTCGGCGCCATCATCTTCGCCTCTTTCTTAGTCATAGTAATTCAAATCCCCCTGCCAGTAGTAGCTTCTTGCGCTGAGTTTCGTTGTCTTTTCGAGTTCAACAATGAACTCGAACACTGCAGATTACACAAAAAGTGGGTTCGCTTTCTCGAGTGAGTGAAGTTCCCGAGCTGCTCAACGGAAAGGTGGCTGCAATGGTTAATGGATTTCGTACTTCGTTATGTTTCTATGCATCACTTGTTGGACTTCAAAATGATCAACATTTCTATGTTTCGATTTTTAGTTAAAATTAGCAAGGATTAGAAGCGTTGTCCTTGATGACCTTTTTTTTTTCATCGCGACTGCAGATAGTGCATGATGGTGTCTTCTTCAGTGTTCCTGCGAGACAGAAAAATTTTTCCCATTCAGAAGAAGAAAATTGAGTTAGCTTTCTATTAAAGAGGAAGAAACGAAACCTTACAACCGTTAAGGAAACTAATGAAGAAGTCCTTGATGGACGCTTCTCTGTTTTTGTATAAACATGAGACAATCTGATTTGAAGTGAAATGGAACGTTCGCAATGATCAACATATTATTTATCTTATGAAATAATAGTCGAGCAGCATGTATATAATATAAATAGGAGGAGAGGCTTGTACCACGTGGTAGTGGTGGCATTTATTTTATTTCTTTTGTTTTTTGTATTTATTGTGTTGCTAACGACCATATCACGTTGAAGCAAGTCATCCTATCCAATCTGGCAAGTTAAGCTCGGTATTTCTACATTGCTAGAAAATTACAAAATAAACTAAACTTCGCAACCTCTGAGGAAACTGATAAAGAAGTCATTGATTAACGCTTCTTTGTTTTTGTACAAACATGATAGACCATCTCATTTGAAGTGAAATGAAACGTTCGCAATGATAAACATATTATTTATCTTATGAAATAATAATCGAGCAGCATGCATATGATATAAATAGGAGGAGAGGCTTGTACCACGTGGTAGTGGTGGCATTTATTTTATTTCTCTTGTTTTTTGTATTTATTGTATTGCTAACGATCATATAACGTTGAAGCAAGCCATCCTATCCGGACTGTCATGGTACGCTCGGTGATTGTACATCGCTAGAAAACCACTAAATCCGCTAAGATGGTATTCTTCAGTGGATTATGTGATGCAACGAAGATACTAGTGACGATACAAAGTCCAACAGCACCTTATACATGAAAGAATGCATACACACTACAAAGCATAAGTCTCAGCCACACGTAAACTGTTACACATCCAATCACTACTTTGCGCAAATACTACATCGCCACTGATCATGGTTATGTGAACTCCTTATGTTCTATAAAGTCAGCTGCATTTTGCAGGTAGGCTCAAAAGATCAAATTATAAACGGCAAAGAGAATCATGGCTACCAATTCCCTTCTCCGAGCTTTAGATATGGAAGATCAGCTAAACAGTGGATTTGACCCCGTTTTTCGTCACTTTTGAACATTACTCGCAAAGTACTTTATTACTATCGTCATAGGAAAATAGACTGTCACCTTATAGATAGACAAGAACAGGTCTTACATCTGCCAAGAAAGCCCATGAGTTCGAAATCTATCCGACTATCAATCAAGATAACTTTAGGAGATTTGAGACCGTTTGAAGTCATTCAAAAGTCAGAAGACAGGAAACATCCAAGATTTTTCTCTTCATCATCCTTCTTCTGTAAATCAAATGAAGCCTAATATTTGATAACATTTTTAGAAATTTCATAAGGATTGCTATGTCACTTATTAGTGCCAAACGTACGTTTCGGCCTTTGGGTCTCATCTGTAGCACTATGCCATTGATTTTCGAATGGATGTCTTGGAAAAGTCGGATGCCAAAAATTAGGTGAAGTTTTGAAACTCCAGGTCATGTTCAATGTTTGAAGTTTTGAAGTTCCAAGTCATGTTTAATGTCATTAATATCGACGGTATTTCAGAGCAAATCTTTCGAATGTTTTACGACAATCCAACTATGTCAAATGCTCAACAGAGTGTTGTGAGGAGCATCGAGTAGGAGAGATGAGCTGGAAACTTTCTAGGCAATGAAAGAACAAGAAGATTCACTGAAACGAATGTCTTAGATGAGTTGGAGTGCTTTTCTTACTCATCAAATTCCATTCCAACAAAGGTGCACTAAAATTGTTCATTTTTCTTATATGATCTTGTACTCGACTGTGAAAATGTTTCGCTTGAAAAGCTTTGGAAGTTGGACAACATTACGGAGCATTTGGTTATTTGATGCAACCCATATGTTTACATGGTTTGCTACTTCTTTATTGAAAACCAACGATCAAAATCAAAGATTGTTACAACATTAGGCGTTCATATCCGAGCATTTCGTTTTAAGTTCAGGAGGCTCATCGACGAATTTAAAGAGCTCGTCAACTAAAAATTGAAAGTAAGGGCAATTGAACAGCAAACACATCTCGTTATTATCATTAATGATTTAGTTTAGTAGTTATGAGAAAGAGAAGTGTGAAAAAGATAGACGATTGCTACCGTTTTTTTTCTAACGACATAATAGGAGCTTCAGATAATTAATTAGATATGTCATAAAGCGTCTGACCTTTGGAAAAAGCGAAATTGCCGAAAAATAAGTAGTAATATCGACGACTGTGGAAGGCCTGGAGAGCTTGTAACGTGAGTGGATAAGATTAAAGCTAGCAGAGTGAGCAGATTTCTGATTTTCTTATTATGGCACCAATGCTACTCGCGCTCATTTAGAGGCTATTAGTGAAAACTTTACTACTTACTTTGCAGAACTAAAATGAATACTCCACAATGTTTATATTGCGCACACAATGCATTCACGTTGTATATTGAATAGAAACCCGCAAGTTTTCTCTTATCTTTCACAACTAAATTCTGTTGCCTCACGCCATCCCAGTTGGAGAGAGATTTGACGTTCCAGTGTTTTTTTTTTCCAAATTTGACGTGCTGCTTTATCAATGAGGATCCATACAGTACTGCTTTCGAATATAATGAATCTGAAGTGTGAAGAACTCACCATCACTCACAAACAATAAGAAAGGTGGAATAGGACAACGTTTGATAAAATCCGACAGAGGAATATTGCGTTGTCCTAATTCTTTTTGTTAACACATGGCAACAAATAATAATCAGGCAGAACAAACGTCACTCAATGTAAACGTTACATATGATGAGATCTGTTCAAGGCAGGACGTGACAAGAGACAACATTCATCATAACGAATGAATTTGTCGTAAATACTGACAGCCTTTTCAATTCAGCTTCGATGAGGAAGCTGAGCATCAACGGGGGGATCAAGCATACGAACTTAGTAACGCAGTGATTGGATCATTAGAGTGTTCTAACAGAACAATGATGAATGCGTCGTACATGCTACGGTACCACCATTCTGGGACAAACACACGAATGGTGATTAGTTGCAACCTTTGGGTCACAACAAGCATTACAGGGATGGAGTAGTATGCAAAAATTCGACATCAGCCGGGAGTTGAATCCGCGTCGCACCCCTTATCGGGCCACACCTGAATTTGATGCAGATGGAGCCAGACTCACCCGCTGAATCATGGTTACTGGCAGCTACGGCAGCTCACATGGAGGAAGGAGTGATGGCAGAGTGGTGGAATCGATGGTGTAGTGGTAGCACCATATGTATATATATACATATACATATACATATAATATATATATATATATATATATATATATATATACCCAGTGACGTCGGGTGATGTGCAAAATCTTCGCACAAGGAGGGACTCGAACCCACCGCCGTAATTGCCAGATCAGTGTCCTTCCGATTTCCATCTCTTCAGATCATTGGAGCACTGGCTGGAGAAGAAGAAGTTTCGAGGCGTCAATGGTTTGCTTTGAGATTTGACTGGATGGTTCGCATCGAAGAAGTTTTCATGAGCGCGGAATTGATTTGTCGCTGGAGCGTTAGCAGAATTGCATTCAGGCAAATGGACAGTACTTCAATCAATGTTATTTGATCTTTTCGAATACTTGGAAAGATAAATTTTCTAATTTTTGGATCATGTTCGGAAACTTAGTTGGAGACTCAATATAAGAAGTGATATAATATTGTGGAGTCCCTTCAAAATAAGCGTGAAAAATGGCGTCTTGCGATGGCCGTAAATTAGCGGATATTACAATGAGTGACAATGTACCAACTCTTATGGTGGCACACTCTTTTTCATGGCAGAACATAATGTGAGGGATAACCACGAGGATAGTAAGGGTCAGCACAGAATACAATCCAATTCACTTGACCGCTTCTAGCGCTAGTATGAAATCAAGATATATCCAATGATGTAGAGTGGTGTGTAAAAGCACTTTGCGTCAAGTAGGATTCAAACCCTTATTTCACCCTATCGCAGGCGCGTGCTAAACCGTTGAGTGACAACCGACGCCGTTTTGACACCCGTTCTTCTAAGCTACGAAGCGTTGTCTGCCAACAGCCAACTGTTATCGGTCTGGCGTGGGTAGTCGCTATCGACATTGAACCCAGTAATGGTGACAGATATGGGGTATTGATGATCAAACAGAATTCAATTTATTTAACCGCCTCTATCGTGGTATGATGTTACATTATACTCAATGATGTAGAGTGGTACGCAGAAAGGTATGGCGACCACCCACGCCAGACCGTTGACGGTTGGTCGCTGACATATCGATGTATCAGAGTTTCAGGTCCGATAGATGGTTAGTGGCTTCGCTTAGAGATTCAAATGCAGTCCACGATGGTCTTCTTCTTCTGTTCAATTCCATTTTCGTAATGATTGCAATACTTAGTGAATGCATTAGGCATACGTACGACGAGATAACTTAATCAGAGAATCATTCATTTCAAATCGTTCACCTTCGCACCACAAGTTTCTCCTAAATTGGGTTTTTTCCAATTCATGCGTAGTGAGATCTTTTTCCCGTTTTCTTGAGCTTATTCGTAAGTTTTGCACAAGCGCTTCTTGAAAAGCGTGGTTGACAGCAGAGCAAATGTTTGTTAGTAATTTTCTATCTGTGCAACAACCATTCACTCCCAGTTAAGTGGCCTTATTCCCACTGAAGTATAGCAATTAGTAGATTTGGCGCCATGACGTTACCTTTCCAAATCTCTTTTCCAATGGCAATGTTTTAGGACAGGTCACTTCCTTGATTGACGAGCGTTGCTAAGAGCGCATCCGTTTTGGAGCTTTAAGGCATTCCTTTATACCCTGAAAAAATTGGGACAGAAACAAGTGCCGCTTCCGACAAGCTTTCTATCACTCTGGGAGCGGTTCTTACAAGTAAACTCTCTCAAAACCACCAGTTCTAATCGCCACTCGCAGTGCAAATCGCAGCCGACGTGCGATTTTATCATTTGGCTAGGGATTCTTGTGTTTTGGAAATAAACTTAGGGTTTCTTGCAATATGTCAATACTTCACAATTTTTCTACTCTACCATTTGTATGCAATTCAACGTCCATATTTGAGCAAAAAGCTCTCATTTGCTACGCAATAACAGTGATGTGAGCATTCTGTCAATTGTAATAACCTGTACAAAGAATAATTATAATGATACAAATTTATGAGTTTTGAATATTTCATTATATTCAGTACTCAAGAGTTATAGTAGTGACTGAAAATTGAAAAGCAATGACTAGTTTGCTAAAAATGACAATGCACAGTGCATGCAGAGCCAGGTCATCGATAAGGAAGCATAAAAAGATTTTTTCGGGACCATGCCTTATGGTGGAGAAAGCTTTTCCCGTAGAGTTATTTGATAGCTAAAATCCCGGCAATTACGACATTTTGCTTGGTTTTCAAAAATGTTCTATAGTGCACTGTAATAGCGAAAATGAAACCATTTTTCACACTCGGTTACTGTTGGTTTGTTCGGCTAAGGTTTGTGGACAGCTTTCCATTCAAAATATGAAGCATATTTGATAAGATAAGTCATGAAAAAATCTAAGACTAAATTTCTGTTACAGAAAAATTCCTATAGGTTGCTGTAAGAGGGAAGAGAAATTTACGTTTCACCTCCAAAGTTTTCCTCGCACATAAGACTTATGGAAATAAATTCATACATTTTCTTTCTTCGCGACAGAGGCAAAATTTCTAAATAAATATCGAAAATTTCAATATGTCTTGCAATCATTTTTGAGCCACGCATGTCGGTGGTCTGTCAAATAGGGCTGACTTATAGAGCCCGATACACGAGATCGCAAGATCGAAACACGTGTATCGGGCTCTATAAGTCAGCCCTGTTTGACAGACCACTGACATGCGTGCCTCAAAAATGATTGCAAGGCATATTGAAACTTGAGCTGTGGTCTTAAGAAAACACTCGAAACGAAAGATATGATATATAAGTAACTAAAGTTGCTCTCCTTCTGACAACGATTAGAACAGAGAATTCAATTGTCGACCCAAACGAGGACGATTTTCGTTGCTCATTTGGGAAACTTTTTTCGTTTCCTTAAAACTTTAAGTTTAGCTTATCAGTAGAAATGATTTTGTTCTATCGTTCTACGGTTATCGGCTCTTTATTTTCCTTCCACATAGCAAATAAACACGCCTTGAATTTCGAAGCAATGGCGAAGTACTCTAAGTGCAAAACGTAATCGTTTTTCGATATTACAACGCTCTATATGGAGGTTTCCAAATTGAAATTAAGATTTGGAATGGTTATAATTTTCTGCTAAATTTAGTTTAATTTTCACCAAATACCTATAAAACAGCGCCTATTAAAACTAAGCACAGACGTAAGCCTTGCAAATAATAGACGTCAAAGGTAATGCGCATTTTTTTCGCTATTGCTGCAACCTATCAAAAAGATAATTATTGGAAAAAGACCCGGTACTAGAACAACCATTTATTATCCTATGTAGATATTTTATACCTTTCGTGCCGAGTGCTTTCTTGAGACCACGCTCAAATTTTAAAGTACTTGATATTAATTTTTTAAGTAGCGCATGTGCTCTGTTGGAGGGCAACTTATAGAGCCCGATAAACATGTTTCGACCTTGACAGCTTCATCAGTCGGGCGATACCCTTCGTCTTCTTTGAATTCTCTCGGTGTGCCCCAGACCCCCATACCCATGTTGTTGCCCTACTCCTAGTATGGAAAACTGGAACACCCCAGGAGGATCGGCAGAAGACGAAGGGTAACGCCCGACTGACGAGACTGTCAAGGTCAAGACACGTGTATTGGGCTCTGTAGGTTGCTCTATAATAGACCACAAGTGTAGCTCAAATAACAATTACCAGGTATATCTGGATGATATTGAAACTCTTATAAAACATTCTTCCTAGTGAAAAAGTCAAGCAAACAAAAGCGCAAAACACACTACACACTTTTTAGACGAATCGCCATTTTCTCTTTGTTGCGGCAGCATATCAAAGAGCCTTTTCAGAAAATAACCTTAACGCTTGAATTGCAAATTTCTCAGCTCGAATTCGAGATCGAATGATCATTTAAAATTCCTATTCTACTTTCGACTGCTTTTCTGTGACCTTCTCAAAACGATATAATCTGATAAAGATATAACACGTTTGAGCCGTTAGCTCTAGTGCTATACAAGCGCCTGTTTCCTCCTAACGACTCATCAGTAACACCCTCCCTGGGTTCCTACCTCTGAGGCTAAATAATCCTCTATGGAGGACGCCGAGTAACGAATCACCCCAAGTCAGATGATGGAATTACCTGACATTGTGGTGACCGGCAGCTGAGCTTGTGGATTTCACAATTATTCATACCTCTCCTTATCAGAACTTATCGTTTTGAGCTGGTCTATACCAACCTCAGGCGGTCGGCTGAACCGAGGGAATGTGCTGCTGATGAGTTCTAATAGGACGAAACAGGCGCTTGTATTAAACTAGACCTAACGGCTCAAAACATGTTATATCCTTATCAGATTAAGATCTTGGTAACCTGTGGTCGACGACAAAACCACAAAAAGTTAGTGTTACGCTGTTGAAATATTTGGTCCCGAAAAAGCACGCAAACTGTAATTTCGCCTCGTGCTTACTGCAGCGCAATAAAAGTTTCATTCAGAAATAAAATTTGCAGTTGGAATTGCCGATTTTAAGCTATTGGGTGATTACTGAAACTTTGATAAAAGATTTTACTCTGATGAGAATGCCAACCAAACACGTGTGCAAAATGCAGTACAAACTCAGAAGAGAAACATAATAATCTCTCCGTCGCTGCAATTCATCAGAAAAGCGCTTCTAGAAATTAGATATAGCATTATAATTGCTATTTTTCCAACTATCGAATACCTACTAGAAATCTGACGAAAAAGTTTGTCTAATGAAAAAACCAAGCAAACACGAATGCAAAACACATCATTCACGCCGAAGAAAAAACGTAATCTTCTCGTCATTGCTACAGGTCACAAGAAAATCTTTTTTGAAAATTGAGTACACCATTGGGGCTGCAATTTTCTCAGCTATCGGATGACTGATTAAAGATCCTCCGGTACGGCAGCGTCAGAAAGACAGAGTGTGAAGAGACTTTCAAAACTTCAGAGTCATACTGAGGTGCCAATATCGCGGCGGACGAAAGTGACAATCTATACCTTAGCTCATGTTCACTCATTCTGCCAACCAAGCGACCAAAACTATGTAGAGTACTTATCCACAAAAGGGTGGTTTACGAACTACACAATGATAGTTCAAAAAGTTTCGTGAAGGCGACACCAACACGTGAAAATAGACTGCGACAGCTTTTTTCAAGTAGCCTCAAGACAACGCTCGTCCACATATTGCTGTCTGACATTGCAAAGGACTGAAGAAATAGCGTCGAAACGTTTATAATTCATCCACCGTATAGCTCAGATGCTGCTTCAAGTGGTTATCATCTCTTCAAGTCTCTGTAACATTCGTTGGCATGAAATCCCTCTGACGAGGCACTTGAAGATGTGATAAAGCATTTTTATAATTATGTGGTAGAAAAATTTAAAAAGGTCGCAAAAGTGAGACAGCTTACATATTCGAAATTCTGAGATCACGAGCTTTCGATTGGCATCAAACACGATCAAAAAGACCACAAAATAAATTTATTGCACATAAATAAAAATAAAAAATCGACAAAACTTAGTTTTCTGCCTTTATCCATATATATTATATGTATACATATATATATATATATACATATATGTATATACATTTATATATATATGTAAACTTTTACCAACGGTGAAGGTCACTTTGATCCGTAGCTGGGCGTCCCATTCGGACGGCTACGGAGATTAGTGCGTACTCCAATACAAATCTGGATTAATTAAGATTTTAAAGAAGCACTGCCGTAACTTAACAATGGAATATCACTGAGAAGAATCCTGCAGAAATCATTTTACTGATATCAACACCAATACTATCTTAAACACTAGATTTTTTGGAGGGAAAACGGTGTCCAAATAGAAACACATTCTCGGCTGTTATATATCAAACATTCTCTCTTACTTTGCTCATGTTTTTGCAACCAGTCGATAGCTCATATAAATTTGATTTCAATACTAAGAATGTTTTGAAAAAAGTCTCCGCAGTCCTTATACTAATAAAAAGGATAGCGTTTTGAAATTGCAGTCCATTTTTTTATAAATTTCACAGAAAAAATTTTGACTTTATATAACATTATTTTGACTCTCGGGAAACTTTATCGCCAAAGAAAAGCTATATCGTTGAAAGAACTTTGTGAACTATTCTGAAAAAGGAAAACGCCAAAAGTTTTGAAAATCTTTGCTTTTGAATATGATTTCTGCCGCAGACGCTCGCATTTTGTGGAATGTGCTCTAGCCTCTTAAGTTGATTTCTAGAAAAAGAGGCCATCACCAGGCTCCTAGTAGTTATTCAGTAGCTCAAAAATGGAGATTTTAGTGCCAAACTTATTTCATGAGAAAGCGTCCTCTGCTTGTGCTGTAGCGAAAAAAAGAAACATTTTGTTTTCGCTGCATTAAGTCCGTTCTTTCAACTTCACAGCTAATTCATCGCTAATCATACTGCACAATTTTGGGTGCTTTCAGGATACAAAGAGACAAATGAATATCAGATCTCGTCCGCTCTGCAAGAACTTTTCACAGGAGAGTTAGTAATCAATCAAAAGCCTAAATTTTTGACTATAACATCACTTAGCCGTTCAAAACACCTTTTTGCAGAGCTGTAATATCTAAAATAATATTCACTTTTACAAAACCGCGTGTTATTTTAGTATCATCTGTATCACCTGTGGCGTCTCCTTGATCGTCGAGTGACTCGAGCGGGTACCAGAATTTCTTCCATTTCTCCCTATCGTCGGCAAGAGTAGCCCAGTGGGTCCTCCTCGTTCTAGGGATTCGCTGAACATCATATCTTTCTTCTATCGCTTTCGTGAAGAAATCGGATAAACGGGACAGTGGTCTTCCTTTAGAGCGCTTGATATCCCGTGGAATCCAGTCGGTAACGGCTTTCGTCCATTGATTGTCGTTGAAGCCCATCACGTGTCCGGCCCACCTTATTTTCGATATCCTGGCGTGTAGAACGGCGTCTCTGATTTTCGATCGTTGACGTAGGTCGGAACTTCGGATCCTTGCTCTCATTTGCGAGATACGGGACACTCCTAGCATCGACCTTTCGACTGCGCGTTCGATAACTCCAAGTGATTTTTCATCCTGCTTACGTAGCGACCAGGTTTCTGCTGCATACGTTAGGGCAGGGATAATTGTCGAGTTGAAAAGGTGGGCACGGAGTCTGATGTTCTTTGTCCTCTTCATGTCGTTCCGTTGAGCGTGAATGGGGCATTCGAAACCCATCCGTTCTTCATGAACATCGTTTTAGTTAGATTTAATTGAAGACCACTCTTTCCACAGGCGTTATCGAAATCGGTCAGCATTCGTTCCGCTTGGCTGATGTTTGGTGTTATGAGGATGATATCCTTAGCAAAGCGAAGATGGTTTAATTGTCGACGGTCAATTTTCACTCCCATATTGTCCCATTCTATTGTTCGCATGACGTTTTGCAGGGTGGCAGTGAATAGTTTTGGCGAAATTGTATCGCCTTCTCGAACTCCTCTTCTTATGTCAATGGTGATGTCGTTGTAGAATGGGATTTTTTGGTCGCGAAATCTCTATAAAGCTCACGAAGGATCATTATGTACCGAGTAGGGACGCCCTGGTTATCCAGAGCCTCTATAAGCGCTTCTGTTTCCACTGAATCAAAGGCTTTCTTCAGTTTGATGAAAGTGAGACAGAGTGGTTGTTTGTCCTCTCGTGAAACTTCAATGAGCTTATAATCGTGAGGATGTGCTATTTTAGTATCTCACACATATTTTGCTTCGCAGAATTCGTTCCTTAGAGTGCTAGTACCAATTCGATAGCACAACTTTCAAATAGCTCAAAAATTTGTTTGATTTTCTAAAAAGCACTTGTGATAGCGCTGTAGGAGTAAAAAAGATTTGTGATTTACACCTCGCCAAACATGGCTCTTTCTCTAGACTATCAGTATTCACTCGAAAGCGTAAGTATCAGTGGCTTCAACGCCTTTATGGAGCACCTTCATGACTCCACGTTTTCTAACACTTTCATCTTTTATTTGAACCGTTCACTAGTTTCTTGTCGTCATTAAAATTATCGAGATGCTCAAGAAACATCCTCATCCTTTCCTGTGTCCTGTTTTCTTGACATATAGCGCCAACTAACGATCAAGAAAACAGGAAAAAATAATTAATCAATCTCAATGGAATACCTTCATGATGTTATGTTTTATCGAAATGCTCGAAAAGAGAGTTCCGTACTAATACAAACAGCCCCAACCTACTGCACTTTCAATTAATATAAACTTAATTGTATATCAGATAGTCATTGTTTCGCTGCCTGATGTTTCTACACAGCGTCTTCTCAGAAATGAAATCGTTTAGAGCACAAAACCGTTCAGTGAGAACACGGAACGGAGTGGAAAATACAGAAAGACACTCAATTATTTGCCCCAATGGCATACTTTTATTGATTTATATAAAACGGTAGTGTATCAGATCGGCGTTGCCTCCTCACATGATGTTCTTAACACTCTTTTCTCCAGAATGAAGCCGCTAAGAACTTCTGATTGTTCAATAAGGATACCAAAAGAAGCGGTGAAAATACGAGGAAAATACCCAGCCGCTTGTTACAAACGATCACACTTTTCAAAAATTCATATAAGTTTGGTAATGTGTCAGATCTACTTCGTTTCATTACCTGTTTCTGCACCCGGGCACACTGTTCAAAATTTCATATAAGTTCAGTGATTTATCAGACCTATTTCATTTCGCTGCCTGATGTTTCCACGCACCTTCTTCTTTCAATAAAGCATTCCCCAACTCTTAATCCTTTACCGATTATACGGAAATGAGAGACGAAATGCGAAGACAACAGTTCACTGTTTGTTACAGACAGCACACTGTTCAAAATTCATGAAAAAAAAACAGGAGTGCTTCAGATCAATGTTCTTCCGTTGCCTACCATTTCTACAAGGTATCTTGTTTGAAATAGAATCGTTCAGAACTCTGCTATAATGCTTCACTTAGCATACGGAAAGGAGTGTCGAAGCACTATGTTGCTTGCTGCAGTGGGAGCACTTTTCAAGAATTCATATGAACTCAATAATGTATCAGATCGATATTACCTCGGTACCGAATGTTTCTGCACTCTCCTTCATCAAATTAAAGCGTTCATCAACAGTCAGTCGTTCACTGAGGATATTAGAAGCGGCGAGGAAATGCGAGAAAATACATAGCCGTTTGTTACAGCAGGCAGACGTTTTAAAAATTTATATAAACTCAGTAGTGTATCAGATCGATATAGTCCCATTACGTAATATTTTACACACTGTTTTCATCAAATTGAAGCGTTCACCAATTTTAATCGTTAACTGAGGATGCGAAAAGAAGCGAAGAAACTGGGAGAGAACCCTAAAATATTTGTAACAGGTTTCCTACTTTTTATAAGCATATGCATCCAGTAATGTATCAGATAAACGTTGTTTCCTCACATGATGTCCAAACACTGACTTCTTGAAAATAACGCGTTCATCAACTCTTGGAATTACCGTCTAGCAATGAGACTATAATTGAGCTTTACACTTTTGGCGAGCCTCTTTTGCGACTATTCCGGTACAGGAGCAAGGAAGGGGCGGGGCGGGGAGGCGGGGCGATTGATCGCCTTCAACATCTTGATATTCCACTGAAGATTTTTTCCGCTTTAAGAGAAATTCCAGACAAAACGATTGACTACCATGCTGCGAAAGTTCCTTTGTAACTTCATATGCTTTTCGTGTTCCCGGGATATCATACCCCACAAAAATGAAGACGCACGGTGGGTATGTAACATAATTTTTTGTAAACAGGCCATGCGGGGCTGTGGCCAGAAATCTGAGCTTTCGAAGAAGACTTACATCCCTATGGAATATTCTTGCGCAGCAAATGAAGTCGAACGTTCACTTTTCCCTCATAACCGAGAAGTTCTATATTTTGTTCTAATAGAAAACTTCTCACTACTTAAAGGTAGGCAGATTTTTACCAGAGGGACTTCTTGAACGCAGTTCTAGTTGAAAGAACGCATAATAAACCTAAGCACTATGATGCCACTTTGGTTATGCTTCGCTCTCCACTCATCCTTCCGCAGATTCTCTTGCACGAGTGCAAATCTTAGGTGGTCATAACAGTTGCTGAGGTCGATTTTGAGCTGCTTGTAGTTTTTAGATTTTCCTCGCATGATAAGCTGCTTCACTGCGTGAAAAAAGATAAATTCGATGGAGGAGTTTTATAAATATGCGGAGAATGCGGTACCATAGTTTAGCACAGTCTCTCCACTTTCTGGCAAGTTGATTTTGCTGAAAGCTTGAGAATTAACCCTTCAGAAGAACAATATCAAGTTGCTTCACACCCCTCTTTCGCTCTGCTGCAGCCAGCTTCTGGAATCTCTTCCCGTAGAAATAGAGGTTGATTGCCTGCTTGTTGTCGAGCCGTTACCAAAGCAGCATGTCTTCCCAGCCCCAGAAACTATTAGTGTAGTTTAAATGAAATCATTTTTATTTGACCCCCTTTTTTTGCGGTGGTATGATATTATACATATATATTCAGTGTTGTAGAGTGGTGTGCAAAACTTAAGCGCCAAACGGGAATAGAACCCGCAGCTCACTCTGTCCGGGAGTGCGTGCTCTATCCGTTACACTACTGACACCCATTTTGCACATCGCTCTTTCTACGCTGAAGCGCACCGATCACCGATTACAATACCCAATATCTGTCAGCGTGACTGGGTTCAATGTCGAGACCGACTACCCGGGCAGACCGTTGACGGCTGGCTGCTGACAGATCGGTGCGCTTTAGCGTAGCAGCGATGAGCAAAATGGGCGTCAGTAGTGTAACGGATAGACCACGCATTCCCAGAAAGAGTGAGGTGCGGGTTCTAGTCCCGCCTGGCGCTGAAGTTTTGCACATCACTCTATAACACTGAATATATCAGTGCATAGAACTTTGGCATTTGTCGAGCTGGCGGGTCATCGCCGGGAGGTAGCCATAAGGCGTGGCGCTCGTTGTTCTAGCAATAAATCCACAACTCATTTGAGGCAATTTGATTTGTGAAAGCTCTGCCTGTTTGGTTGCAGCAGAAAACTCTCATATATGATTACGCGGGCAGCGCCGTCGTGGTCGGTCAATGCATGAAATGTCCATCGAGGTATCGTTTTGTGGCAGTCCATTTCACTTGAATGACCAACTATAACAACTCCCGCAAGGCTTTGTTGTTATTTCAAACCTTTTGACCGGTGATTGTCGTGTTAACAAATTAATCGTTTAGGACTCGTAGTGCGGGGAGTTTGAGCTGAACTATTCTGGGTTGCGCCACGGAGAACACATACGAGGAGCTATGGTGATCACGTCTAAAGCGGTCTTTCTGTCGAGTCGGATACTTTCATACTGTTGTAACATCGGCAGCGAGAACTGAGTGATCACCAAATTGCGGTTCTTGCTGTGGAGCGGTGGAGGCGATCACCAGGTGACGGAACTTCACAACAAGGCACGTGAAACTCGCCACCGAGGGTAAAGCGCACAGTCCCATATTTAATCACCCTCCTTTGTACGCAACCCCACCGACCTTCAATTTCGACAACCGACTGGACACTCTCCTCTGTGGACTTACGAAGACTACGTGAAACATCAATACATCCGTGCTCCATATAAGGTGATCGCTTTCCACGGCCACTACGGCACTTACGGAAAGTTCGAGAACGATGACTCAGCTTCGACGCCGGTGCCTCCACGTCTTTATCCGTCTTGTCTTGCTGTTGTCTTCGCCTCGTGTGGTCGCTTGTCCTTTGTTCCTTGCTTCTCATTCGGGACTCATCGTTTAGCTTCATCAGTCGGTTAATATCGAACCGAACTTGTCATTACGCTCGAGTATAATTGCTGGATCTTAGTCCTTTGTCTTTGCATTAGAAGACATAGTTTGTCGCTACGCAACTTATATGTGAAACCGCATCGTGAATGTGTATATATTGTTATGGTAATATTCCTGTTTATAGGTTGTTCGTATACTAGAGATTCCTTGTTGGTTCAACTGGAGATCACTAACAATTCTTTGAGTTATTAACTGTTGTTTATTGGACAAATCAATAACTGAATCACGTGTCCGCAGAAGAACGGGCAACAAATTCCTTAAGATCCGCGTGGCGTTCAAAGGCGAGGAACGGACCAGAACCACTGTACCAACGATGGTGCTACGGCCTTTTGGCTAAGGTTACTAAAACATTCTTCAGCATGTACAGCATTCTAGCAAGAACCCGAATTGAAATAGGGGAACAAATAAAACAGCAGTTTAAAGGATGTACTTTCCCTTCAAATTGCTTTAGTATCGATTAACTTGGTTGTTCAGAAATTGGAGCGTATTTACTTCCAACTTTTTTTCGAATGAATTTTATGTACTCTGATCCTTTATTTGACAACTTAAAACATTGGTCCATCCCATACTGTACGGATGCACAAACAAATGAAATCATTGAATTGAAGGAATAATAACGTTTGCTATACCAAGAATTACAGCAATAAGGAAAAAAGTCTATAACAAATTCTTAAAATTTCCTGCTTTGGCCTTTATAGATTTACGAAGTCTCTTGTGAAAATTTACAGCGATGCTCTTACACGTACACGTTTCCACCAGATGAGCATATATTCATGATTACACCATTTCACAATCGCCAGAGTCGATGTAAACTTTTCAAGAAGGGCCAGCAGAAGTTTATGCCAAAAACCATGACCGCATTCATCTTTCAGCCTTTGTGATGATTTAGGCCAGCATTTGCACCACCGGAAAGACGTCGTTGGTCTTCATGAACGGAAGCGTCAAAAGGAATGCTCCAGCTAATAGCAGCAAGTTGTACGAAGCGTACGGAGCTTTTGATAACTCAACAATTTGGTGCCAACAGATTTACGCTTTACCAGGACTGGGCTCTTTCGCGTTCGATCCAATCAATGATTGCCATCTCTCAAAAGCAGTTTGGAGGGTTTTAGCGTAGAGGCATTTGGCCGTCAAACTTCTCATCCCAACAGATTACTCCGTTTGAGCTTGTAAGAAAAAGTCCCGGCTATTTGCTACACTAGCTTAGACGCGCTTAAAACTACTTTAACACACAGTTGAGACGAAGTTGCGGTGGAAAAGTGGGCGAGCATAGTTATAAATTTTCGCAAGCGACTTTGTAAATACATAAAGGCCAAAGAAGGCAATTTTGAAAAATTCTTGCAAATTTTCGTTTGCTCATTTTTGATGTAATTAGTGATCTAATAAATGTAATTTTTCTCTTTATTGAATGAATTAACTTGTCTAAATAGTTTTTTTCAGTGTTGAAATATCTGTAAAAATTGACAAATTTTTTACGCGTCTCATATTTACGATAATAATGTTCGAAGCAGGTATACGTGTCGAATACACAATGGGAAACATACTAGAAGTGGTGAGTACATGGAAAAGTTGTTGGCTTCCTAACGCGATTCAAAGCTGTGTTTCGTACATAGAGGGGCTAGGCGGGCCACAGTTAGCCAAGCTGACTTTTGAAGTCATGAAGAAGGCGATATCCTTCGAAACGTCAGCTGTTGTAAAGGACTAGTGTAATGATAACCTAGTGTTTATTCCTCGAAAAAAGATGTGACACTGTTTCAAGAACACTTTTGTAGATTCATCCGAAAAGTAAATAGATCTTCTAAATCCACAAGTACTCAAATTAGGAAGTGTGGCGAAATTATTCGAGAACTTTCAAATTTTCTGAAATTTGAATTTTTCATTACTTTTGTGGAAACAAGATTGTATCTTACACAAGCATCATTGGAACGACTACTCTCTACACTCCAAAATTATCATACATTGTCTACTTATGTAGAGAAAATCTTTGTTAATTTACATTTGGCAATAAGAGGACGGAAGCTTTGACTGTGGACTCCAAAGGAAGAGTTCTGTAGACTCGAGACTTTCTAAAATTAGACTGTTATATCAAATGTAAACTTTTGACAAAAATAAAGTACTAGGAGTATTAACTTGAGAGTGTGGCTGTAACACTTACGGACTCGGTGTCCAAGATATGTTTGAGTATTGCTTGTCTTCGTTCGGCAATCACGGTATTGAAAAATAATAAGGATGAGCCTGCAAGTAAATACTTTGAAAATGGTTCTGCGTCTGTGCTGCTA
This sequence comes from Parelaphostrongylus tenuis, assembly GCA_019055375.1. Classification (NCBI taxonomy): domain Eukaryota; kingdom Metazoa; phylum Nematoda; class Chromadorea; order Rhabditida; family Metastrongylidae; genus Parelaphostrongylus; species Parelaphostrongylus tenuis. The sequence continues at coordinate 434,302 of JAHQIW010006697.1, read as the reverse complement.
AGCAGCTTCACATACATTGGATTTCTCTAGCGTCTTCAACCGACTTCTTTGCTTCTTTGCGGTGTAACTTGTTTATGAGTAATGATGAAGAGTCTCACGATGATTTGCTGAACTTTGAAGCAGTTATTTAAAGTCAGAAGATGACTGAAGAAAAGGCACAGCAAGAGTTTCCGCTGGTATCGTGGTCAGTATATGAGCCTTGCAAAGAGTAAAAGTTGCTTGCCACGAGTTTTGGTTATATTTCAGTATCCTGCAGCTATGCTGAATTTTCAAAGTAATCATGAGTCTAATCTGAAATACTTAAATGGTTTACCACTTCATCGTGGCTCGGAGGTGGCTCTATGTGTCGGGCTAAAAAGTATAACGAGAAGTTTACTCTCTGAGCAGGGCTTCTAATGCCGAGAGGTAGTCCAACGTTTTCACCTCAAAAAACTCATCTAAGAGCGAACCATACCAGAAACCACTGTCTTCTTGGTAGCACTAGCCGCAAGGTGGTAATTTCCCTCTGATAATTCAATGTTCGACTTTCTATAAACCTCTGCATAATTAGTTGTTCTATGAAAATCGAGAAAACTTATCTTGATTAGATGACGCGAGGTTGGTAATTAGTCGTAGAAATTCGCCTGACGTTTCGGCAACCCGCCTTCTTCAGAGCCTGGGCGTATGTAGTATTAGTCGCAGTATATGTAGTATTAGACTAATACTACATACGCCCAGGCTCTGGAGAAGGCGGGTCGCCGAAACGTCAGCTGACCTTCTACGACTAATTTACCAATCTCGCGTCAGCTAATTAAGATACGTTTTCTTGATTTCCATGATATACATGAACCAGAGACTGCAAATTTGACGCAAACTGGGAAGCGCTCTACCTAGGCTGACTTCAAAGCTCCAGGAAAGAAAAACAGCCAAACCAGCAAGGGATTTTTTGCCGCAATACCCTGCACGATTAGTGCTCTCGTCTACAACGCCGCGCGGTGAGAAAATCAGCTAGAGGGAATCAAATCTCGTGTTCAACAAGACGTTACTGGATAAGGAAACAAAACCTAGCAAAAAAAATCACTCTCATATGATAGTTGCACCATAAACGAAAAGGAAGAGGAGCGACTTAAGACAATTAGATGCAGGAATTATTGCCATTCGGAAGCGAAGTTGCTGATACGAAACGTCGAAGGCGTCGGCCTTGCAGTTCATCCACACATCTTCTATGCAGTCACTTTGCACGAAGTCCTAACACCACGCCTGGCTATTCTTCACCTTCAGCTTCAGCGTCAACGAAGAGTTAGTATCATCAATTGTTAATTGGCTCAATGTCAGATAAGATAGAGGATAAGAAAGTACGTAAGCAGTGGTAGACGACAGGAGAACGGGGATTGTTGAATAAAACCTCCGTATAGGACATGTTTCATCCATAAAGATTTTTTTTCGAGAAGACGGAAAACCGTCAATGGCCATGGAAGTCTTCCAACGGCGCGACCCATGCAGAGGTGAATTGCATACTTCATAAGCATCACCTCTCTTCCCGTTTATTGTCGAGTGACTCAAGCAAGTGTCAGTAATACTTCCAACTCTCCCTCTGAGCGCAAGAGTAGCCTAGTGAGCCTTACTTGCTTCAGGAATTCGTTGAGTATCATGTCTTTTTTCTAGGCTTTCTTTTCTTCTAGACTTCTCATATACAATTCAGGTCATCGGGTCGATGGTCTTTCTGTGCAGGGCTTGACATCCCTAGGAGTCCAGTAGATAACGGCTTTCGCCATCAGTCGTTAGAACACATAACGTGTCCTCCCACCTTATCTTCGGCAGCCCTGTGTGTAGAATCGACATGTCGTCGTCGACTTTCTCAGTCGTTGAAGTAGGTCAAAATTTCGGTTTCTTTCCCTATTTTCGAGGTGCAGGATACTTCATGAATCGCCTTTCGACTGTGTGGTCATGCTCCAAGAGTTCTTTCTTCCAGTCGATATGCAATCAGGTTTCTGGTACGTACGTTAGCGCAGAGATGACCGCTTAGTAAAAAAGCTAGGAACGGAATCAGAAGTTCATCGCTTTCTTCAACACGCCCTCAGTGCTCTCAAATGCTTCCCAAGCCGTTCACTCCTAATCAACTCTAAAACAGATTGTTCATCATTCTCACTTTACGACCTAGATCTACGTAAGGAGAGCAATCAGAGATATACATTCCGTAAAGCGTAAATGATGTAATCAAATCCCATCAGTTCCTCATGAACCCAGTTTTCGTTCATTTTAGTTAATAATCAATCTTTTCACAGGAGTTGAAGATTCGGTCAAAATTCGTTTCGTGTGACTAGTGCTTGTTGTTCTAAGGGCAAAGCCATTAGCGAAGAGAACATGCTACAATTGTCGACCGTCAATTTTCACTCCTATATTATCCTATTCTAATATGGCACGTCTTTGAAGGGCGGGCAGTGAACAAATTTGACAAATTTGTATCGCCTTCTCGAATCTATCTTTTTACCTCCATAGAAATATCGTTATGGAATGACGATGCTTTAGTTCTGAGATCTTCACATAGCTCGCAAAAGATTGTTATGTAACCTATAGGGATGTCCGGGGTGTGCGGAGTCTCTGTGTCTAAATCAAGGGCTTTCTTCAATTCGATGAAAGTGAGGCAGAGCGGTTTTTTGCACTCTCGTAAAATTGCAATAAGTCATGTGAAAGTATGAATGCGGCCTATTGTACTAAATCCTTTCTAAAACCATGCTTGCTCGCGTAGTTTTTCTTCGCCCAGTGTTCTTTCAATCCTGTTTAAGATGACTTGAGTGAAGAGTTCGTAAACGGCGGACAGTAGGCACATTAGGAGATAATTACCAATGCCGTGAAGGTCTCTCTTCTAGAATAATAGTACTCTCTTGTTTTCTCTTAACTAGAAGTCTTGTATATTGACAGCTACTAGGTAAAGAGCCAAGCAGGGTGTTGACGAGGTCTGACGGCACGCTCTTTGGGTGATCTTATCTTTACCCTATCTGGACCAGTCCATTTACACCGACGATATAGTGTGTTGGATGAACCAAAAAGCGAACCAGTTGAACAACAAACTCGTTCCTTTTTAATTTATATGGCGGTAGGACATGGCTGTTGAGGAAATCCAAGTGCCGTCGACGATCTTCTCCACTGTCATTCTGGAAGCTGTAAGTGTCCTGTGCGTTGTAGTTGGCAATGCTTCGGTGAGCTCTTTCTAGTGCTCCTTCCAGCTTCTGCACTTTCTGCCATAACTACTACTCGTCTTTCTTTAAAGCCTTTTATCGTTTCTCCGCAGCGTTTTGCAAGTTTGGAAGTGAAGTTTGAGTTGCGTGTAGCTCTAGCAATTTTACGCTGACGTATCAGATTGAGTTTTTGTGGACACAAAAGCCTCTTAGTGATTTTAGGACTCTCGCTTTCATTTCGCTGGACGTGAAGGCATTGGATAAACCGGCTGTATTTTTCATTAATGTTGTTGACAAAAGTATCTTCCCACGAACCAACTAATGATTTAGATATACTTCAGTTTGTAGGTCTTCTCTGATTTCTTTGTTTGAGTATAGCGGGTTTCACTTCTTTCCGCACAAGGTGGAAAGTTGCTCGAAGGAGCGCATGGCTTGATCACGTATAGAATTCGGAAACAACAGCGACATTGCTTGGGCAGAACACTCGATTTACAGAGATGTGATGTAATTCGTTATGGTACTTTTCCACGTCCTCCGCTGAGAGCGAGACTTTTGAAAATGTGAGTTACCATGGATGGTTTTGGTCGTCACGATGAAGTCAGATGGCCTCCCACCCTGCTCACTCCATTCTAGTTCGTAGACCATGATGTGATGCTCTATAGGTATTCTGCTAGACCCGGTTTTCGCGTATATCCAAAGAGGCTTTTGAAGAATGTGTGGTCTTCTCTGACGAGCCTCTTTATGACCATATAGAACGCTTCAACTTAGTTTGGGTGAGAGCTTATTGTTGGCGCGTAAACAGCAAGTATGGTTAAAGCCGGCATTGATCCACATCGCTTCAGCCGCCATCATGCCATACTTGTTGTTAGTTGTTCGTACGATTCGATGTTCATCGTTAAACTCGCTCTGACGGAGACGTCAAGGCTGACAAGACATCTGCAATCGCATGCTCCAAAAAACAATTCTTCTCTTGTGTCATAAATAGCGTGATTAAGTGGCGTCTTGACGTCCTCGTCAAATCGATGACGCTGAACCTAATCCGTCTTGCTTGCAATAATGAATCCACTACAGAGGATTTGCATGCAAGTATCGCGCAATATGGATAGGTCGTCATTTTAGTCTGCTTCAATTTTGGGGTTATTGTTTGGCCCTGAGATTTCATCAATCTTTCTGTACTTGTCCTACTCGACACTGCCATACCAAGAGGTCTTTGGGCTCAGGAGAATGATGCCCACTTTAAAAGCTGTTTTTAGCGCTTTTTACCAGCGCGTAGCATGCTAGCTCTAAACGTACAAGCTTTGTGGGGGGTGGGGGGGGGGGCTGTGTGCTCACAGGTAGCTGTCAGTTTCTTTCGAAAGAAAACAGAAGGAGCTTAGTTGTTGCACGCCACTTCTAACTGTTCCCCTTCCACTTCTTACCCGTTTCATCACAGCCCTTCGATCAGTTTGACTCAGGGAAAAAGGAGTATGCCTAATTGGCGCTGCAGAAACAAAGAATTGTAGACCTTTATTTCAAGTGCTTCATTAAGACCACGCTCAAATTTTAATAGATCCTTTCATTATTATTTGAGCCAACTTGTCATATGATCTGGTAAGGGCTCTTGTACAGCCCGATACACGTGTTTCGTTCTTACAGAATCGTTAGCCGGGCAGAACCCGTCGTCTTTCGATCTTTTTATAATCAGTTCTCTCGGGAGCCATACACTCCTTATAGAGAGTCATCAGAGACGAACGTTTTACACTCTATGTCAAGCAAAATTTTCACCTAACGCAGAGTGTTTGCGCACTTAATTGCTCTTTGGCTGGTATTTTTATTCATATTATACCTTTATATGGGCGCATGTGGCGCAGTGGTTAGAGGTGCCCTGCGTCGCACACGAGGTCACTGGTTCGATCTTGCGCTCATGGCTCACCAAGCCATACATCCCTCCGGGGCCGGTATACTGGTACCAGACAGGTCTCAGACTTGTCTGGGAGGATAAGCAGCACTGACTCGGTTCAGCGTGAGGCCACCGCGAGTCATTGTAAAGGCCAGATGTGCATTCAATCACCTCAAACGAAGTTAAAAATTGAAGTCGAATGCATGGCGCATCCCTCAGGGATTGATCAACGCCGAGAGCTTTATCCTTTTTATACCTTTATTTTGAGTGCTTTATCGAAACCACGCTCAAATTTTAATAGATCTTTTCATTAAGAAATTTTATTTGAAATTCTTTTGGCATCTCTGAAAAGTACATGGTCGTTTTTGGTTCGCGTTTGATTTCCCTCTCCGCTACCTGGGACGCGTCATGTTCCCTCGCTACTAACCCTACTAACCGGGCAGAGATCTCTCTAAAAGGCACCTGTAAACAGATAATGGTGCCTTTTCGACGCTTTAGTGATCCCTGGATTCTGTAAGAGATCTGACTGCATCCTCTTACGTGCAAAAAATTTGATTCACCTAGAAACTGGATATGCAGCACTCTCATCGTTCAAGAAAACAAAACAAGTCGTGAATAACAAGCAATTTCTCAGCACATTTCTCACCTCGTATGACTGATAGATAAGGAAAGACGTGACCGAAGAGTATCTTCTTTTTGATGTAATTAAAACCTGTATCAAACTAAAGTTATCTCCCAAACCAAAAGTTTAGACCTCATCTCCACTACCATAAGGAAATCACTCAAAAAACGAATATAACTAAAGCCTGATCTCTCTGGAGCAAACCTAACTAGGCTGATAATAATTGCCAGCTGTAGAAAGTCTGTACAGGAAAACTTACGGATACGGGCAGAAAAAAATTTTCAGATGCAGGACATAAAAGATCTAGTCTAGAGTAATGCCTACAAGATCTCTGTAAATGCTGTGTTTTGCTGTCCGCGCTGATGATTGACTATGGGGTTATTATGCCTGATAATCATTTCTTGAGCCACGCATGTCAGTGGTCTGACAAGGAGGGCTGACTTATAGAGCCCGATACACGTGTTTCGATCTTGCGATCTCGTCAGTCGGGCGGTTACCCTTTCTCGTCTTTTGCTAATCTCTGTGGGTGCTCCAGTCCCCACACTAAGAGCTAACGACGACGCACTTTATAAGCTTTTTGCAAAGAATATCTTTTTTTGTATATTGAAGATCTCGGATTAGGCATAGCCAGTTGAGAGCAGAATTCCGAAACATACTGTATGCTAGTTGTTTAAACCATTATTGACTATTAGAAAGCATTTGACAACGTCGAAATGAATACAATCCTGTTAGCGCTAGTTGGCCAAGGTACAGACTCGTCCTGTACACGAACATTGGCTGATCGCTATCGAAACTGCAGCACGAAAATCCGGCTGTTCCATAGACGCCCTCACCACACCCGCCGAAAATGGGGTTTCATAAGGCGACACAATTATCGAAAGTGTTCATTGCTGCACTACAATGGATAATATAGTCCCTTCTATGGGACGATAAAGGCACACGTAATGATGAAATAGTCCTACTGAACTTCTTTCCTTGGAAAGCATCGTCATTTTCTCAAAAGATACCACTGAGGCAGAGACGATTTTCAATGGACTTAACGAAGCGCCGAAACATTGGGCTACGCATAAATAGACGAAGACTCAATTCATGAAGAATCCATGGTGCGAAGGTGGGCAAATTGAACTTTATGGTTCTCTGATTATGATGACCACTCCGTACGGTTCCTCGGTCGTTTGATGAACACGTAAGACAAAATCAAGGAGAAATTAGATAGAAGAAGAGGAGCAGCATGGGCCGTATTTGGGCCTCTCAAAGTAGTCACCGACCAATAGCAAACTCCAAACTTTTTGCTCGTCTTTTCGTTTATCGGTCTTTCCAGCGCACTGATATGGAGCAGAAACGTGAGCTGATACTACAATCACGTGAAGAAATCTGTGCACCACTTACAGGGCGCTTATCGATGTCTTCACAAATTTGATTGGCACACGCAACGTCTAAACTGCTTGCGCAGCTCGAATAGTGGAAATCTATCCGACTTTTCTGATTTAGAGATATTTACATTGATAACGAAACACAGATGGGTCGGTCGTACGGTAGGAAAACAGATGAAAGATTATTAAACATTTGGTGACATCTATTAGGTTGAATTTCTTTGATACGTTGATGCAATGTGGAAAGAGCCTCAAGCTTACCAAATAAATAGGTTATTCCGTTGTTGAAGACAGAAGGTAAGAAAGAGTTTTTATTCCACCTTCAAGCCGATTTTGTGAGTCCACGCTTGAAATTTTAAAATAGTGCGATAGAATTAAGCCTTTTAGAGGCCTTATATGGCATATTTGATGGCATGAGCCACATTCCGGCCTTCTTGCACGCATCATCAGAACCACATGCCTCACCACTTACCTTCATTACTTATAGCAGCTGCGCCAAAAATGTGTCACCTCAGACGAACTGGAACGATCGTATGTAATTGCCGTCTAAAGTGATTGACTGCTATGATTTACTGCTATTACGTAAACATGTAACAATATTGTCAGATATACTATATTGGAACCTCTTTAAAATTTTAATATGGTTCAATAGAACGTTTCATTCTATTAAGCTTTGTTCTTCAATCGTCTTCCAACATTTGTCGAACGTTTGTGGTGTAATAGGTAGTAGCAAGTACATTTCAACGTCCCAGAACTGGTAACTTCATAGTCGGTAATTTTACACGAAGTTTTACATTTTCAACTGCTTACTTGCGGTTATTATGGCAAGTAACTGGCCTCCAGTAAAACCAGAAAATCTGATCTGGAATCATTGCAATTGCATGTGTCTTCCTTGAGAAATGTGTTTCAGATTCACGATGTTTATTTGTAGAAAGAGATGAGCACTTGGAAAACTGAAAAATGTAAATCAAGTAGGCAATCGGTAACTAAGTTTACTTCCGGAAAATTGTGAATTAGAAATTGCGGGAGAGATAAGTACAGAGGAGATCCAGGCGATGCCTATTGCTCTTCCTTGTTGAGGTTATTATATCCAACTGTGTAAATGTATGGAACCAAGAAACAATATGCAAACAGTTTCAAACCGACATCGAGGCAAGTAAATAAAGATCGTTGATTAAAATTCCTGTGACACGCAATCCCTTTGAATAGTTTTGGCGAGAATTGTGAACATTACTAACCGGGTCATGTTGGAATATTCTTGACCATTTAAAATGTTTCAGGATTCAATGCTACTTATCTGGAATGCTAGTACTACAAGATAGTGAAAATCGCTTCGTATGCACTATGTGTCTATTTTAATTATACCTTTATTTCGAGTGCTTTGTTTGGACCACGCTCAAATTTCAATATATCCTTTCATCATTATTTGAGCCAACTTGTCATGTGGTCTGGTAAGGGCTCTTGTGCAGCCCGATACACGTGTTTCGTCCGTACAGACTCATCAATCGGGCAGAACCCGTCGTCTTTCGATATTTTCATAGTCCATTCTCTCGAAAGCCCTACTCCCTTACAGAGATTCATCGAAGACGAACGTTTTACACTCTATGTCAAGTGAAACCTTCACCTAACCCAGAGTGTTGCGCACTCGATTGCTGTAGCAAAAGTTTGTAACCGATGTACTAAATTATATGTTGTGGTTCAGTGGTAGAATGCTCGCCTGCCACGCGGGCGACCCGGGTTCGATTCCCGGCCAATGCACCAAAACTGTAGCAAAGGTGTGTAGCCGATGTACTAAATTATATGTGACGGTTCAGTGGATTCGTAATGTATTGTGGAGGTCCAGTGGTTTACAAGGGTTATACCAAACAATAGGATGGAGCGAAACAATGGCGTGGTACCAAACAACTTATAATATATATGCATTACAATAATAATAATATAATAACATACATGATCACGACATATCGTTATGCGAACATATGCGTAAGTCAAAATGAGTGACCGATTGATGAGAAATATCGTCATCCGACGATACTATTTATCGTAAGCGATAGTGTTATGGCAAGTAGTGTTATTGTAGCTGACGGTGTTATATTGTAAATGATAATGTTATTGCATGTGACAATGTTATGACAAGTGACAATGTTATTGTGATTGACGATGTCATTGTAATTGACGAAGCATGACTAAGCGGCGGAGACCGTTTGGGGTTGCTATGTTCGCCCCGAAGTAGAAACACCGGCGGCGAGATCCAGTGGGTGAGTATGTAGTGTTAGCAGTAGGGTCACTACTGATTAGATATGGGCAGAATCCCTAAACTGCGGTGGTGGGCCGAGCATAGCCAAAGTGAGTTTGCTCTGCCACGGAAGTGCTATGTTCCGCTCACAATTCTATTGAGTTCATCTGAGTTGTATGAATGCAACCTTATCAAAGCAATTAGTTACTAGACAACGAGACTGTGTGGAGAGAGCAATGATGGATCGACAATGTACTGAGGTGAGGAGGTCCGAGTGATGTCAGACGACCGTTCGGATGATGCCCCGCTATCGAACTGACTGTTGAGATTGGTGGCAGCAGGGTGCCGCCCTCGTCACTTGGAGACCATTTCTGTCTAAGGTCTTGGAACCTCTGCGATACCACTTGCTCTCTAAGGTCATGAACAAGCAAAACGAATATGAAAATAATTATATCTTCTCTGCCACACCACACTACGAAAGCTTGCTAAAAAATCAAATAAAATACTAAAATCACCGAAAATTTAGCTTGCAAATTTGTTTTCTCTTTGAAGAAGGGGTAGTACCGTTGAGAATGAAGATTTTCAGGACAATTAGTTGCTTTTTATATAAAGAAAAAACATGTATAAAAGGTTCAACCCTATATTCCACCCTTTATGTAACGATAAGATATCTCTGCCTTAGAAACTTCACCTATAATTACCAATAAACCACCTATGACGTCCAAACGCGAAGGTAATATTTTAGGAGTGATATACAATCTCCTCTTCGCTCTTACAGAGTAATGTGAGTAATATTCAAACAAAACCAACTGCGAAATTACAGTATTTTCACTGCTTTTTTTTGCGGTGTTATTATGTTCTTATATAACTAAGAGAAATGAGTGGTGAACAAAAACACGGCCTCAGGCGGGAATCGAACCCACGTTTCATCCTGTCCGGGGACGTCCCCGGATAGGATGAAACGTGGGTTCGCTTCCCGCCTGAGGCCGTGTTTTTGTTCACCACTCAATTCTCCAAGTTATATAAAAACCAACTGCATTCTAAAAATAATTGAAATTTGTACTATCAAATGACTAGCAAAACTTTGGTGAAGAGCCATATCGAAGACCTAATTGAGCAAATGATACAAATTAGGTGTGAAAATAGATTTGATTTTGGTGCAAAAATAATAGAGAGTTTTTAGAATCGAACATTGTGTTGAAATTGCAAAGATTTAAGCTTTTGTAGATAACCAAATGTTGGATAGAAAACTTTTATGGATCGAGAATGACCATTAAACAATCGTGTATGATGATTGATACAGGTCGTCCATTAAGGGGTAATAGGATTTTACCATCAGTGTGAAATGTGATTGGAATGAAAAGATTTCAGGCTTATTTGTCAAAAATGATTTTCAAATTGCGATGCATTGCTTTTTTCACCGACTACTCTAGAGAATTTTTAATCGATCTTAACTATGAACATTATTCATCGTGCAATATTTGTCACTCACTCGCTCTACTTGGTCCTTTTTAGTCCACCATGCCCTCACGAAAGCGACAGAAGAAAGATATGATGCTCAGCGAATCCCTAGAGCGAGGAGGACCCACTGGGCTACTCTTGCACGCGATAGTGAAAAATGGAAGAGTTGCTGGTACCCGCTTGAGTCACTCGACGATCAACGGGACGACAGGTGATGCCCTCAAGATAATTTCCTCTACCAGCGATCGAACCATTGACCATGTGTACGACGCAGAGCATCTCTAACCATTGCGCCACATGTGTTCCTGGCGTTGAAAGTAGGATGAACAGACGTACTTACTAAAAAAAATTTGTAAAGGTTTATTTATTGTCATTCTACCTTTTCGAAGCGTAAAGTTCCCTCATAATCAGAATCCAACTATATGTTAGCAAAGAATTCGCTGTTAAGTTGAAACAGCGCACTTGGAAAGGAAAACGTTGCCCTTTCTCCATTGTAAAAAGTAGTATGAAGGTCAAACTAGAAACCAAGCTCAATACAAAAATTTGGCACTTCTCAACCTATTCAATAAGTACAGCAATATCGACTGAAAAAAAGAAACGTGTTATATATAAGCTGGAAATATGCTTGCTTTCATAGCTATGTGGTAATCGGATTGAAATATGACATATATAGATGAAATATGGAACATATAGACATTCTTTTTACTAAAATTACCTGTGTCGAAGCTTTTTGAATTAATTCCATTATTCCATGGTGATAATGTTCCCTCAGAACTTCAGTAAGGCTTTATAATTTTCTACATTTTTTTTTGCGACCTGCGCCAATGCAAATTCGCGGAGGAGGCCACACCGCAGCTGTAGTACCTGGATGAGATATGACGTCGCGCCGCTTATAACGACACGTGTCACCATGCTCCCCAAAGGGTTAATGACTATTGATTATATCCAAAGGAATGCCGAAATTGGAAGCGAGGGGACGCCGCGGCCGAGTGGTTGTGATGCTAGGCACAGCGTGTGTGGACCCAGCTCCAGCCCCTCAAACTTTCTCCGGCAACAACAAACCACATGGAACGCCTTAGCCAGGCTGTGCTCGAGATTGCAAGGACACTCGCTTAACTTGCATTCCATGCCGTTCGAAAAGAAGACGTAAAACGAATTGAATGCTAGAAGTACTGGGATCCGTACAATGAAAAAAACACAGTGAGGACGGATCAAATAAAATGTCTAAAAAATGCTAGAATACGGGTTCTCTCGCAACGTGATTTGCGAGCAATGTATCCACCAAGACTACTTTTTCTGAGCAACACGTGCTCGCACCGCGTTATCGCTCTGTCCTTCTCGAAATCACGTTATAATCAATTTCAGTGGCTCTCGGCATTTAGCCGACAGCGGGAATGATATGGAGAGCACAAATCTGCATTATAACCAGTTAGGCTAAGCCGTGGTTCAAATCACAACGTGAACTTTGTTTTTTATCTAAATTATTTCTAGAAGGAGGGTAGAACATGAGAGTTAAATCACAACAATACTAAAACATGGGCAGAAGATACAATATGATTCATGTGTAGTGAACTCGAACTACAACAACACTTCTCTCCAAGGAACAGTTTTGCGGCCGATGTCGCTATATACCTTTGTCTCAGCCGTGTTTTAAAGCGTACCTCATTCTTGTGGTAATATTCCACATGTGCCTTCCCATTAAAAACCAAATAGCGAGCAGATATAATAAAGCTTGTGTTTTCTAAAATAGTCCCTGTGACATGGAAGGTGAGACTACATTTCTTTGAGAGTTACAATCTATTATGCGTACTATTATTAATATGTTCACGGTTAGAACAACAAAGAAAAATTACCTAGACTGATAAATGTTCACTCAACGCTTTCGGTAAAAGAAAAGGATGAAGTAGACGGCAATATTAAGTGCACTTATAGATCGGCAATCTCATTATGCTATTCTTTCCATTTTACGAAGATTTGTTCAATTTAAGAAACGTCTTCAGTCCCATGATCCTAGTACAATAGCTCATCGTCGAGAACTACACAAACGGAGAGACTAATAAAGTGTCAAAGACATCTAAAGATTCTACAATTTGATACATAAAATATGATATACAGCGGCGGCGGTGAGTGCTGAAGATATGACGATACGCACAATGTTGATAAAAAACCCAAACAGACATTGGAAATTTGTGTTGTAGTCTCATTAAACGCGCTTTACCAAAGCATTTGAGAAGAGAATCTCAAAGTTCGCAGAGCCTAGGCATCAATGACATTAACAGCTTTATCGATGATAAGAGAACCTTGAGGAACTTATTTTGGTAGTAATTGAATGAACTGCAACAATAAGAGCATCTGTCTGATTTCATCATGAGATTAGTAGCAGCATTAATGTGCACTATTAAATTGTAGATCGGAAGTTCATATTTTAGCATACAACGTCAAGGAAACCACTTCCTGTGATCCATTTGAACAGTCAAACTATCAAGGTGGTTAGTAGAATGTGAATCGGCAACACTTTCCAACCTTTTCGGCAGTTGCATCCCACTGCGTAATGCGTTCTCAAGAAATATTTGTATTCTTTGAGTGGCCTTTCTTCCCACTGTTCGAAATGATAACCAGTGCATCAAAAGCGGACTCAAACATCTAAAGACCTCACCGTTACTTCTATACAGTAGGATAATTTTACGAGGTCAATAGTGAGTGAGTGGGGGTTGGTGATGGTATTCACATCGTCCTAATTTTTTTTCGACACATATCAGTAATAAATGTTTGACAGTCAGAACAAGGGCGATACGATCTCAATGTCGCATATGGAAAGCTCTTTTCGACACTGGGAAGAACACAAACATCATCCGCTCAAAACAAATAAATTTGTTATCAATATTGAGACTCTGAAAAATTTATTTAATTGCGGTGCTGAATGGAAAAGTTTAGAACAGCAAAAGACCAGTTAGTAAGCCGTTTTTTTATGACACATCGTTGTAGGCAAAATGTTGTGAATCACAACCAGTTTGATCAAGCCCATTTCAAAGTATGATCATACTCTTTAAATAATCTCCCCATGTCACATCACAATTGAAATGCATCCACTGATTAAGAAAACCCTTTATGTCAATTGTTGGAAAACTTCAACTCCGATGACTAACGCGGAGGCTCTAAAGTGGTTGCTGCAGCTGCGAACAATTCATGTGTAATGGAAGCTCAATTTAGAAATTCTTCTCCATTAATAGCTCATTGAATTTATGCGTTTCTGCAAGAAAAGCATGTCGGTTTCAGAAAACTTATATATGTTAGTAAAGTAACAAGCGCGCGTTCTTAGCTCGCAGTTCAACGACAAACCTATATCTTTTGTAACAGAAGATTCAGAAAATAAGAAAAAATGCCCTGTGAGGTTTCCATGTGTATTGTAAACGTTTAATAACAAAACTATTCAGTAAAAGCCTTTGTTTTCAATGAGTTCCTCAATCATCTTTGCATGCCAATGTGCGTATGAGACAGCATGTAGAATCGGATGAAATGGTGTAAGAAAGTCCTGTGATTCGGCATCTTCTTCACTGCCGCGCACTTCTGAGAGCTGTGTGATGCCATCTGTAATTTGTCATATACGAGGGTAGCAAATTCCTTGTGGACAATTCCACTGTGATATACACTCTACTGTACTACCCTGTTATACGATAGGTATATCTCGATGGCTGCTTTTTCATCTGCTGAACACAGGAGAAGATAAAGAAATGCTGTGAATTGCTGAGCAAACACTTAGGGTACAAGAGTTTACCGGAGAGGAACCGAAAAAAGACTATCTTCCATATCCAAACATGCAGACCAATCTATTCAAAAACGGCTACATTACAAATGGCATCGAAAGTTGAATAACAAAAATATGCTAGTTTATAACCTTCCCTGTCATCCTTCACACGCAAAAAAGGACACTTGAAAAAACTATGCCTCGTACAGCTGCCAGCATGTGCACAGGAAGAGAACAGAAGGACGATCAGAACTGTGCTCGCAAAGTAACCATTTCGAATGGGTGCAAAACTGTAATCCCGCGTGATAGTTTAGAGGAAAACCATACCCTCTGAACTATAAACGCAGCGACAGTAAAACTGAGTTTACTCTACCTTTTATTTCAAACGAAACAAGTATAGCTTCAAAACGCTGCTTGAAAAGGGCACGCTTTAGAACAATCTTTAGCAGCGATTGAAGTATCGCTGAATACTCTCAAAGGCCAGTCGGCTTGTAGCCACCTGTATGACCGTCTATGTATTGCGAAAAGCTGCGAAATTCCCCCTAACGATAGAAGCAGTGATTTCATTATCTCAGTTTCAATAAATCAAATCTCTGGTAAAGCGTGCACAGACGAAAACATCGGTAAAGTGGAAAAATTGCTCTGTGTTTGTTTGAAACAACATGTGGACGGAAAACGTGCAACTAAACCAAACACTCCGCTAGACGCGCATAGGGCACATTCACATAATGTAGTAGATTTTGAAATGGAAGTAGCTCTCATTGCGAAGTCTTAGCGCGTGGAACTTTCGAAGCTTCTGAATTTATACCAAAAATCCACTGTAAAGATGAGTGCCTCGTCATCGCACATAATTTCGCGCCATTTGTCAGGCCAATTTTTTGACTGAACTGTGCCACGCACTCTTCGTCCATGCAAGACTCTGTGCGGGTTTTCTCCATGTTTGATGAATATCAGGTATCAGCAAAATGATGAGTATATGAAGATCCATCTACCACGCGTTTCAAATCTATCTGCTTTGGTAAATAAAAGTGCTTGGTTGAGTAGACTGCGTGTTCTTTTGGAGGCCATGAAAAAAACGAAATAGCCGAAGCATCAGACCTTGGACTGTAATACGCTGTGTTACTATTCCAATCAATAACCATATAGAATAAAGGATGAGGCTCTCGGTGGTGAGCAGTCTCTGAAAGATGCGCCATGCATTCGCTTTCACTTTCTAACTTCGTTTGAGGTAATTGAATGCATACCTTGCCTTTACAGTGGCGCCTGCAGCTGTAACGAGTTATGCTGCTTATCCTTCTAGAGTATAGCACCAATTTACCAACCTCGAAAGGATGGATGGATTGGTGAGCCTCGAGCGCGAGATTAAACCACCAATCTTGCTTGTGGCGCTGAGTACCTCTAACCACTGCGCCACAAGTGTCATTGTAATCTTTAAGTGCTACTATTGTCAACTTCGGAAGTGCTTACCAAGGAAGAATAGTGATTTACGAGTGAACTAATCATTAATCGTGATACCGCTATCTGACACGGGGTCGACGGGTAGGCTAATCAAAATGCGGAGTTATCTGTTAGGGGAGACGAATGAAAAACCAATCTCATTCGCTGAAGAGGAGCTTTTCATAGGAGTGTTACTATTCATTCGAGAGCTTAGATCTCTGGCTAGAGCTCCAACTGGCTGGTTTTTCAATACACGCTTTTACATGGGTGTTAAGTTCAAAATAATATTACGTTCCACACCCTTCGCACCTTCATTTTTCTCCCGCATATAGTTGACTGGAAGCATGAAAACACATCAAGGTGTAGAGTAAATTCGTGCTATCTAAGTCATCGTTTTGTGCAAAGTTTCCTCAAAAGCGGAGGAAAAATCCCAATTAAATAGCAAATCACATCCGACATATCCAACGGTCAAGCCAACGGTCAAGCCAACGGTCAGTTGCCTCAGCCCCCGCTCTCCCCCCGACCCCATGGACTAGCCGATAAACAAGCTCCTCGAAACTGTAAAAACCGGTCCTATTCTCTCTGCCAACGATATTTACAGAAATTAAGCACTCATTGAAGCTTACTCTATCATATCTTTACTAATAATCCAAAGAAAGAGCTCAGCCTGTCGAGGTGTGGAGCACAAATGTTTTCTTTCTCCAACAACGTTATCAAAATAGCGTGTTTCAAAACCAAACACTTTCTGAGCTCCTCGAAACTCGTGCTATCGACTGAGTACCAGCACTCTAAGGAAGGAGTTTTGTATAGCGAATTGTAAATGAGACAAAAACAAACGCGTATGAATCACAATTTTATTTTGGGAAGTACAACGTTATAAAAGGTGTCTTGGAAAAAAGGTTACGTGCCATTCTAGCCAAAGATTCAAGCTTTCAAATGATTGCTAACACTATACCTTTCCTTCGAGTGCTTTATTAAGACCATGCTCAAATTTCAATAGATCCTTTCATTATTATTTGAGCCAACATTTCATCAATAAAGCACTTGAGATAAAGGTATAATTATGATAAAAGTACCAGCCAATGAGCAATCGAGTGCACAATACTCGGTGTTAGGTGAATGTTTCACCTGACACAGAGTGTAAAGCGTACGTCGTCGATAACTATATATAAGAAGTGTGACGCTCCCGAGAGAACTGGCTATGAAAAGATCGACAGACGACGGGTTCTGCCCGGCTGATGAGTCTGTAAGGACGAAACACGTGTCTCGGGCTGTACAAGAGCCCTTACCAGACCACATGACATGTTGGCTTAAATGATAATGAAAGGATCGATTGCTAACACTTTTATGAAAAGTTCCCGTTCATAGAATGAGATCTGCTTTCATTTGTTGCCGTATAACATATAAGCACTCAAAGGGCGTTCGGGTCAAATCGAGTAACGATTTATTCAAGTAGGTTCGATAGAAACTTAGAGTAAGGAGAAAAATAAAAGAGTTGTAAATGAAAATACGCACCAATTGGATCGATAAGTCTGATCGGTTGGTATCGAGAATACATTATCGGATGGATCTGAATGGTGTGTGCAAAATCATAAGTATAACAATAACCCAAGCAAGAAGAGCAAATGCTAGAAGACGTCATTGTTTTGTTAAAATACAAATGCAGCGGCGGCGATTAACCCTCATTTATACAAGAAGTAGCAGTGCCATTGAACACTCACCTCAGTGTAAGTCGATTTCAAGCGAACGTTGGGATCAAACTGACACTCGTCGTCTTTCAAAGGTCGACTTTTGTGTTTAACACTGAATAATACCATATGGATGAAACACTCACGAAATAATTGGAAGGAAAACGTTACCATTCATACTACTATTAACTTATGAGAAAAACTTCTCAACACGCGCTCAGAAATCATGCGAAAGTTCAATCAAAAACAACTATAATTACTCTTCAAAGTATAGAACATATTTATCTGCAAATTACCGCCAACGATTTCGACTCCCTTCAATTCATCAAACTTTTCCATGGTCTTGAGTTCAGTCCGGTTAGAGGGAAACAAATGAAAAATGCGATCTCTTTCGCTGGACAAGAGATTTTTATAAGAGCGATAGTAATATTTGAAAGCTTAAATCGCTGGCTAGTGGGCTACATAATTGTTTTTTAATAATACACACCGCTGTAATATTCAAGATAAAATTATATTTCACATCAGCTCCGCAATTCGGCTATTACTTCGTTAAATGCTCGAAAAGCGTCTTCTAGCATCAGAATCAGACGTTTAATCTGGGGTTTCTTTCAGACTGGAAAAAACAATACCCAGTTATATAACAAAAATCGCACTTCTCCATAGGCAGTGTAAGCGCCAATGGATCGACCACTGTGTTGAAGCCTGTTGCATCTCCTTGGCCCCGCTTCCCCCACCCCGTAGAATAGCCAAAATGTCCATGCCCGCGAATGTAAATTCAATATTTTCCCTGCTGCATTGCAGAAAAACGATCTTTCCTAAAAACATACACAGCGTGGAAATACTTAAATCTCATGTTATCGAATGATGACTGATAGCCTAAAGAAAGAGGTCAGTTTTCGAGAAAAAAAGAGAAATATTTACTGCATTCTCATGAAAGTTCTTTTACAAATAAAAAATTGTCTCTTCATTTGATTTTTCTATCCGAAAAGAACTTAGTCTTCTCTGAGGTGTGAGGTTTGGAATTGATTTGCTAAAAGTGCGTAGTTCTGACTAATGAGGGTACTTACATTTCAGCATATCGTAGACTCGGCCCAGGCTTTCTTATGAAACATTGCTGAGATATTTCCATGAATTTACATTGCTCTGAGTTCAAAATGGATCGCATTGAAGCAGAGACAACTTGGAACGTTAACAACGCAGTTAGCTCGGGAACTGTTAACGACTCATAGCGCAGCCATGGTTCAAGAAGTTTTGTAAAGGAGACGAAAGCTTTGAAGATGGGAAACGTTGGAAGAATAGAATCAATCAAAACCATTGTGGAGCTGATCCTCTTAAAACTACGCGAGATGTTAGAAAAGAACTCAACGTTGACCATTTCACGATATTGCGCAATCTAGGCAAATTACAAAAGTAATTGCAGATTCAGACCAGTTCAAAATCGCCGGTGATTTTGCGTCATTCAAATAAATCGTCAAGTTATGGGGAGCAATCTGTACTATCTTATCGCTGATGATGAGTAATTTTATTAATTAAGTTTAAATGGGGTAAATCGGTGTGTATGTCTTTTTGCTAAAACCCGTGCAAACACGGCGTATAGAATTTTGAATTTGTCATGAGTGCCCAAAAGGATGCTTCGAAAGTAATCTGGTATCGATCTGAGACCAAAGGAAAAACGAATAGAATAAAAAGAAAGACTTACCCGCATAATCAAGATGATATGGAAAACACGGAAAAAAGGGAAAAAATGGAGAAATCTGTGACAAACCGGCAATAGCAGTGGGATGTTCTCATGGGAGCGTTTTCGCTTGGAGTTTCTGAATGCTGCAGAGGAGAAATAGGTCTGAAATTCAGTGACGGTCAGAGCAATATTAAGCAGACCCTGTCTGTATAATTTTTAGATTTGCAAGTGCAACTTCGTCGAGTACCGTTCTATCAGAGAGGGATTTTGAAGCAGATTTAACAAGTAACAAATATAATTAGATTACTAGTTTGATATTCATTATTGTTTGTAGAAGCAAAACGCTCACACAGGAATTTCTTTCTTATTCGCAGGATATTCCTAAAAAAAAAAGGTACTGTAAGATCGCTGAAATAACTTTCAAACTAAATAGGATAAGTTCAATTGTGATTATAGGTTTGTGAAAATTTCGTTGACAGAGCTCGTTCGGATGCATATTCGAACAACAAATGAAGCTGATCTTGAATATAGATTTGAAAGAATCATGCACAATCCGTATTTATTGAGAAAATTTCTAGAATAATCTTTGCTAACGGCTTCCTAATGCGCATCTCGTTCATTTTGTTTTTTGAATGCACATTTACTTAGAGAAACTATAGAGATAAGTAACGAAATTTTCAGGGTCAAACGAGTCCTATCACACAGGGAAATGATGCTTGCTGCGCACCTGTAGTGTTGACAATCTCGCTTCATTTGCAGTTGACATATCAGCCACGGGTTTGATACTAGGTTCCTGCGATGGTCTCGCTGTGTCTAGATCTTCCAACTTTTCAGGATCTTGTTTTTTTGGCACCGTTTCTACTTGAGGTACATTACTGTCCACATCCTGAAACACTAATCAAATATTATTATACGTTCACTCAATTACAATTATTTTCTTGTATCAAATACGGACATAACTCTTCTTTCACCTCGGAGAAGCTCTGCAGCTGAAGCTATGTCTGGATGTAACTCTATACAGGCATTTTTGAATGAGTTCTTTGTAACTGGTGGTTTTCCAACCCTTTGGAGACTAAGCTCTTTTCACTGGAGAAAACTTTCTTCCAGACTTTTCTTGAGCACTCGATAGATTATATCGCAGCAATTTCAGTTTTTTTTTTGACTCTTGAGAACAGTTACTTAGTGAGTACTTTTTTGGAAGTAAAATTAAATTCTACACTCGGTCTTCTTTGTTCGCTCGGCCAGGGTCTTTGGGTAGCTTTTCTTTGAACAAAATAGACATTATATAGCATATCATAACAGTTCCAAAACTACACTTCCAATGTGAAAGCTCCTAATAAGTTGTTATATTACCAAAAAAAATTACGTCTTACTTTAGAGTTTCTTCGCAGATAAGAGATACATATGTGTCAAAAACTTTTTTTTTTAGTGTTTTTGAGACTTCGTTCAAAACAATATAATCTAATAAGAGGAAAAAGAAGGAAGTCCTTGCTGAAATGTCAGTACACTGTACTATTATGATCCATCACTGCTATTCTATAAATACTGTTATTACACCTCGGAACTGTACAACAGAAGAACTAATGATATATCCCAACTATGCCGAGGCGAGTTGATAGTCGGTCTTGCGAGTATTCTGACAACATATTTTAAGACTTTTTCGAGGTCTTTTATGGCACTTATACAGTGCAAAACAAATATTTTGGCATTATAGCTTTGTCAGCTCACATAACGGCGCGTGTAGATATTTGGGCGCCGATTCCTTCAGGTAGAAAAGATCTCTACATGGAAATGAATGAACTGAAAGGCAGCGTGCAACTGACGAGGCTGTAATGCCGATACAGTGCCTTGCAGTGAGTGTAGGAGTGCCACAAAAGACCTAAGAAAAGGCTCAAAATATGTTATCAGCTTGCGTGCCAAAAGTGTATGAACGTGCATAGAGAATCTTATTGTGTCAGAATATCGAAATAAATTTGAATGTTTTAATGCGAAACAGTAGAGAAACTTCTAATTAAATAACGAAATTCGCGCTATGTCAAATGACGTTGCGCGCAGCGATTTCAAATGCCGTCCCAAAAGGACGCAATTCTTGTTATTTGATTAGAAGTTTTTTCTCCGTTGCGGAAAAAATTTTCAAGTTTAATCAAACCCAATGATGTAGAGTGGTGTGCAAAACGTTTGCTTCAGCCGAGATTTCAAGTTTAATATGATTGTGGGAAAGACTTGGTGTTGACGTTGAAGATAATGACATCTCATTTTAGTTTTTATTAAAAAATGAACCCGCTAGGAATTTCACTATCGGGCCGACTATTTTGACTCTTTATCGCTATTACAGTGGTACATAAAAGGCTTTTCAAAAATACTAACCAGGCATCAGATTTTACATTATTTACGTCGTTAAATATTCATTAAATTCTCTAAACAATCTCTGTGAAAAGCTAAGCTCAGACGCCACACTTGCGAATGATAAAGTCGAAGGTAATACGTGATTTTCTTGTCGTCGTTTGCTGCAATGCAGGCACAATGTACACTCCAGAGACAAGCGTAATTTTCTTTTCGTTGCTACAGCTCACTAAAATAGCCTTCTCAAGAAGCAAGCCGGGTGTCAGATCGCAATTTTCTCAATTAGGATGATTTATGAACGTTTGTTGAATTTAAGCGGAAACCAGCACCCGACGAAAAAACCATGAATATGTCATTTATACACTTGATCCCAGAAGTGTAATTTGTTCAATTGATCAATCATGTCATTGTAACTGTTTTGCTTCTTATATCACTTGATTAATCAAGTGGTCAACTATTCTTCACAAATGGCGCAAAAGTTTTTTGCCACAAGGCGGTATTCATCTTCTGAAATAAAAGATGTAGACCTAATTCTGTTAAAGATGTTTGCCGCTCAGCACTCATCTTTCTGTGCATTTTTTGAGGGCAGAAAACGACACACTCCTTAGCCATGGTTGAATTCGAATGCGAATCAGGGCACATACACGAATAACAATTGTAGAAGAACGATTAAAAAAAGGGATGAAGCGGTGCTCGCGCCAAATCTAAGTTCTTAATAGTCATCGTTGTCAGGCATTGCTCATAAGATGAATTACTCACGTCGCTTCAGTGCCATTATCGTATTCCATATGCTCCTGAACTTGCCACAAACCAATTCAAATCAATAACTGCCAAATGACTCGTATTTGTAAGACTAATGAAAATTAGGAAACTAATGTTTATTTGAAACCGGGTAACGCAGTAGCCTATGATGCGATGTATTAGCATTGAAGTTGATAAACAAGGAGCTGGTTCAATTTCCCTCTCAGCACTTTCGTGCAATCAGGCAGCGAACTTCATGGAAGGACCTTATTACAAACAATTTCCAGGACTGCAAGAGGAATTTTACCGATCCAGCACTCTAAGATATTTATAAAAATAGGCGAAATCCTCAAGACACAGGAGAACTAAAACGTGCAATTTTTCGGAGGTATGTACGGAGGGTGAATACGAGGTAACGAGTTGAATGCAGAGATGGAACTGTGCAGTAAATTGTGATGGCGATCCGTACAAAATAAAATAAAATAAGAAATTAAATATTTGGCTATCCAACGTTATGAAGGAGAGTAGTTAATACTCAGAATTTCTAGTGTATATACTGCATTTTTTCACAGTGTTATGATATTTCATATACACCTTAGAGAATTGAGTGGTGAACAGAAATACGACCACAGACAGAAGTCGAACAGTCTAGCAACGGGACCGCACCACACACACGAGGTACATTAGTACCACCACTCATTCTTCAATATCTCTATGATAGCTGTCAGACACCAACCTTTAACAGGTCTGATCGGCTATGCGATTTCGCTTTATAAACTTATTTGAGTTTAAACACTAGAACTTTGGAATATTACCTACCGCAATAGCTGTCAGCTCAACTGGGCTCATAAAGAAAAATCGCATTCCCGACTAAACCTGCTAAAGGTTGGTGGCTGACAGCTAACATAGAGATATTGAAGAATGAGTGGTGGCGCAAATGTACCCCGGTGGTGTAGTGGTAGCCCGCGTTTATGGGTGAAGCACGGGTTGGATTCAAGTTTAAGGTCGTATTTTTGTTCACAACCCACTTCTTCTGGGTATATATGAAAGACTGTGGTCTATTTTACTTTACAATGGTGTCTCACTCTAAATATTTTTTTCTGTTTCATCTGTAATTTCCCGAACATCAATTAGCTCTAGTGTGAACTAATCACATTTTTACTAGATCTACTTGTATCAAACCAGAACTTTGGGTGACACGCTTACAAAAAGCACAGGGAAGTCTTTTTGCACGAATTTTCCTATTTTTACTATTTTTTTAAGGCACTTTGACGAAGTCACCGGCCGCTCTCATGATAGTAGGCCCGTTTTAACTGAATTATCTGCTTAAGATACCGAGTTGCATTTAGACTGTGTTGATTTATTTCTAAGGGCTTAGAAACCCTTATGCACTCTCGGGCATGATGTTACAGCAGGCTGGTAACCATGTGCTCAATTTTAATGAGGAAGGAGCCACAAATGTAATGCAGTAACGCAAGAGACTTCACAAAAAATTGAACAAACCTTTGACTTTTCGCTAGTGGACGATTTGGAAATGGAAACATTGGAGTGCACCGTCTAAAGCTTCTTTTATTAGCTTCTAAAAACGAAATGGAGTAACTTATTTGAGGTAGCGAAGTGGTAGATCGCTCGAAAACGTTATGTTACCTATCTTGGCTTTGACTTAGAATATTTTTAATCTAGATGTTGTCACACGCACTGTATGGTTACTGCATTGCTTACTGTATTGCTACGTCTTAAGCACTACAGCTGAGTCGCTTGAATCCATATACAAAAATAAAATTTGCAATTTATATAAGAGCCGATCATTTCATTATAGCTCAGTGCTGTTTGATCGGTTGCTTGAGTTACTACTTTAAAGATTTATATGTCGGTGGGGTTCTTTTCCGATATCGTGCACAGAATGAAGGAAGAGTTCTTGCCGGATAAAGACCTTCCATTACACTTTTAGTAAACATTCTAGAGCTTAAATCTTGAGGGAATGCCGTACGTTCTTGTTTTTGAAAAAGCTTTTTTTACAACGCCATAGCATTCAGAATTAAATTGAGCTCTACATTTGGCGGCTCTATTATTATTATCACGCTTATATTTCGCTGACCAAAACACTTTTTTTGGACTGTTAGCACTCATTCGATAGCCTATCTTTTTTATAGCTCTATATCAGAGAGAAAAGTTTTGTGCTCCAAACGCACATATTTTCCGCCGGGCGAAACTCTTTCGTTGAATTATACGGAACCATTCGATAGCATAAGTTTCGATGATTCCAGCATTGTACCGATTTTCTGAAAAGACCCCTTCACAGCAGTGTAGCAGGAAAAATAAAATTATGCCCCACATACGCCGCACATTGTTTGTCGATAGGGTGCGTAGTGGATGTGGATGATTAATGCGGGCTATAAACCATGCAAACGCGATTCACATATGGAGTGCGATTTTTGTCATTTAATTTATGATTTGTTTCTCGCATTGAGAAACTGCACATAAAACGAATGACTCTGACACTACAAGATTTTTTGAACAAGTTCACATGCTTTCTTGTTCAGGTATAGGCTTGTTAAGATCAGGCCTAGACTTATTAGTGGGCTTATTTGGCAATACAAGAAGGGAATGAAAGGCTCGTGAACCAGAACGATAGAAAAAAGCTTGTTCTATAATTCCATCGCAGAAAACCTAGAAATTCTGCGATATGGAGAAAAATTCTCAAATAAGTTGCGGAAATCTGCATTATAACGTACGTCGCATATGGAACACAACTTCGACTTCTCCGCAACAGCGCTGTAAGGAAGCTTTTCTGAAAGGAAGTAAATTTTTGAATTTCCTAAAATACGCGCTATTTGATAATTAATAAGAGGCTGGACAAAACGTTTTGTTAAGGAAACATAAGCGCGATAATGATAATAGCGCGCCTCGCATAGGGAAACAATTTTATATTGAATGCTACAAGAACTGTAAGAAGGCCCTTCTGAAAAAACCTTCTTATTCAAACTTTGCAGAATTTACGCAATTCAAAAATGCGTAATAGTAAGGCGAAGAAGTCTGTTCAGAGAAATTATAACGTGATGGTAATAAAAGCGTGCTAAGCACGGCAACAATCTTACTTTGAGAGCTATTGTGTCTTAAAAAGGCCTTCTTAAAAAACATGCATGTACGGAAGTTTTTCAAGATTTGAGGTTCTGATTGTTTACTGATACTCCTTTGAAGGCTCCTGTCCAGCCAAAGTGGTCACTTCTGGTCCTGTGTCCAACAGCCGAAGAGAATCGCAGGTGGTAGTAAAATTTTCTCGCAAACTCCTCTGTTACTTTGTCATTCTACGGAGCGCAAAACACTTAGTGTTGCTCAAAACTACATGCACATACTTGCATTTCGATGTGTACACATTGCAGCCGAGTGTACAGCTTGAGCAGCGATTGATTGAGGAAAAAATCCATAGAATTATATAATGTCACGGCTATCATGATTGTTGCCATAATGTTTGTTGGCTAATGACTCAGCTATTCACTTATTGCAGACATCCTAGCAAAAATGTAGAATTTGCTTTCCATAAAGTACTCATTCTCAAAATATATTCAAAGTGCTTTATGTCTAACATCGATTTCATACAGCAACTGTGCTCCAAATTTTAAGGTACTTATATTTGAATTTCTTGAACGAGCACTACTGGTTTCAACAACGTTTTCTTGTGGAGCGACTATTTATTTCTTCGTTGGCTGCAAAGTTTAGAATCAAGAACTAAGAGATTGCAAAAAATATTGTCCTTGCTAATTTGAGTTTACCGTTTCCGTTATCTCTGCTGATTTGGCATTCCACATCTCATCTGTTATTGGGATCGGGCCTTCGATTTTTGCAAATTTTGCTGTAATTGACTTTGTTGGCACTAAAAGTTTTCTAGCTGACTAGTATTAGTACTTACTGAAAACAAGTTCAAAGGTAAAATTAGCAAAAATATTACACACCTTTACGTCTTCTCCAATTTTTGCTAGTCATCCATAAGTACAAGGCGAATGATGCTGTTCCGATTGCAAGGAAAAGAACTACTCTGCAACTAACGATATCAATCGAAGAATAGAAAATTGTCGGCATATTTGCCGTAAGAGTAAAGTTAAGGCGGTGGATGCGAAATAACTAAATAATCCGTCGTCCTCCAATATCATATTCACCTCTAACTGAATTCATGCACCATTTTCAGCAAAAAATCACTTTCTTTAGGATAACTTTTATCAGTTCAATGTAATTTCATTATTCAGTTGCCTCCATTTGTCCACTAGATATGAAGGGCGTAGCACGTTTCGTTCGATGGAGGTTATTTTTCAATGTTCTTGGCAATATATTGGGCACGATTAATTTGTCTGATAGCCTATTTCGCTTCTTCAGGACCTTGTGAGTGGCTAATGTTCAAAGTCAGTGCTCTGATATTTTCAGACGTGTTTTGTGCCAAACGTCCGTTGACAAGGTGATGAGGAATTTGAAGTAAAGTCGGGCATAGGCTTGGCAGGCATTGTTCAGCAGGGTCAAATTCGTATTTCGAGATATTTGTTAGCCATGCTTACTATGCAGCGAATGGCCGTTTGATCCGGGGCACCACCTGGAACGAAAGGCGCCTAATAGTTAACATGTAGGTGAGTTGAGCTTGTGATTCTTGGCAAAAACGTTACAATCAAATGTCTAGCTCAATAGATCAGAATGCTCTTAATTGCTGCAGTAAGCTAGTAAAGAAATAAACATAAACGCACCTTTTAAACCATGACATGATAGACCACAAACGCATAAACTTCTATTATAATATGCCTTACTAGCGTAATGAAGATCATATACCATTCTTATCTTAACGTGCTTATCGATAAATTGCGCTAAATGTATTTTCAAGCAGTCATAGTTTAGTGATAAGCTGTTTCACTACTCATTTATTCTGAATCACCTCGACTATTTACATAATGCATCTATAGGCTTTTTGTTATTTAAACCTACGTCCCTTCACAAATCAATCGGGTTGACAGCCAAATTCAATGCTACTTCACTGGCCTATGAAGTTATCCTCTCAGAATTATGCGATAGCAGTTGAAGCTTATACATGGACCGTAACCTAAAGCGATTACCCACTGTGAGGCTTGAGAAGGATGTTAGAAACAGATTCATTCATCAAATTCAAGTCTTCTTCCCTATTTTTTAGCTCTCATTCATACGTCTTCATTATCTTTTCAGTATTTAGAGCAAAAAATGCAAGCATTCCCTTATATGAATAATCGACATGAACTTGTCAAAAATCTTCTATTTGGCTAACTCCACCATATTAGTTAGAGATCTGCTGATCCTTGTCAATAGTCCTCCGATAGCCGCCCCCGCCGTGATTATGTGTTCACAGTCAAATGCGCCGCACTTTGGATTCAGAACTTCTCTCGGTGGTATCTTTTTATACAGGACGCTCGCTGCTCACTTGCCATCCAAGATAATCTCAAAGTTAATCTGCTCCCTTCCAGCTATGCAAGAAAAGATGTAGAGTTTGAGCTCATGCTGTATTTGCTTATAAACTTCTTTATTAGAAATTTTAGCAGCTCTTTGAGTTCTTTTTTATTACACAGAAGGAAATGAAGAAACGACATTTTTCGCTAGACAAGAACTTTTCATAGGAATGCCTTTTCCATCGAGATGCGAGGTTTTTAGGAGAGAGCATCGTCATTTTTGAGCTACAGATAGCTTTATCGAAGCTCTTCCACAGTTCGCACTTCAAACTCTCCAAGAAGTCGGCAGGATCGTAGCATATTTGTCTCGGCAAGATAGCAACACTAACTTAGCCCATTAGTAAACCGTTGCAAGTCATTGTAAGGGCCAAATGATCCTGTATAACTATCAAAGTATTAGGTGAAGTCGAGTAGACTTCTAAGAAACTGATTAGTGCCAGTAGCTTCGGCCTTATCCTTTTCGCCTTAACATTGGAAATTAGGAGGAAGGTAACAAAGGCAATAATGCACACGCCGAGTGATCATTCCGCTATTGAATACGAGCTGTTTGAAAATATAAAAACTTTTATGACGTCTTTTATTCATATAAGTAACTCTGTCAGACAATTAAAGATGAATCTTAATCATGAAATAAAGCATAAAGTGAAGTGAATACAGTGAGTGCTACAGTATACTGGCATCCTCGCGACGTCTCATGTCTAAACCTACGACTTGAAATCGCCGCTTATCTCACGTTCAATTGTCCATGGATCTTTTGCGACCGGCACTTGTTGATCTTGCGTTGAAAAACATTTTCGGACCTATGAAGAGAAGAATTAGACAATTGAAAAGCTCGTCCAATGTCAAAACTCAACCAAGTAAATTAAACAGATGAAATCTGCACGAAGTATTACTATTCATCCGCTATATTGAGTTTTCATTACGATTAGTAAGTGGGAGTTTTCAGTGCAAAGCGATCGTCAAATGAAAAACGTCTGTCCAAGTAAGAAATACTACCATTCAATGTCCATCGATTACTTATGCAAAAGCATCTCCTGGGCTACTTATTCCATTGAGCAATGAAAACAGGTTACGAAATAATGAGACATAGGCACGAAAGTAAAATCTCTCGAAATCTTGGTGGAGTTTAATTCTTGATGCATTTCACACACAAGCAATTGAAGCGCTTTACGGAGTTTACAAAACCCATAGTTGCATAGAATTGTGGAAAACCAGCACAACTATGATAATTGCATGCAGACCTCTTTAGCTTCTCCGTGACAGACGATTCGAAGAGCTGGTATTTTTGCACTACACGAACGAACGCGACTTCGCTCACTACCCACGCATGGGGTCCAGGTGCTCCATGCACTCCATTCCCCGAAAGCGAGACCTGAACGCGAACAAAAGAGTAGTGGATTGAATCTGTCTATGATTTCTGTACCAAAACAAGTCGATTCGAACAGTTCTTGGCTAATAAACAAATTTGGTTGGCTCCAATGCAGTCCCCAAATGACTGCGCATGTCGAGCTATCATGTCGTACTTGGTTGTTTTGTAGTTAGAGAAAAGAACGTCAGCTGATGTATCAATTCTTATCCTCTCAAGCAAAATCGGCACAAATCTGCAGACTCTGGACTAATGGAAGACTTGGTGAACCAAGAGCGCGAAATTAGATTCAAGAGCACATACCCTCGATGTAAAATTTTGAGACGAAAAGATTAGATTAGAGATGAATTAAGTTAAAAACTGCGAAGAACAATTACACAAATTTCAATCTATAAAAATTTCATTAATCTCAAACACATTTCAACTTTTCAAATTGCTCTGAATTGAATAGCTCTTCTTGAGACACTTATTGGGTATACTATAACATCATACCACTGCAAAAGACAGTCAAAATAGAAAGAATTTAGACTGATTATCGATATCCAATGTCTGTCAACACAAGTGGGTTCAATGCCGATAGCGGCTGCCCCGCCAGACCGTCGACGGTTGGCTGTTGGCAGACAACGCGTTATAGCGTAAATAAGAGTGCTGTGCAAAACGGAGCGTCGGTAGTGCAGTGGTTAGCATACGCTGCCGAAAAGAGTGAGATCTGGGCTTGAATCCCGGCTAACGCGAACGTTTTGCACAGCACTCCACTTATTGGGTATACTTCTTGAGACAAATTATTTTGTATATACATTAGCTGTTGAGAAAGTTTCTAAGACTAGCTAGCTTCAGTAAAGTACAGACAGTTATCACTATTATATTGAGACAAGACCGCGAAAAAGGCAGTGAGGTAGCTTCGACGGTGCTGTGGATAACATACTAGAAGAGCAATCGGGGGTTTCAAGCCGCTTCATTCCAAGCCTTCGTCGTATCTTAACAATATTGTAATTGCACTACATTTACATTCTTTCCTATAGCAAATCGGTGGTCAACAATTACACCATCTCTGCTTTGCTGAATGGCATCGGTCTTGCAATTCATGATCAATGGAATGAATGGCTCCGAATGCTCCAGTGACATGTATCCAAGTGGGGAAGTCAATGTGGTAAACGTCATAGCTCTCGAGTCGAGCAAAGAACACCCGAATCCATGCTCACTTCTTCGACTAAACGATTACGCTGCCTTAGCATACGCATTAGAAACCTAGTCACTACGCAAGAAGGATGAAAGATCATTTGACGATATTGACGCAGTTGGAAAGTCGATGCTAAGAGTATCTTGTTCCCTCAAAAATGAGAGAAAGAACCCAAATTCCTAACCTGCGTCAATGACCAGAATTTAAAAAATCGTTCTACGAGCCAAGTTTTCGAAGGTAAGGTGGGCCGCACACGTAATGCGTCTTAACAACTGGAAAACAATTTTTGTAAATGCTGATCTGTGTTGAATGCAAGTGTGGTAGTAGGAATCCAATAACATGACACCATCTGTGAACGCAATATCAATATGTTTACAACTAACTCGAAACACGCTCGATGACTTTCTAACAGTTTTGAGGTTAGAGAAAGCGACATGGGGATATTCTGTCTTTTGTAATAACACATGCCTCCTTCACTACGCAGAGATCTTCATGTGTAAAAAAAAAAGAAAACAATTCGCAAGTTGGTCTAGATAATTGGATCCAAAAACTCACAGCACATTTACTTTGCCACTTCTAGAAAACTCTAGAAAATTAGAGGAAGACTTTATTTAGATGATTTCAGGTATACGATGAGCAACGTACATAACAAATCGGAAACCGACCTTTTGTTTCAATTACAGCATTGCCAATTGATCATGCATACTTTATCTAGCATGAAATGGGTGAAAAGAGATTTAAATTCATTTCCATCAACTACGCGCTTTTGCTTCAATCAACAAATAATGTATTGTTGGTCCAGTCACCAAAGAACATTCTATACGCTTAAAGCCAATATGCGAAAACCAATCCGAATGCTGAAAAAGGAACATTAAATAAGAACGGGGGCTCCACGCCGCCGCCCCTATTTGCCAGCCTACATTCGTCGGCATGCTTCGTAATGTTGCACTTTCGTAACTAATTGTTTTTTGCCTATTTGTAGAAGTGCTTGAAACCACATATATTGGTATCGTCGATAAATAGACAAAACGGTCACTTCAATAAATTTCTTCTACATATTGGTCCGTGTCTAGCGGAAGCCCTACACAAGAGGTAACAAGGATGAAACTGTCGGCGATAATCAATACGTAGATGTGCCATGCATTTGATTTCCGAACCATCGTAAAAGTGGGTTAACTTACTATGTAACAATCATTGTTTCATCACCCCAAACACATTTACCAATCTTTTTGACCGGATGAGAGCTTAGCCTGAGTGCTGAGTTGGACCAAAACTCAGTTGCGGTAAAATAACTCTAACTACTTCGCTATAACATAAAGTTTTACTAGAAGATATTTTACTGTTTCTTTCTGCAGTGCCTCTAATTATATTATCGTAATCCAAGTTTTCAAGAAGCAAAAACTCTTTATCTAGAAGCTTTATCTACTGTATACCAGAAAATCACATATCCTCATCTTCATTGAGGCAATTCACCTCACAGTAGTGGAAGATGGAATACTTCTAGCTGCTCAGATAAACGTGAGCGCTTTCATTTCAATCTGAATGCTTCTTGTTCTTTTCAAAAATAAGAAACGCAGCCACAAGTGTAACACAAAATTTGCTAGCATTCTGCTTGCAAACGACAAAATAAAAAGGAGACTAACAAAATTAGTTTTTTTACTTTGTGGAGGCTTGAAGGATTTCCCAGAAGCAATCTCCAGGTAGACTTTAGTAGTATTAAAATAAAAGACGTAATGAAAACATACGACGAGCAGAGAGCGACTCTGTTACAAAACCAGCGCTAGAGCTGTCATTTCTAGAAGAATCTGCTGTGAATGTTTCAGTTCGTCCGCTTCGAAATGATTTCACACCCTCAATTCGACGCTTTAGTTCTTGCAGATATTCACCTGTAACCGATTCACTCTTCTGTTATCCTTCTTGATTTTCTACTTAGTGGCGTGAAAAAGTGAATAATTTTCGATGATGATGTAAGCGTATCTACGCCGAAAAAGATCTCTTGGTGCGAAATAGTGTTGTGATGAAAATTTTGTTCAGAACACATAATCGTTCTATAAAATTTTGAGGCTTCTAATAATTCTTAGGTGATTCTTACCTTTAGCTATAGAAGCAGTTTGAAGGGGATGATATTGCTCGACGAGGTCGAACCGTGTTCTATCATGAGGACTAACATCGTCCGACTGAAAAATAACCATACACTCACAACTTTTGCCGTTTGTTGCGAATGTTGCGAAATACCATCCACATACCGGGAAGAATGTGCGCCGCGTGAGACGCAATCTTATTTTCACTGCTGCAGCGCAACAAATAATTCTTTTGAGAAACCAAGTACGCCATCAAAATCAACAAAATCTGAGCTTTCGAATGATACTATGAAATCTTACTAAAATGCTGTGCCCAGCGAAAAACGCGCTAAGTGTGAAACATAATTTTCTGCTTGCTACAGCCCTTTAAGGGAAGCAGAGAGCGAGTTGTTCTAAAAGGTCAAAAATGAATATTGATAACCAAAAAAATGCTCTTCCTATATCAAAGTTTCTGTAGTCAACTCTAGATGGCTCGCTACCCCACCATGGATATTGAAGTGTTCATAAGCGCCGAAGTTGAATCTTCTAAGGAGTAGATTAATTATTCGACTTATAGAAATTTGGCAAGTTCTACACTCCTTTAAGAATATTTAGTCAGAAGTCAGCAATCTCATTAGAAACCTAGGAACACGACGGCAATCAATTCTATCTCCGACCTAAGAGCAACTACTTAGACTGACTACCTAACAAAAATCTACGAAAAAACGGTTTTTTCAAGGCTGCAGAAAAAACAAGGGCAGTTTGACATTATGTCACATAGATGGAAATGTTCCCACACAGTTCTCAATTTTTTATCGTGGACTATCAAAAAATTCGCAATGTAAGGTTGAAAATTTGCATTTGAGTGTAGTTTCTTTTCTCTTTACCTCTGAGTCTTTTCTTATGCTACTAATCGGCTCAAATTGCTCATAACGGAAAAGAGTAATTTGCATAGACAGAAAAGAATAGCCCACCTTAGAGATGTTGGTGTCAATTCGTATATGAACTGGTGAGAAATGAGGAGCTGAAACTCAATCGATGTCAGAACTACCAACAAATGATCAAGGCACTTCAATAATCAACTTTTTTTTCTTGAATCGTGCGAGAGTCACTAGAGCAAAAAATCTCTTTTAGTCACAGCTCCCGCTAGGATTTTTCGCAATAATCAAAGCATAATGTGAGCAAGGCCTTATAATGATCAATCACAGGGTCTGTGGATTTCTTAGAGTGCGCTACCTCAAAGCAGCCAGCTTTGCTTTGCATGGTGGCTGGATGGTTGATTCATCAAAAGAATAGCTTATACTGTTCACAGTTGCCATTCTATGTGGCAAAAAGAAAATGTTTTTTTTATCATTATGTTTCCTAACTGTCTTCTCAAACGCGATTTAAACGCTTGCTTCGTTTCATTAACACTTTATATCACTGTTTTAACAATTTGTTGCTGTTTGTATCTTTCATACGAATTTGCTTTTTGTTTACTGTGAAGGAAGAAATCTAATAATTGAATGAAATAAATCTGATAACCTCTTAAGTTTTTTCAGAAAAAAATTGGATTTAGAAGAAATCTCTTAACCACGTTTCTCGCTAGTCGCATCTTGTGAGATATTTACTTTTTTCAAACAAGAAGAAAAGTGTGATAACTGACATTTTGATGTTGAGTAATGTCATATATTATCAATGAGAATAACAAACAACTATTTAACAGCATTTGTAAGTTCTCCTACTTCCGGACCCTCTCATCGATCATTGAAAATTTGCTCATCGTTTTTCAGCGCTTCATGTGACAGGCAGTGTCAAGCTGTCATCCATTACATACATAAATAATTATTTGCAGTATCCTAAACAGATTATCGGAATGTATTGGAAACCATTGTCCTTCAAATTCCATTCCCAATACTTGCATGACGTTGTCTCAAAAACTTTGTAGTGCTCAAAAATTATGATAGAAAACTTTTCCGATACGCTTTTCTAAAATTTGTGCTTCACCTCCAAGAATTTCTGTTCCAAACCACTCAATTCAATTTCGTTCATGTCCTCAGGTCCAATTTTTCTCTGAAAAGTTGGGAAAAGAAAACACGCATTATCTCGACTTTCTAAAGCCTAAGAGTTCCTGAATTAGTAATCACATTGCGCTAGTCTTATTTTCAGGTAATTTTTTGCGCCTACAAATTCGTTGTATCCAGTATGAATTACTCAGATCACTGAGTATAAAACATTTCCACAAAGTTTCATTGTCTTCCACTTTTTTCTACCGTTTTTTGAACACGAATTCCTGATTGCATATCTTTCGTCGATATTCATGCTGAACTAGCAGGAATGTTCCATGTTTTACAGCGCTATAGTGGACGATAAATGTAGTTTTCGAGCACTCTTTTGCATTCGAAACGCTTGAAGATAATTTGCCACTTAGTCTAACATTTGCGTTTGGAAAAGCATTTACGTGATGCAAAAGTTATCGCAGAAAAAGTATGTTCGGTAGAAGGAGAAAGCAAGCAGAAGAAAATGAGTCCTATTATAACTCGTACAGCTTCGCGTTTCCAAACCGCATTACTTGTCTGACTATCTGAAATATGGCGCCACACCTTAGTGTCAAACTGAGTTACATAGACCTTCAAAAAAAGTACTTGCTTCACTCACATAGAAAATGTGCTCAAGTATTTGTATTATTGAGGTAGGTGCAATTGGTTTCAAAATAGATTTCATTCCTGTTGATGTTTTTCAAAAAATAAACTTGCTCAACGTGCTGTGGAAAAGTGAAAGCTTAAAAAAATTATACCGTGAACAGTAATTTCATAAAAATCGATTAGATACTACAGCAACAGCATCTCTATCTATTTGTAACGATTTCCTTCAAACTTCGATGCGGAAAGTGCACGAAAGTGATACGTTTCCTAGAATTTCGCAACATTCTAGTGCTTTGCTAAAGGTGGAAAGCTATGGGAACAATGCAAACAACAAAAATGGACCTACTAAATCGTTTGCATAGGCGATCCTAACGGAAGTGGACCACTTTCGCATTTTATTTCACTGCATCTGATGAAAAAGTCTTTGAGGTAAAAAAAGCTGGCTAGATATCCAAGTAAGACTAGCTCCTAGTGTGATAAAACCTATCTTTGTGATGAAGATGAATGAAATCTCATCCCCTCCCTGTAACTTTCGGGCTGTACCAATTTGAAAATATTCGCAACACGAGAAAACTTTGAGCAGCGCACAGCGACTACTACTGCCGCTGAAAATAGCTTGCTGACAAGGCTATTTTGGAATTCCAGAAAAAACAAATCCCTTTAAATAGTCAAAGAGTAGCTCTAATATTCACTCAATCGGTGCTTCTGCTAATGTAGTCAAGTCATGAGAGAGCGGAAAAGAAGCGGTGAAGTCTCCAGAATCCTAATATGGCGTTGATATCGAGCTGTAAGTGCACTTCTATCACGTAAGGTGTTTCCGACTTTGCACGTGAAGGATCACAACAATAGCTTTTGACAACAGTCTGCTGCTCTCATAAGAACCACATAGGGTGATCATATGGTTGTTCTGAAAGAACCAATGGCATAATGACCAATACATGGCAGCTTAACGACGGCTCACACTTCACCTAATAATCTCCTAACTTACGATGAAATTCGATCAGGCAGAAATATCCAAATTCCAGTGGAAATGAACGTGTTGGAGAAAAGTTCGCTGTCATATTCACAAATAAAGTGCTTTAATTGAATGAAATCATTACCACTTTACTTCTTCAATAATGCAGTGACTGATGGAAACTCTCCCGGTTCGAGTGAAGCAAGGGTCCAACTGTTGTACGAGGTTTGACGTTTTGCATATCTCCCGGAATGGAATATATAATAGTAGCACCACGACACTGCTGTAAAAGCAGTAATGTAAGTAATTCTCATGGGTAAAATGCATATACATATGTACATATAAATACATATATATACATGCACACATATAAGCACCTATATAAACGTGTACATATACATATATATATTATATATATACATATATATATATATATATATATATATATATATAATACCGATAGCCGAGCGCGTCGTGAGCAAATGGTTGTGATGTTTGCGCGCATGGAGTCAGCTTCCACCCCTAACTCTTCCCGGCAGTCAGCACAACTCCCTATGAAATGCCGCAGACAGGTTATCCTCGAGATCGCAAGAAGACTCGCTCAACCAGTATTCTACGACGTTCAAGAAGAAGACAAATAAACGAATCGAATGCTAGAAGTACTGGGATCCGCACAAGAAAAAAAAAACCGTGGAGACGGATCATCAAAGTGTCAGAAAAATCGATAGCTGTGAGTTTAACTGATTCACTGCCGATATGTCGATATGTAGTTACTAAACCACACTCGTTGACGAATGGTTGCAGTCAACTTTGATGCCTTAAATCGCATAATTAGTGATATCACATAAGGGCCTCAGTAGTCCAGTAATGATGAAGCGCAGTTCCAACTTCAGCTGTGGTGCAGTTTCACACATAACTTAACACTCTTAAAAAAATTAGTAATGGAAAAGTTTGCATGTCGCTGTGCTCTTTCCGCAGCCCAATGTCATATTCTGAAATATCCTTTGGAGCAAACCATACTGTATTATTCACTCCAGTCGATCTGGAGCGTGGAGCGAGATCGAGCTCTTGTTCACGCATCTCACAGTTTCGTTTCATAATGGAAATCACTAGCTGCGAAATCTTTTCAAATCACGATAAGAGATCTCCAGGAAAAAATGACTCCAAGAGCTGAAAGAGTTTCCACGTATGTTTATTTTGACGGTGATATATGATCAAAGTGACCAGCTTCTGCTGTCAATAAACTTGTTTATTGAGTTTGCAACCATTTTATGGAGATCACCTTGAATAAATACAGATTTTATTGAGTAGAATTCTGATAGAGATTCTGCACCAATCCAACATAACCGATTGCAGTCACAAAGACGCCACAAAGAAATCCACATTTTCCGTTACTACCGTAAAACAGAATAGGACAATAAGAGTTTCTTTAAGGGATTTTTTTGTAAACGGAGTCGTTATCTTCTGAGAAGAAACAGCTGAACAATGGCAATGCTGAAAATGATCAAATATGCAAGAGAAGGTGCTGAATCCAAAATAAGCAGAACTAGCATGGAGCATAATAAGCAACCTGCTAACCATTAATTTTTTCATGTGGATCTGTTCTGTTCATGTGACGCCGTAAATAGTTCAAAGACGACAAAGTGCATATTGGATCGTAAGGTGGACTATTGATGTATCAAAAAAGCGCCTTTTCATTCCCCGAGAATGGTGTTGAAACGAACCCGATGGAATGTGGTTCTTATTTGTGAGATATGGAGTATCGAAGCTAGGACTGTTTGTGTAATTCGAGGTCACTTTAGCCAAAGCTGTATACATGATGCAAGAAAGTAGGCACAAATGTAGGTGGCTTCATACGATATGCATTTGGGACTTAGATTGACTGCCCAACGACGCCGGGGGTTTTGCCAACTACATTCCACTGGACACTAGCAAAAAAATCTTTCAGATTAATATCGTATCGACGGAACCATTCATACTGATAGTCAATCAACCAGTGGCAGTTACAGCGTTTGTTATATGATAAAATGTATAAGATTCGTTCAGCTCAAAGGATGAGAATGATCAAAGTTGATGCTAAACTGGCAAGAAGAAGCGATGAAGTGAGTGAAGGAGTGTTTAGACGATTCTACTCCGACCCTGGAGGCAGTAACGGAAGCCATTCTCGTAGACTAAGTCATGCACAAACTACACCACCTTTAACGATCACGATGAAGCAAGGTCAGATCAATTTCCTTACGGTTTCCAGCATTCATAATAGAACGGGTTTTTATAGCGTAATCAAACAAGTCTGGATATCAATAGCATAGGTTGAGATCTCATTATCGGAAAATAACAAAGTGGTCAAAGCAAATAAAGTTTAAACTAAGGTGTTATTTTGCCAACAAGAAATAAAAGTTTCAGTGATGTAAACAGAAAGAAAAAAAAGTTGACATAAGTAAATTTACATAGGTTTTATTGTTTCGATTCGATTGTTCCCTTCTACATAAGCTTGGTGTCAGAATATAGCTGAATTAGATTGTTTGTCATCAAAGACTCTGTGTGAGCAAATCATTTCGCTTGTTTTACATGCATTATCCTACT
Organism: Parelaphostrongylus tenuis; assembly: GCA_019055375.1. Taxonomy (NCBI): domain Eukaryota; kingdom Metazoa; phylum Nematoda; class Chromadorea; order Rhabditida; family Metastrongylidae; genus Parelaphostrongylus; species Parelaphostrongylus tenuis. Next base: position 395,717 of record JAHQIW010006697.1, on the reverse strand, counting down.
TATCTCAAAACTGTGCATCTTCCAAATAATATTCTTGACCAATGAAACACTACTATACAACACTAGAAATACATTTGAGAATTTCAAATGCCTACAATTTTAGCGCAGCAAAATGAATGGACGTTAGATCATTGGCAAGGATTTTCAGATTGTAATAAATTTTTTTTCGTTCGAATGATTCACTTAGATCTAAGATATTTGTAGCTGAGATTAGAGGATAGGAAAAGTCGAGCTGCTTCTCGAATAATCTAATAAAAAAGTGCTTTGACTCCTTCCACTAGCGAAATTAAACATACGTCAGTATTGAAATCGTTTAAGGAGCAAAATTATCTTTCCTTTATTAGAGAAAAGTTGAAACGCTGGAATCTGATGTTATATAAGAGTTGAGTTTATGTATGAATTGAAATGTTGCTCACAATGTTCAATAAAATTGATCAAAAAGACCGAATTTGCTTCGAAAGTCTTTATTTGAAATGAATTCTATTTGTGTAACTCTTTTTTGGGCTGAGAAATAGAAGAGATCATGTTGAGAAGGCCTGTAAAATTCTTCAACATCATGCAATATTCAATGATCATTTGATTTCATAAGAAAATGCTATCAAAATTTCCACTAATCATCCAATATTCTGGATAAAATGGATCTGTCCCGCACCATAACGAAGAACTTTACGCTGTAGAGCGAACACAGACTCTTCACGAAAGGCAGGCAGTAGACTGAGTCCACACTATGCACACCAAGTTCTTAGTTTCGGTCATATTTCAACATTCTTGCAGCTAAAGTGAAATTATACTTGTTATTTTACTTAAACCGCCATCAGATCTACTGGGCGGATCTAAGACGTCTTCCATTCGATTCATTTACTCGCATTCATCCTCCACCGAGGTCTCCGAATATTTCGCGTGTTATTTCAACTGTTGCTTGAGGATTTTGTTATTTTATGGATGTCACAAGATATTGGTCACTGCAATTCTTCTTGCAGTCTCGGAGATAGCCAAGTTGCACATGATTGCTAGGGAGCGTTGGGGTTGGCTTTCTCTCTCTCCTCCAATAAGATGAGTAACAATAATTACGTTTTATGCCTATTGAAGCATGATTATGCAATAACTACCACTTTTGTGACTTTACAAAAAATCTGTGGAACATCTTGATAAATATTCTAAAATTATATACTTCAAAATAATTTCACAGATTTTCTACTGGCTCTTCATACAAGCCTTCAATCTTCGTTTTTGTAATATTCAAAAGCATTGATTTCCATCAACAACATGAGAATCTCAGCCCATAGAGTTTAAATACATCAGTAAATTTACGAACGTAGAATTCTATTTCTTACAGTTGTAGTTAAAAAAGTTGGATATTTTTTCGCTTCATAAAAATGTCCTTGTTTCATCAAAATCAAGCTTCTAAAGTAGTTAAACTTGGTTAGTCGATAGTAATTGTAAGAAAGATTCACCGAGATGAACGACACATTTTCAAACATGATTTGTCTGCTGTACAGATGTTTGATTTCGTTGTCATACACATAGATGTAAATAGAACAAATTTTTTTACATAAACACCACTTTTTCTGACAAGTTTTTTCTAATAAAAAAGTGTGGTTAACTACGACGAGAACATTTTATGTGAACCTTGTGAGTCAAATCACCGACGTTGCTTTCGCAAAATGTCGGTATAATTGATATTCACTAAAGAAAGTTTTGAATGTGAAGCTTCATATTGACAAACATTATGTGTGATTACAAAAGATGTTGATAGGAATTGTTCAATGCTCGAAATTTCACTTCATTTTTGTTAGAAAACTCAAGAGTCCCTTTTTTCATAATGAAGAAAAGTGCAAATGTTCGCGCTCTTCTGATCCACGGTATATCATATCAAAAGTGATCAAGTATTCATGATTTTGAAAGTTTGAATGCTAAGGCAATTACTACAAAACGTCTTTAGAGTCTGCCCCGAATTCCGTCGATACTACAAGTAAAATCCTCTTTGTCATGATGTTACTGATGATGACTATATACCAAGAATATGAGTGAATATGATTGATCATAATGACTATATACCGAGAATATTGAGTGAATACAAGCTTCGATCCTCGAGCAGGAGTAGAACCTGTGTTCCACATTCTCCAGGAGTGAATGGTGAGACGTGGGTTTGAGACCTACCGGAAGTCCGGAGCTTTGCCTTTCACTTAATATTCTTGAGATGAAATGTATTGTTTTGAAATCGTTCAACCAAAATGTCTTTTGTAATCAGTATTTTCACACCAACATTTCGATCACTGACAAATTCGAACAATTTTTCTAAAGTGTTCAAGAAGAATTGAGTTAAATGAACTCCTGTTCACTTTTTCCTGCTTTCATTGGAGATATTTTTGATTGGTGAACGACATACTCTTAGCAAACCGTTCGTTGGAAAAGACTCTTGACATGTCTTGTTCTCATATCACTATATTCTCTTCATATATTTTCCGTTCGCTGGAGAATAGACTCTTGACTTCAGTTGTGCATTATCAGCAGGTTATTGGCTTGTTCTCTTGCAGTTATATTCTATTCATTTACTTTCATTCATTATTTCGTTCCTCTCCAAAGTCACCCGAAAACTTTATCTTTCAAACGAATGAATTCTCGATGAACGGCTTCCAACAGATTTCTGACTCAATTTCAAAATGATAACAGACTTTTTTTTGCCTCGGATGAAAGAATAAATAGGAAAAAAGCAGCAAGCTAAAAATTTACTTTTCGCTAATTTATATCGTAGGAAAATTGCCTTTATCAAACCTTATCAAAGGCTTCACCTCATCATTTTCAAGCTACTAAAACTGAAGTTTGATGACTACATCGTGCAGTTTTCGTGATCCGAGCCTTTTTCAAAGATTTGACGAGAATTCAGGTCATATGTGAGCATAGATTTGGATAAACCCCAAATATGTGTATGTAAACTGTAAATGTGCACCTCAGATGTAAAATAGGTCAGTCTGCACTGCAATTGCAACAAGGTTTTAACCAGCATTAAAGTTTTGTGATTTTTTTAACGAATTCGAAAATCTTCGTAGTGTTGAAAAAATTTGGGTCATGTAAAAATGTAGTTGCAAAATTAATAGCTTCCTTTATTTTCTAACAGCTAATTGGAGGATTGCAGAAACTTTTTTGGGGTATACAAATTTTATTATAAATTTTATCAATACCAATTCTTCATTATAAGTTCTTCACAACGCTGGCATCGTTCTTAAGCTTCAAACTGCAAATTTTTTTTTGTTTTCATTTGATCGCCTGGTACTAAATAATTATGACAAGGATCAAGCTCACAATATGAGTGGAAAAATAGGCAAAAGATTTAGAATCATCTAGTAAGAAGATTGCTAACCTGCAGTGACATAGGGTAGTAGAAAGAATAACATTTTTGCAGAGTGCATTGTGTTATTATCTGAGCGAGCGGGTGGCTGAATGAGAGTGAAAGAGGACAGAGTGGTCCGGGCGGGTAGCGGTGGGATCAGGTCAGGATTGGTAATCGCTGAGCGACAGTGAGATACGCTGATAAGCGATAGAGGTGTGGTCGATGACGAACACAATTTAAGCGCATCCGTTAGGGAAATCCTCAAGCAACACGAGATCGCATAACGTCATTGAATTGTCAACTGTTATGGACCTGTCGGGAGTAATGGTGCCGTTTCCATTTTGTTGTGTTACCGAAGATTTAAGCAAGAAATCGGGTGCTGATCTAACTCTTACGATGCAGTGTGTTTTCGACTGTATATGTGGTTTCGTAAGGATAAATGGGGGCCTATTATTCGTATACAATGAATTGTAACTGCTTATCAATTCTTCAAATGGATACTGATTTCTGCTCTTAGGGAAATTTACCACATAACTAGCTACTGATCCCAGGCATGGAGAGCATTTCTCTTCAAAACACGTATAGAACGCTGATGAGCGCAACTCTGTCTCAGGACTCCTACTATCTCTGTGGTTTACACAATTAACCTTTCCATTTGTTCATTAATGGTCTCCTTTATAATGACAAATTAGTTGGCTCTGTCTTCAATTTTTTGATTATTCACCAATCTTGATGGATTCACTTTTGTTCTGTCTTGAAGTGAATCCTCTAAATTCAAAATTAATTCATTAATAGAATTTTATTAGAACGTCGCTTTGATGAGTAGCAGAATCATGTCGATTCTTAGAGACTGGCGAGAAACATGAAGAGTTACATAAAAACTCTGCTATGTGATGTTCGAATAGCATAAAACGTTTGCGATCTTTTTCAACTCAACAATGAGCTCATTTAAGAACGGAACCAACAGCCGGACATCGTGGGAACAAAGACTGCCGATTAGTATACGACGAAGAGAGATGATGTTTTCACACAACGTTAGTCTCGTACTCTAGCTGATAATTCGAAACATCCCCCGAACGGTTAGTTGCACGTATGGGCAACAGGCGATCATTAAGTACCGCCCAAGACTGGAATTCGGATTTTCGCACGGATGTTTCAATCGTTTCCGTTCTCATCATTCAACGATTCCGTGTCACCCAATTCAAATTAATGCCTGAAATCGATGAATGTGAAAACCTACGCTGAGGAAGTGATGAAGAAGAGTATTTCGGATCCTTTCTCCCAGAAGTCAGAGCTTGTTACAATTTTTTCACATGAATTGAGTCCAGAGTTCACTTTAGCTGGTTGGTTAAACATATTTTACCTTTAGTACACCAATTGTAAGAGAAAGAAAGCATAAACCACTGCTGTCGTTTACTCGGTTTTCAAAGCTTTTATGCGTAGAGTCGGGTCCGATGCATTTCCTAAGGAATGACAACAAATTTACAAAGGTCAGGAGGGCCAGGACAATGGTAAGGCTATGCTAGCTCTAGTGAGTTATTTCCTTTTTAAGCAGAATGCTTATTAAAGATTAAATATGGTTAATCTGAGGAAGTGGATATGATCAGTAGAGGGATTCATGCAGTAAAACGCGAAGATTAGGTGACAAGCTTGTCAAGGACACTTATGGAGCTAAAACGAAGAAAAGATAGAGTACATAAGAAGCTAAAAATGGTATCAGTGCTGCTGTATCCGTCGACAAATATTCGGCATCAAAAGCAAATTGACATTGTGAAAGATGTATCAGTAGGCTTTAATTCATGCATCACCTAATGATTATAGCTGGCCGTCATTGGTATATTACAAGATGTTTTCTAATAATGCTAGACTTTTTCCTAAACGTCAAAGGATAAAGCGTTCAGTGTTCATCAGAAGCCTAGGATTGCAGTACAAATTCAACTTAATCAAGCATCGTAGAGAACTTGAAGTTCCAGTTCCATATCGGTGTATTTGAGTCAATGTGTTCACCCTCATCCAAAGACACATTTGATAATTTTCTGACTAAGGTGGTATGAAAGATTTACTGAGCCTACGGAGCTGGATCAAACCATTGACCACTCCATTATCCTTCCTGAAAAACGTCTATGAACGTGAAATAGAACGCTCAAAAAGGAATAAAAACAAATTTTGTCAGAAGTGTGTCAACTGAATACGATGCTGCTGCTTAGTGATTTTTAGACACATCTTTATTTGCATTTTAGTCATATAAAATTGGAAAAAGCGAATGATTGATAGTCTTTTTGTTTTGTTTTTATACATTACGAAGGTGTCTTTTTTCTACTGATCTACACTAGCAGAATCTCGTGCTTCGACCCCGAGAATGTCATCATTTTTAATAGAAATTTCCTCTCGTATGTTCTTCGCATTCTATCAGCTTTCATCAGCTTTTCAAGTATTAGCAATATTTTAATATTTTCTCTTCGTTACGTTTCATCAAGAAATCCATTGGAATTTGCCTCAGCTATTTTTATGATAGGCTCTTTTCTTCTGTAATATATTTCCGTTTTTGCTTTCTTTAACAATATTCGCCTTCTTTGTTGACACTTTATCCATGTTCACTATGACAATCTATTTTTGATCACTTCTTTACTTCCTACTTTCTACATTAATCTCTCTGAGATGCTTTTACATATTGATTCTTAATCGATATCGTGTCGTACCATCTCTTCTTTTGCACACCGTGGTGTTTTTTTTTTTAAATTTAGTCGTTAATCTCTAATTAAGAGACACATCTTACTCCTGCTTTCCCTTCCTCTGTCATTGATCTTTGTCATTTTTTTACCTCACCGAATCCAAAGCCTCGTCACTGTGTTCGCTTCATGTGCTGTCATTTCTGCAACATAATACGTTATCAGTATTGTTATCGCTAATGTCATAGGTATATACGTAGAAATAATTGAACAGGGCGCTGATTTTGCAATCCGGAAAAATTTCTGAACAAAACAATAGCGCTAAATGTTCTATAGGTGGTCGTACGATCGCGTTTGGTATCCTCGGAGTTTTTGCCCTTGAAATGGCCGTCAATGATACTCATCGACGCGATGATACTGACATCAGGTACGATAGTGCGACGATCAATCGACGAAGAAAAGCATCCGCATTTTTCCTTCTCAATCAGAATGTTCATATTCATCAAAAAATTTATGTTAACGAAGACTCACTAACATAGAAAAATAAACAGCGCCACTGTGACGTTATTTAATGTTTATCGTCAAAATCAGTCTTTCTGCAGTTTACACGTTTGTGAACATTTTACGACATTTATCTATCTGAGCAGCTTCGTATTCACTTGTATCACCTATCGACCCGTTGATCGTCGAGTGACTCGAGCAGACACCAGAAACACTTCCATTTTTCGCTATCGCTTGCAAGAAGAGTTCAGTGAGCATCCTAGCTCTAGGTATTCGTTGAGCATCATATCTTTCTTCCAAGCTTTGTATTAGTCTTATTATTTTGTTTCTATTGTTGATTAGCAGCTTGACAGCAATGCAATGGAGTGAAGGATGCAGGTGAGTGGCTTACATATACTTCATGGACAACTAATCAGGAGCATTGCGGAGCAGTATATGTGTGCTTTTTATTCGCAACAACCTTAAGTCATTCCACCTGCAAGATTTTCATAGATAATATGAACACATAGGCCGGACCCAAACAAGCATTTTTTAGTCTACAAAAGAGTGACAGCATTCGATATGCCATGCACAGGAGCCCTATTCACTCAATTCACTAATGTTTCGTGCTGAGTCGACAGGTCACTTTTGGTTTGAGGTCATATTTATCACATTGCCCTCTTACTACACATCTGACACCGCACCACCTAACTTCACAACAGCAAGCGAGTTAAATATATTTTAATGAAGAGATATCTATGGAAAGAACACACGGAGTGGGGTAGTAGTCAAGTGGTAGACTAATGAAAAATCCCATAGCGCGAGGAAGTACATTTATTTCTTAAGCAATTTTACGTGGAAGCGTTTGCCACTACTATTTCATAAAGTTTGCCAACACACTGAAAACCTAGAACTAACAAAATTTTTATATTCTGTAGATTGAGCAGATTTAGATCGCATTGTACCAAAATGATCACGAAAAAATCTTTAGTTTTGCTCTGCCCTAGCTTTATACAAGACCCTAGTCATCAGAGCAAATAAAAATTGGAGAAAAGCTAGTGGTTTATCAAAAATGATTATACATGCTGTATCCGATACCTGTTCACCGAAAATCTTACTATAACAAAGTTTATATCAATTATTCGCCAATTTCTATTTTTTCACAGTTGACGTTTGTGAGAAAAGGTTGACTACTTATGGATAGTGAAGTAATCCCGAGCGGGAAAAGACAACCGTGTTTGAATAAGAGGCTTAGAACATCGGCATCATGCAAACTATTGATCAGAAATGTGCCATCCCAGAAAAGTATTCTTGGTACTTCTTCCCTATGCGCACTCATAGTCAAAAAAGGTATTTTTTTACCTTGTTGAGGTATCAGTAATTATTCGACAACTGGAATATCAAGAATTTGAAGGGTGTGTTTTACTTTTTAAATGATTTTTATATTATACGGCAAAGGTGAAGTGCAACATCCAGACTTTCATAAATCAGTCGATAGCACAAATCTCAACGATCTCAATGATAAACTTGGTTTTTTAGAATGGCGTTTTAATGCGTTGTTACAGCTAAAAAAATTATTGAGTTTTACACTCGGCGCCGTGTCGATCGCGCAGCGCAGTTAACGTGTGTCGTGCGGTGCGCGCAAAGTGAAGTGTGAAATCTAATATTCTTCTAGCTGTAGCGATGTACTAAGAAATCTTTATCACAAGCTAAGCATGTTTTCGGAATTGCTAAGATTTGGGTTATTGAATGGTTGTAAAAGCCTGAGATAAGAGCCGTTTCTAGTGAAAAATTCTCAGATATGCAACACAGCTTTGTTCTTCTTGTTACAGCTCGCAAAGAGTTTTCTATAAAAAAAACAAGCACACTATTGAAATCCTCGAATTATGGGCTATCGAATGGTTACTGAACGGTGACGCTTTGATTCCAATGTTGCAATATCCATCCACATACCGGTGGAAGGCATGCACGTCGCATTTGAAATGCAATCTTAATTTTAGTGTGGCAGCACAATAAAGAGATTTCTTTGAAGACTAAAACACTGTTAAATTTTCCGAGATTTGTGATATTGAAGAATCGGTAAAAATTTTGAGGAAAAGCTTTGCTCATCGAAAGATACTTGAGTTAATAACATTTTCTTTTCACTGTTACAGCGTAATGTGATGACCTTTAAAGAAATAAAATACACCTTTAAGTTTTTGAAAAAGTTAAGCTATCAGTGACTACTAAAATGTCGAGAAAAAGTGGAAAATAACTTTTTTCTTAAATATGGGTGCTGATAGGGAAATTAGCGCATCATACGCAATGATGAACGCGCGCTCTTTCTACACTTACTAGAGCTAAATATTAGAATTGCCTCCACATAGACCTTTATTGAAAGTGCTTGATTGTGGAAGAATTGCTTTCGAGCAGCGTTCTAGCAAGACAGGCGATACATGTGCGCAATAGGTTTCGATAGTTTGCTTTATTTTCACAAGGACGTGGTTTTACCGCTGAAAAATGAATTCCTACAAAAAAATGGATCAAAAACCTTTGTGAAAGGTTCATTCGTGATATTCCATTCTTTCTGTAACAATAGGGAACCTCACGCATAAACTTAGCCTAAAAATACCAATAAGCCACTTATGACGTTCAAGCAGCGAGGTAGCATTTTAGGCGTGAAATGTGGTTTTTTTTTCGCTCTTACAGCGTTCTGTGATAACCTTTCGAAGAACCAACCATTTAATCAAAATCCTTGTGATTTGGAGTATCTAGCCAAGCAGAGAAAGAGGACACGTCGTTAGACCAAAATCTATAACCTCAGCAGCCTCCGATAACTCGCTATTTTTCCTTTTTGATCTGAACGCGAGGTTTACACAACACAATTTGTTCAAATGGCTAACGTTACGGCATTTTTGCCTTATATAGTGCTTGAAAAGATCATTTGCCACAGTTTGATTGAACAAACACTTCTGGTATTTCATTAAAAAATCACCAAACTTAGATTTCAATCGTAGCAAGTACAAAAAGAGACCAACCGTGCAGAGATCCTTGAACTCCAAATGCATTTCTTTCACCGAAGGAAAGTCTTATGTACTGTCTCATCTTAGTTGTGATTGCGAGGAATTCCTCTCTACAGTTCATAATCAAATCAATGATATTTCTCCAGAGCGCTTAGTAAATCTACGCGCAGATTCTTCATGCTGTTGAGCGAGAATGGTGATTTCTACATTACATTTGTCTCCATTATGCATTTTTGTGCCATTTATAAGCTTCGCGGGCTACTTGATCTAGCTTTATGCTTGCCATGTGATGTTCTTTTATGGGGCACGAAGCGGCCTACTCGTTTCGCGAGATCGCGCATGCTCTACAAGAGATTAGACAAATTGTATCAATGCTCATGCAACATCTCATCGTCAAGGCATAATGAGGCTCCAGAAAATATTCAAGAAAATCCCATTGGCAAAGTTCAACAAAATCCGGAGCCTATAATAAGCAAAATGGCTTGAGAAGCTTGGTGTCAGTAAGTGAGAGCTTCCAAAACATTTTTAACAATAAGCTAGGGCAGCGCAGCTACAAGATCCATCATGTTTATGGAAGAAAAACGGCTTCCAAAGGGTCTCCGAATAATTCGTTTCATCGCTCGTGCTTGTTTAATGAAGGTGCTTTCCACGTGAGAAAAGAAATTCACGGTCAGACCACTATGCAGTCGCCAGAATCGACGTCAACTTTTCAAGAATGATCATAATGAGTCTACAATGACAAAAATCATGGACCCCAGTCATTTTCTAGTTTCTATGATGGTCTGGGCCGATATTTGCGCCACCGAAAAGACACCGTGGGTCAAGTCAAAAGACACATTAATAGAGACGTCAAAATAAACGCTGCCAGCTATGGCCAGAAAGTCTTACGGAGCGTACTGGAGCTTTGAAGTACTGAACACTTTAGCGCCGACGATTTACACTTCATCAAGACTGGGCTCTTGCGCATTCGGCCTGTTCAATGATTGCCATCTGCCAATAGCAGTTCCCAAGTTCTCAGTACAAATAAATATGACCATCAAACTTGCCGAATCTCAATCTAGTTAATCAGTCCGTGCGGTCTATATTGAAAGAAAAAGTCTCGACTAGTCGCTACGCTGACGTAGAAGCGCTTGAAACGGCTCTGACACTCGCTTGGGACGGAATTGCGGAGACAAGTTGCGAACCTCGTTAGAAATTTTAGCAAGCAACTTCATAAGTGTATGAGCGCCAGAGGAGGCCGTTTTAATAATTTATTGTGAATTTTTTGTTTACTGTTGCAATTATTGCTCTAATAAACGCAATTTTTCTTTAATTAGATGAATTCACCCCCATATATTAGTAATCTTTTTTTGCTAACAACATATCTGAGCATTTCATGAGGTCTGCTATAGCACTTATGCAGTGAATGGCACATGTTTCGACATTACAACCTCGTCAGTTGCACGGTGCCTTTTGGTTCAGTCAGTTTCGGGGTAGAGATCGCCTATATGGGGAGACGACGCCAGCATATTCACACTTGAGGTTAGGTGATAAAAACACCCACCGGTGTAGTGTTGTGCAGCCGATTGCTTGTGGCTGATAAAACGCATAATGTCAAATCTTTCTTTCAACTGTTTTTGAGATATCGCTTAAAATAATACATATTATTAAATTATATTGTTTGGACGAGATCTCGAAAACAATTGAAAAGAAAGGTTTGGCAACTATGTTTTATTAGCCACAAGCAATCGACTGTACATCACTGCTCGTTTGGTGATTTTACCACCTGAAGGCAAGTGTAAATATTTCGGTGGCGTCTTCTTATATAGAGAATGTCTCCTCGCGTAACTGGTTAAACTAAGAGAACTGACGAAGCTGTAATGCTGAAACACGTGTCTTGCATTGTATAAGTGCATAAATATATTATCAAATTACATTGTCTCGTGCGAGGCCTCAAAATCGGTAGAAAAGAAAGGTATTTTAGTTGCTGAAATACCTGTAAGGAATTGACAGAACTGCTTAAGCACCCATGTTTACATGTATAGCTTTATTTGTTTATTTATTTATCTATTTATCTATATACATGCATATATATATTCCTAAGAGAATTGAGTGGTGAGCAAAAATACGGCCTCGGACGGGAGTTGAACCCGCGTTCCGTCAATACCGGGGACGCGTGCCATTACTACACCACCGGGGTACAATCACATCACCACTCATTTTTCAACAATTCTAAATTTGATTATTACTTAGCACAGTGACTGTCATCTGAACTGGGTTTATAGAGCAAATTCGCATATCCAATCAAACCTCTTAAAGGTTGGTGGCTGACATTCAACATAGAGATATTGAAGAATGAGTGGTGATGCGAATGTACCTCGGTGGTGTACTGGTAGCACGCGTGCCCGGTATCGATGAAACGCGTTGCGTGTTCAACTCCCGTCTGAGGACGTATTTTTCCTCACCACTCAACTCTCTTAGAAATATATGAAACATCATAACACTGCGAAAAAGGCAGTGAAAACAATAGAAAAATGGAATATATACATCACCTGTATCACCTGTCGTCCCGTTGATCGTCGAGTGACTCGAGCGGGTACCAGCAACTCTTCCATTTTTCCCTATCGCGTGCAAGAGTAGCCCAGTGGGTCCTCCTTGCTCTAGGAATTCGCTGAGCATCATATCTTTCTTCCATCGCTTTCGTGAAGAAATCGGACCAACGGGTCAGTGGTCTTCCTTTAGAGCGCTTGACGTCCCGAGGAATCCAGTCGGTAACGGCTCTCGTCCATCGGTTGTCGTTGAAGCGCATCACGTGTCCGGCCCACCTTATTTTCGATATCCTGGCGTGTAGAACGGCGTCTCTGATTTTCGATCGTTGACGTAGGTCGGAAGTTCGGATCCTTTGTCTCATTTGCGAAATACGAGATACTCCTAGCATCGACCTTTCGACTGCGCGTTCGATAACGGCAAGTGATCTTTCATCCTGCTTACGTAGCGACCAGGTTTCTGCTGCATACGTTAGGGCAGGGATAATTGTCGAGTCGAAAAGGTGGGCACGGAGTCGGATGTTCTTTGTCCTCTTCACTACATCTTCGATGCTCTTGAACGTTCCCCAAGCCGCTCGTTCCCTCCTGCTCAACTCTGGGGCTAGTTCGTTCATCATGTTGATTTCACGACCTAGATAGATGTAACTGGAGCATTCGGAAATTGTCGTTCCGTTGAGCGTGAATGGGGCATTAGAAACCCATCCGTTCCTCATGAACATTGTTTTCGTTAGATTCAGTTGAAGACCGATCTTTCCATAGGCGTTGTCGAAATCAGTCAACATTCGTTCCGCTTGGCTGATGTTTGGTGTTATGAGAACGATATCGTCAGCAAAGCGAAGATGGTTTGATTGTCGACCGTCAATTTTCACTCCCATTTCGTCCCGTTCTAAAGTTCGCATGACGTTTTGTAGGGTGGCAGTGAATAGTTTTGGCGATATTGTATCGCCTTGTCGAACCCCTCTTCTTACGTCAATGGTGATATTGTTGTAGAATGGAGATATTCTGGTCGTGAAATCTTTATAAAGCTCACGAAGGATCATTATGTACCGAGTAGGAACGCCCTGGTTATCTAGAGCCTCTATAACCGCTTCTGTTTCCACTGAATCAAAGGCTTTCTTCAGATCGATAAAAGTGAGACAGAGTGGTTGTTTGTACTCTCGCGAAACTTCAATGAGTCTTGTGATCGTGTGGATGTGGTCCATGGTACTAAATCCTTTTCTGAACCCTGCTTGTCCACATGGCTGTCCTTCGTCCAGTGTTCTGTCAATCCTCTTCAGGATGACTCGAGTAAAGTGTTTATAGACAACGGACAGCAAGCAGATTGGGCGATAATTGCCTATGTCGTGAAGGTCTCCCTTTTTGAACAACAATACGGTCTTGCTGGTTTTCCATTGAATAGGGACCTTGCATTCTGACAGGTAGCGAGTGAAGAGCCGAGCCAGGGTGTTGATGAGAACTGGCGGCAGGTTCTTCAGGTGTTCTGGTCTAATCCTGTCTGGACCGGGTGTTGTTCTGTTTTTCACCGACGATATAGCATGTCGGATTTCGGAAGGAAGGACCGGTGGAACGACATATTCGTCCTCTTTCAATTTATATGACGGTAAGAGAACATGGCTAGCGAAGAGATCCGAGTAGTACTGGTGGATGATTTTCTCCATAGCCCTTCTGGAAGCTGTAAGTGTCCCGTCAGGGTATCGGAGTGCAATCATCTTGGTCTTATAGTTGGCGAAGCCTCGCTGGGCTTTGCGAATGCTCTTCCCAGCTTCTGCAGCTTCTGCCATAACTGCTGCTCTTCTCTCTTTAAGGTCTTCTTTTATCGCTTGTCTGCATCGTTTCGCAAGTTCGGACGTAAGGTTTCGGTTGCCTGCGGCTCGTGCGATTCCACGTTGACGTATCAGCTCGAGTGTCTGCGGAGACAAGCGTCTCTTCGTGACCTTAGGACTTTCGGCTTTTTTAGAGCCAACGTGAAGATATTCAACGAGTCGATCGCATTCTTCGTCGATGTTGTCGACAACGGTATCTTCCCAAGAGCCGACCAATGATTTGAATACATCCCAGTTTATGGTAGTTCTGGGACTTCGTTGTTTGTATTTAGCGGCTTTCTCTCCTCTCCTCGAAAATCGGAACGTTGCGCGAAGGAGGCGATGGTCTGATCCCGTGTAGAACTTGGGAACAACAGCGACGTCGGTCAGGCAAAACCTTCGATTTACTATGATGTGATCTATTTCGTTATGGTACTCTCCATTGGGAGACTCCCACGTCCATCGCTGAGAGAGAGGCTTTGGAATTGCGAGTTACCATGGATGGTTTGGGTCGTCATGATAAACTCGGATAGCCTCTCACCCTGTTCATTCCATTCTAGTCCGTGGGTCCCTATGTGACGTTCTTCAGACGTTCTTCTAGGTCCAATTTTTGCGTTAAAATCTCCGACAATGACCTTGAAGAATGTATGATCTTCTCTGAAGAATTTTTCGAGGTCCATATAGAACGCTTCGACTTCGTCTTCGTCATAGCTTGATGTTGGTGCGTAAGCAACGAAGATGGTCAAAGCCGGCATAGAACCACATCGTTTCAACCGTAATCGTCCGATGCGGGTTGTTAGTTGTTCGAACGAATCAATGTTCACGGTCAAATTCGATTTGACGAGGACGCCAACGCCACCGACACCTCTGCGATCGCATGTTCCAAGGAACAGTTCTTCTCCGGTGTCATAGACAGCGTGAAAAGGATGGCGCCTTCTCGTCTCAGCCAGGCCAATGACATCGTACCTTATTCTTCTTGCTTGAATCAACAGATCTTCTACAGCGGATTGTTGAGCAAGGGTTCTTGCATTGTAGGTACAGATCGTCATTTTAGTCCGTTTCGATCTTGGCAGCCTAGTTCGGCCCTGAGATTTTAGCAGCCTCTCCGTACTCGTCCTACCTGGCGCTGCCGTACCAGGGGCTCTTTCGGGGTCAGGGGAATGAGGCCCATATTTGTTACTGTTTTTGGCATTTTTGATACCCAACGTGTAGCTTGCCAGGCTCTAAACGTGGGGGCTGGGTACTCACGAGTAGCTTGCCAGTCTCTCTCGGAGGAGCGGGAGGAGCTTATTTGTTGGAGGCGACTCCTAACCGCCTCCCATGTACTTCCCAGCCGCTTGATTGCAGGCTTTTGGCCGACTTGACTCGTAGAAATAGAGTTTTGTCAAGTCGGCACTGCAGAAGCAGGGAGCTCGTCCCCTGAATCCACCTGCGTCTCTGGGAAGCACACGGTCGCTTTTGGTTCGCGTTTTATTCCCCTATCCACCACCTGGGGACGCGCCACGTGCCTCGCGACTAACCGTGCGGGATCCCTCAAAGAGGGAGGTCCGTGGGGAATATATACATATATATATATTTATTTATTTATTTATCCATAAATATATATTTACTTATATTCATATATATATATATATATAATTATATATACATATATGGTCTTCATATATCCTACGTCTTCTTTCTTATGTGTTTGTTTTTTAGGATAACATTGATATCATTCCTTTCCACAACCTCTCACCACAATTTACTGTGCAAATGCCAGCATATCCTGCATTCGATTCGTTTTCTCGCATTCATCCTCAAAAAGGGTCTCAGGACATTTCACGTGTTGTTCGGTTGCTCCTTGAGGAGATCATGCTCGTTGTGAATGTTGTAAGATGCTGGCCGGACGATTCTCTTTGCAATCTTGGAGGTGGGCGAGCTAAGGTATTCTTAGGCTTCTAGTTAAGTGATCGCACGAGAGTATCAGGGAAGATATCGAACCAACCGTCGTGATAATATGTGACTAGGAAAAGGAACCGGGAAGGAAATCGTTTGCTTAGCTTCCTTCGGCAAATAACCGTTTATGATAACCAATCCATAATAAATCCAGTAAGATCGACTTTTTTAAAACCTCGTGATAAACATTCAAAATAAGGCCAAAAAAGAATGTTTTTTTTTGCAATCCATAATAGTTGGAGAGAAGCCCAGCATAAAGTTATTAGGTCGTCGCATAAGGTTTGATGCTAGGGCAATAAACACAAAATTTATTATCCAGAAGTGATTACAACTGCATTATTTTAGCATCGTTCAATTGCGCATTTTCTTGCAAACATTTGACATTCAATATGCCTTTAGTTGCTCCATAATTGAGTTATTGTGGTGGCAAATTCACTTGGTACTCATAGATGAATGCTGTATGGGGAGAAATGCTAGTGAAGCGGCGCGAAAGATTGGTAGAGTCTGAGGCGATGATACGGTTGAAAAAAGAACACCCAGGAAGTGGTTCGCAACGTACATACTAAAGAAAACAGTCTAAAGGATCAGTCGCGTTTGGGCCATTTACAGGAAGCTTTATTAATCTTGCGCGCCGCTTCACTAGCATATTTCCCTACGCGCCATTCGTCCATGAGTAGCAGGCGAGTCTGCTCCCACGACAGCCCATCTTGAAACAAATATAGACAAGTTGTATATAAAAATGGTCACAAGAAAGCGACAAAGTTGAACGATACGAAATCATGGAGTTTTAATTACTTATGGTTAGGAAAGCTTCATGTTTAGTTTTTAAGCGTCAAAACTTATTGAGCGATCTAATAACTGTAACTACAGTTCATCTGTTTTGGTGAGATCGCCTCCTACTTGATCTTGTATTATGATAAATCTTGATTAGTTTCTAAAAGCCGCAGTGGCTTAATTTGTATACCAATAAAAAATTTTTGACTAGAGGTACTCTTTTATACAGGTCTATCGATAGTAATCTGTTTTCGTTCGTGTGGTGTTCCCCTGTAGTGGATTCGATTTGATACGATGTGTATGAAAGTCTTATCGGATATTCAATAGCTCTAGACAGTCGATTCGATTTAGTACAGGTCTAAAAAAGTTGAAGCCATCAGAACATCAGTTACAATAAAAAGTTGTTGACAAAAGAAGTGTGTGAGCTCATGAGTACAGCAAGTCATTGATCATGAGTACAGCAACTCCCAAACTTAAGCTAGAATCGTTTTGCAAAAAGCATACCAAGATACCGAATTTGAATAGAAAAACACTTCAAATTTCGTTACCGTAAACGGATGATTGCTTATCACCGATGGAGTTGAAGATGCTTGAGGGCAAAACAACGTCCCCAGATAGTGTGGTGGATTGCACGTGATCTCACGGAAAAGGTAGTTGTGAGAGTTCAAGGCCTACTTGAGGTTTTGAATTTATTCAACTCTCAGCATTCCTGTGGTTGTTTTTAAGTATATCATATGACGAAGAAATATGTAGTAAATAAATGTTGAAATAAATCGAAGAGGCGCTTTGCCATAGTTAGGCACTTGGCTATTGCTTTGATTCTCCATCGATGTGGACGAAATATCATTTCGAAAATTTGTTCATGATGCCAATTTTCGCTATAATGAACTTACGACGTATAAATACTTCATTGAAGAAGCTGCTTGCTAACTACAATTTCTCCCTGAGGCTTAATTCATTTGAAAAAGTCATTGACAAAAACTAGATATCTTTTGTCTCAATTATGTGTGCGATGGCTCAGTTGATTCAAATGAACGCCAGATGACACCGTAATCAAAGCGATTTGTTCTGCATATATGCCATTAATGCCCTTACAACCGCATCTAAAATTGAAAAGATCGCTCAGATAATTCATAACCTATCTAAAAATAAGCTTTTGTCAAAGTTTTCTGCCAAATTTCCATTATTTGCAGCTCTGAAGAAACATCTAGTGATGAAATCCATCATGAAAGCCGCAATGTGTGTAATACTCTCGTGAAAAATTGAGAAACCTGATGATATTTGGAGTGTCGTTGTCGATGTTGGCGGTAAAAATTAAGGAAAATGACAGCTTTCTCAATCTCTATTTTTTTTACCTAACTTTAGCCTTGGCTTTCCATTAAAAAACGTAAAAGCCGATAGAGTCGCGTAGTCTAAACACAAAACATGGCTAAGTATGGAAACGAGTAAAGAAAATTCATCTAGAACTTGAATTTTGGTTGAATTTTGAAGGATATAAAATTTACTGTTCAAATGGGAACATGTATTAGTATGAGTAGTTAGCACGATTTTCAAAACTTCTCTTCAGGTTTCTGCAATACTTTTCCTCACTTCTATTCAATTGTTGCCCATGGTAACATGCACTTATTATCGCTTAGATTTTATTTTCTTCTTCATTCACTTCTTCGTTCATTTATTCGCTCAGATATTCCTTTATTTCTTATTTGTTTACCAGCATCAGCATTACTCCTACGCCAGCCCTTCTTCATATCATTCGCTTTCTTTCACCTATTATGGACGAATGCTCTACGGATTTGAATGTGTTCAGTTGCCACTTAGAGACTTTGAATTTTTTACGGATCTTGGATATGTGGTCAAGTTCTCTTTTTTTTCTCTTTTTTTTTTCCTCAGATTCGTGAGGTAACTTTCATAGCGCGCTTGTAAGCGTTAAATAACATCGTCACCACTTTTTACGGATTAGAGGAAGTTTTCCACAGACGTCGTTTAGCATCAATGTGTGCAACCCGAAGTAACGGAAGGCTTAGGCCAGTATCAAACCGAGCACGTTGTGACAGTACTTCAGCCACTACACTCAGAATGTGGGCGATGTTATAACAACTCACCTATATCAATTCCAGCCTCACTGATATTCTTATAGATTGTGACAGCTATAAAATTTCTTTCTAAACATGAAGACGAAAAATCATAAACTTTTATTCTGAATATCCTTATCCTTACTAGTTTCGGCGAAAAATACTCAGCCATAATTATTTCGCTGGGCAACGATCTCTACCACGGTATCCACCATTACTTTTCACTGTACTTTCGGTTGAGAAAGATGGAGTAATGTCGATTTTTGGTAACCCATAGGAAGATCTTACCAGTCTTTCTTCTGTACCTCAATTTAACTCGTAGAACTCATAAGAGCCATGATAACGCAGTGGAATAATATGGGTACAAGAAGAAGCCTAATGAAAAATATTGAGTTGAATGTTTTTCATGAAGTAAAACAGGAAGCATGTTTTTGTAATAGGTTAATGACTTTTTCAAGGAGGTAGGTGGCTAAGTAGCCGGTGATGCTTGATAAAGGTTGACGTGAGGTTGATTCTCCACCTTCCCTTAACACTCTTTGGCTATCAAAACGAACGCCTCACGAAACACCTTAGTGTAGCTGTCTTCGTGGCTGCAAAGCGAATGCTCGGCCAGTAATCCACGACATTTGAAAGAAAAACTCTCAAGCAAGCGAGAAAGCGAATCGAGTACTAGAAACAGTGCGAGCCGCACAGCAAAAAAAAAAAACTATGGTACGAGAAGAAGAAGCGGTTAATTTCCTCATGGAAATCACCACTATTCTGTCGATGGAGTCGCTATCCTGGAGAGGCTTATATGAAATATAGCAGAATTTACAGCGCTGCTTATGCAGAAATGATATAAAAGGATTCATATCAATATTGAAAGTTTCCATCAATTCATCAGTAGTCCTGAAGTGACTGAATTATTCAAAAAGTTTCTGTGAAATAAATCATTCTCATTACATTAGAATGCTTTTCATTCATCTGAAACCTCCATATATGGAGCACCTGCGATATTCGTATTCAGATTTTCAGTAAAAGATTTTTTTCATTCAAAAGGGCTTTCATCCCTCACCAAGAGAAAAGAGAAGAGAACCGCTGTATCCGATAAAAGCTCTAAAAGGATAAAGCTCTCGGCGTTGATCAATCCCTGAGGGATGCGCCATGCATTCAACTTCAGTTTTTGACTTCGTTTGAGGTGATTCAATGCATATCTGACCTTTACAATGACTCGCGGTGGCCTCCCGCTGAACCGAGTCAGTGCTGGTTATCCTCCCAGACAAGTCTGAGACCTGTCTGGTACCATTTACGACCCCGGAGGGATGGATGGCTTGGTGAGCTATGAGCGCGAGATCAAACCACTGACCTCGTGGGCGAAGCAGGGCACCTCTCACTACTGCGTCACATGCGTTCAGTATCCGAATTTGTCCATTAGATTACAATGACGTTTTCCTTTCTCATTACAAAAGAAAAAAAACAAAATTGGGCTTCTTAGGCTTGGGTCTAACATGTAGAGCAACAGCAGCAAACGTATAATGAGTTTAAAAGAAATCTCTACAATTATAGACATTCACGCTCCCTTCCTTTCTTCCTCTCCTCATAAATTTTATTTATTCCTACCGTGTTATGAATCAATGCTCTTTCCGAAGTGTCAATGAAAACATGCTAGTTTATTTTCGTTGTTTATGCTCAAGGATTCCCACTATGATGCGACCTTATTATTTGATACTTGCAGCGGCAATGGTTCCTCTTCTGCCGGCAAGTCAGCTGCAGATCACAGACATCGTAAACTTTCAGATAAGGCACAGAATTTGCAATAACTTTATTTCAAGCTTGAAAATAGGACCTGATACTTGAACAGAGGTCCCTCTGGATTCCATGCGGTTGCCCACTAGAACGGCGCTTCGTTGCTAATGAGAAGTGTTTTATTGCTTCATGAGGGCAAATTCATTCAATGGAACTGCATCATCAACAATAAGTTCCACTTCTGTTTTTCTAAAATATTTGTATTCAAGGACAAATCTAAAAGCGGTATCCTCACACCACTACAGATTCTATGATTTATATATATATATATATTTATTTATTTATTTATTTATTCTTATATGCATACATATGCATATATATAAGATTTTTTGAGTTTTGTACCATTACTGACGACAACTCGCGCGTTTCTTTCCTCCACCACACTCTTCTATCTTCATTTCATGGTTCCAGGTAATTGAGCCATATGGGTCCCTTGTGGAATCTGAACACTTGGGCAAAATTAATCCAACTATATGACGTCGTCCTCAAGCAATATACTGCAGATAAGACGGCTATGAATATATAGTGCCTTATTTTTCTCAGAGAAACAAAAAATCGATGACTCCTAACAAATTTTCTACATGAATCTTCAGATTCTAGGGTTTCCATTATTGCTATTAAAGCTACCCAATAGTTTGCCATTGAGAATCGTCCAAATTTCATTATGGTACTAAATTATTGGCTATCAAATATTTGAAAATTAACTCAAAACTCTCCTAAGAGCGATTATCTTTTAACCTCGGCAAGCTTCAATAATTTCTAATTTTCTTTTCCAAGTCATACACGTTGTATTAAATTATTCTTTTTTCAACAGTTGACGCTTCGGCAGTTCGCCTTCTTCAGAGCCTGGAAAGGTCAAATTGTCTGCAATCCAATAAGCCAAACACCTTCATTACTCCTTGAGAAAAAATCCCCAGACCTGAATTTCCATCGCATCAATCCCAAAATTAACTCTCAGCATACTCACCACTTGTTATATGTGTTCCGCTGGATAATTTAAGTGCGGATAATGCATGGAGATCACACAGACTCGTAATGCATCCCACCCATCAAAAAGCAGTCATGTGTACTGGATCATATCATGGGTGATAACGAGGCATTTTTCTCTGCGGTTCATAGTTGGATTAGTTGTGTTAATCCAAACGCTTCCACAATCTTTCTCGCTGATATTTCATGTTCCTGCGCAAGGAAGATGACATCTATGCCATAATCTACTCCGTCATGCCTCTGCTGACGCCTCAAAGAATTCGGTGATATTTCAATATCGTTACCAGTCGCTCTAAATCTGCTCTTTTCAAACAACGTTTTATAGCTGTACTTATCTCAGTTGTAAAAAAAACGGGAAGATAAACGGGATTCTGCTTTTAGTTAAGTTTTCGTTTGAAGGCATGCTGTTCCATCTAAACCTAAACCAAGGGGTTACAAAATCGTATCCATTAGAAATGGCTATTTTCCGAGCCAGTTTTACGGATTCTACTTCTACTCTGTTCCAGTACACCCGTCGGCTGCTGTTCGAAACATGTTTTTTACTAGCACCTTTTGCATGTTTGAGGATGAGAGGAGAGATAGTGAATCAGGATATTCTTGTTACTTGACTTTCAGTACCATTTCGTAATGTAGCCGTTATCGGTTAAGTTTGTTTGAACGTTCAAGAAAAGGAGCTAATTATATTCTGGTATGTTTCATCCATCACTGGTCGACACGGGTGTAACGAATTTGGTGCTTTCTTGTATTTTTGAAACTCAAATGCAAAGAAGTTTTGCTTTGCGCGTAGGCAAAGACATGGCCAATGAGAAATTGTATGAACTTAAATAGATTGTCTGTAGAGATTGATTTGAAAAGCCAATCAGAATTTGTCTTCCTTCAGTATCTTTCCAAGTGAGCAAATTTTTGCTCCAGAAGAATTAAGTGTAGTATCGTCCGTGTTCTGGAAAGAATTTCGAGATTCAATTCACCATCGATTCCCATGATCAACTTCAGTTTTTCGTGTTTTCAACAAATAAAATGGTTTGAGTGCTTCTTGTTTACTTTTTTTCCATGGAAAAATCTTGTGAATGTTCAAAAAGCTTTTGTTGGCTCACTACAAAGTCTTTTCCTCTCCCAACATTCTTAGAAAAATAATTGGAAACTTCTCGGGGAAAAAAGAGCGGCCTATCTTTAGATTCATTTATCAAAAGTAAAAGAATTATGCAAGTTATAGATTAATGTAAATGGAAAGTCTATCAGCCATTATTTCTTCACTTCTTTGCCTCACTGAGGTAGCAGCAATCCTAAAGTGTTCATTTTTCAATAAGTTTTTCTAGTTTTCAGACTTTACAAGCGTGAGCAAACAATTTCGTTTAGGAAAGTACGTTTTCAAGATGTGCTAACCTTTATCCTACTATCTCTGATAGCCACCGAATCAGTTAAATCAAGGCTGAAAAATGCAGGCAAAGGACTTCGATGGTGCAGTGAACAAATAGTGAGCCCTGGAAAGGATTGGTACTTTTCCGCTATTTTAACCCTATTTATGGCCTTCTGTAAAATCGAATTTTCACTTCTGTGAAAACGTTTTGGTAGTCGTCTGATGGCTTAAATCAAGTGAATTCCAATGGTATATGCTATTTCTCAAACGGCTTGTTTTTGGTGCTGCAATTGTCGAAATAAAATGTTGTTTCACAATCAAGCATTTCTCGCCAGATAGAACATTTTTTATCAAATATTAATCAATAGGTAGAGCAAATCTTAATAATTTTAAATGTGTATTGGGTTTCTAGATTTGACTCTCTAAAGCTCTGTAACACTCAAAAGAAGATTGGATTTCACAGATCCGAAATATTGCTGTTATATGCACCCCTTAGGAAAGGCGTTCTCTTAACATTTTCAAGCGGCTCTGTAGGTTGGTCGATAGCTCAAATATTGATGATTTCTGCAACGTACTTGCGTTTTGAAGAAAACTTTTTGATGCTATATAACAGCCAAAATAAAGTTGTGGGTTTTTGTGATTATCAGGATACAAACGAAAAACCGATCTTATTCGCCGGAGAGAAAATTGTCATAGGAGAGTTTGTAACCATTGGAAAGCTGAGACTTGAGGCTGCAACCCACGTCACCGATTCTTTAAAACACCCCTTTTGTAACGATTTAGCGTCCAGGAAAAAATTATGTTTCATACACACCGTGAGCCTTCATTTCTGTACTCGTATAATTAGCGGGAAGCATGAAAAGCATATCAGTGCTTGCAGAGTCTTCCGCAGTATAAGAGTCATACGTTTTCATAAGGTCTCTGCCTACGCGGCGAAAAAATCTCAGCTGAATGGCAATAATTCCATCCAATAAATCTCTTCTTACCCCCGGACCTACGACTGGCCGGTAAACAAGATCGCCAAAAATATAAAACTTGACCGATTTTCCTTGCAAACGGTGTTTCCAGAAAACAAGGACAGCTCTGGAATTACTGGAACTTACGACATCAAATAATTACTATTAGTCTACAGTAGGAGCTCAGTCCAGCAAGGTGTATAGCACAAATTTTTTCCTACTACAGCGCTATCAAAGAGCTTTTTCAAAAAGAAACACATTTTTGAGTTTTCTGCAACTTGCACTATTAAATGATTACTAGCACTCGAAAGTAGATTTGTCCAGAAAAATATAAACGAGACAGAATAACATATGGTTTTGTGAAGCATAATTTATTGATTTGAGCGTTATAAAAGGGTACCGACCATGTGAGTCATAGCCAAAAATTCAAGTTTTTGAATAATTAATTACACTCCTATGAAAAGTTCCTGTCCAGTGAATGAGATCGATTTTTCACTTGTTCCCCTTACTCAGAAATAACCAAATTAGGTGGTCAGAGCATTTCATTTAGACTTTTAGTAGCCAGTCATTAGATCGAAATCTGCGAATTCCAGTCATGTAATTGTTTTCTTAGAAGGACTTCTTAATGAGCTATAACGGCCAAAAGATAATCGGGTTTCGCGCATCGCAACAATGGCAGCAAACCACCATGCATTGCCGGTACGTAGATGATAAGATTTGGCAACATAGGCATCAGGCCAATTAGTCATCTCAACATTCGCCACATTGAGTAAGTCATTGCAAGTCAGCTAGCTGCCTTTTAACTGTCTTCTGCTTCTCATGGAGTTCACCTAATCATGAGCATTTTTACCCCATCAACCAACGAAGAAAAAAACCGCTGTATTCATACCAAAACACGGCGTATTACAATCCAAACGTCTGTGCGAGAAAGGACATCGAATGAAGCCTCAATTACGTTAAGAAATTTTTTGGCGATGTTAGAAGCACAGGTGTCGCGATAGAGTCAATAATAAAGTCAGGAATTGGTTTAAAAACATTCGTCTTTTTCGTTTTTCTTCCATAGATGGCCTGAAGAATGAACGTGGATTCAGTAGTGCAAAAAAAAATCTTGGTCCTAACCACAGTTCAAAAAGGGAGCCACAGAACAGTCATGCACTGGAACACTATTCCTTTAAATCACTTTCTGATGCAATCAATGTTTTCTGGCCTCTTGAAAGTGATCCCTATTTTAGTGTGAGTTTGTCATTTTTTGAAGCACAACAAATTATTTTCGGCAAACCTTTTTTCAGAAGAAGGTCCATGATGGGTAATGAATTTTGAAGTATCGGAAACAATCCTGATGTTCATCAAAAAATTCACATGTAACTCGTGCCGCGGATTGATATTACATCTATTACACACTTCTCATAGACAAGAAGTGCTCACCGAATGCGAAACCTGATTTTATGTCGATGTTGTAGCACTCTAAGAAATCCACTTTATAAACCAGCACACCCTGGATATCATTTAACCATAATGTTACTGCAGTAAAAGTAAGTTATTTGTGAACAAAATACCCATAAATACACTGATCTGGGCTATCAAACGACTTTCCAAAGTATTCCACAGTGGAAAAGAATACGTTTTTAAAAGGTCTCAAGCAAGGTCGTGATAACAGAAGAGTAACAAAGGGTTATAACGGGCTTTGAAGCCACGTTATGTTTCAAGCTTTGCTGTTACCTGTACGCCCTTATCTTTTTATTCTTCTGATTGCCAGAGCCTCGGCTGCAGTAAGAGGAAGAGACCTAGATGTTAATTTATTTTGAAGTCGATGCATAATTTCAACTGGCGCATCTAAATTCAGAATAAATTTTATTATTTGAGATTGCTAGCGCCAGATTCCAATGATTGTTACCGATTACGTATCAAAAGAATATTTTGAAAGTAGCTATCCATCAAGTAGTATAGACTAGCCAAAGTTTTGTAACCTGTGTCAATCAAACTTTATAGCGCCAGCCGTGCAAGTGCTACTAATTTGCTCTCTATCCACCTTTCAAGTCTCTTTTTCTTCTTTACCACTTTGTTTGATTGTTCCGAAGCAGTCTTGATACCTACAGTGAACACTTTTCAAGCTCTCAAATGTACTTGAATGAATTTGCTCACTCCTAAATCATTTTCATTGTTGTCAACTGCAGGACGTGCCCTTCCTCATCTTCAAATTCGAATTTTCCACGATGAAACTTTTCAAACTAGAGTTGCATTAAGCATTCATCAACAGTTCGTTGGCCCCATGCTTCATTGATGTTTTGCGCCGTCTTTGCTACGCATAATCGAGGTTTAGCTTGAATCAAGCTCGTCGTGGTTGCTCGTTTGACATTTTAAATTTTGACGTAAGAAGTTTTTCAAGATTTACCTTGCATAGTTATTTAATTATATGAAGCGAGAGGGTTTAAAGTGAGCATTGACATTTAATAGTCGAATATTCAAAATATACTACTACCAGAGTAAATGTAAGAATAGTGAAATCAAACTAGTTGCATTAATTTTTGAATAATCTAGCGCACTCGAATACATGTTCTGTCCTGAAAATTTATTAGTATATATAATCAGCTGAAATTTTTCATATAGCAGCTTTAGCGATGGTATGATGATAAAAATATATATCCAACTTGTTGAGTGGTATGCAAAACTCTGGACGTCACACGAAGAGTGAACCGTCATAACACCCTTTCGTAGTGCACGTGTTAACCGATTGCACTATCGACGCATTTGCTCTGCAATCACTACACATCAGAATTCAGTAGTGCTTGAATAACTAGGAAAAGCTAACATCGTGAAAAAGTACAATGATTAGTTTTCTTTCCCCATAACGGTCTTCGTCTTATCCTGGATAGCGGACCCGCGTATATCATACCGCAACCCAAGCTCGCCAAGCTTTTCATTCCTCCAGAATCCACGAATCGGTACGAGACCTATCTAGGAGGATAATGTTACTCACTCATTTGATACAACGATATATGGTCGCGGTTCAATGCAGAGGTCAAGTATGTGATCAGACCTTTTGAACATTATTATTTCGTTTCACAAGCTTTGTCATATTAAAAATTTAGTCGCAGAACTTCCTGTATGAGGTATCACGCGCGAGGTTGTTTTAAAACTTCTATCCCGCTTAGCGCTCCGGCATCTGTGCCTTCTTCACAGTGCACAAACTAACTCAAGTCAATGGCCCTTAACTGATCTTTTTTTTTGCAGTATGGGTCTTCGTTAGCAAACAATTTTTTTCAATGAAACGCCGCTCAAATGACATTTTTCTCGATCGACGAAGCCTTTTTTGTGCTTGAAAAGGTAGTCTGAATATTTTTGAACTGGAACCGTGACTATCATAGAATCTCATTAATTCTTCCATTTTTGATTTTTTTTCTTAATTTTCATCGTTTTCAATCTACGGAAAATCAACAGGGTTGCAAAAACTATACTAAGTTTAAGGTTGAAACCTTTCCAAATTTTCCATAGTTTATTAGAGATTGCTTAGAAGTCGATTCCATGCATTTACGTTCCTGCTTTGAACAGCTCAGTACTTCTCTCAAAACTTTTTTTTGCTGCATGTGTTTTCTTGTAGCAAGGATATTTTACATATTTTTTCCATCAATATCATTACTGTAATCGTTATTATTACTAACACTATCAGAAGACTGACAACGAAAACGCAAATATTTGTAGTTAAACTCTGTTTATAGTTTAAACTACTTCAATTCAAATGCGCTACAATAAGGAAGAAATTTGTAATTTGAGATGACTTTGCACCTTTGATTACCTTCGTCAAGCGTAATCGCGGATTCAAAGTCACCACAGCTTTGAACTCTTACTCGAATCCCGGCACCTTCTGTTATATTTCACACCTGCCATGCAGCTGGAGTAAAATCTAACAGCATAAATGAAACTTGGAGCTTAATAAGGCTTGAATTAAGTTGCCTTTATTCGCTTTAAAGCAGTTCCATTCTTCACATTTGAGGTTATGAGTAGTTTTTGGAGGAAAACCCTAAACTGCTTTCTTCGAAAAATCTTACACTTTCAGAACTAATCTTCAATTATCCTATCAAAGCTTTTAATGCTGAATTTGTTACATTACTGTCATATTTTAACGCCTTAGACGAAGGTATCTGTATATCAAACATTGGAAGATTTTGTCACTTCCATGGTGTTTTGTTTTTCTCCTCTCTCATTGAATGGTTTGCCACACTTTTGAACGGTCACCAAGTTACTCTACATTGTCGTTTATCCTGGGAAATTCGCAAAACGACTTCAGGTGCTATCTACTACTTAGTGTCTCCATTTCTTCGATAAGATCTGGTGCTTTTTCCATCAAAAATGATGAGAACTAGGAATCACCTCTTTTCGCGGGTGGCGCCTTTCCATTAGAAACGGGGAAAACTTGGAGCTATAAAATAGACAAAAAAACGTTTTTGAATCATGAGAGGCTTTTCAGAAATATCTTACAAAGAACAAAAGATAAAAGCATTCTTGCACTCCTATAATTAGCCATTCCTTCATGACTTAACTGAATTATGAGTGAAAAACTTGAAAAACGTTTTCGATTGAAGAATAAATCTTCATGGACTCGTTGTTAACACTCTATCACTGATTCTTTACTAAATTAAGAGCGAATTTGAATCGAATAGTTCGCAAGAAATTTGGAGTGCAAGGAGATTTTGAGGCTTCAAAATGGATCGATAAACAAGAAATCAACGCGCAAGTGATGTTTGTATCTTTACAGTGCACAACATACTCTTTACCCGCGACATCACGTATGGATACAACAGTGGACACTATCGCGTACATACTGTCTCCCACAGAACAACCGTATTTTCATGGAGCACCGTTCACACCGAAAAATTTGCCGGAGTCTCAAACAGCCGGCACAAAAAATTGGGAATAATATTGTAGTTATCAAAAAAGAATCACTCTTATTGATCCACTGAATGGGAAATATAAATTATTAGGCTACAAAGGCTGAACTATAATTAATTACAAATAATCCGCATTTTTAGCAAATCGAAAAGCTCACCTTAAAATATGAGGTAGCCTTAGCAAAAATTGATTTATAAGAAGTCTATAGATCATTGTCGAGGTTGCTATGAAGTTAGACAGAAGATCAAGTAAAGCTTCTTCTAGTGAAGAATAGCTATCAAACACGAGCAGAAAGTGATTCTAAACTAATTCTGAGATGTCGGTGGATTAGGTGAATGAGTTTTCTATATCTATTGAACCATGTTCACATCTACGCATCCTATATGTTCAAGGATTCGCATCATACACTCGAGAATAGACGCACATATTTGCACCTAAATTGAGTCCTGTGCGATGATTTTTGAAAACACCAAAATTTCGCTAATGAGAATTTCTCAGTGAGCACATCGAGATCAGATCTTCACTTATAAGTACGCCTTAGAACTTCTATACGTAGACCTCAAACTTCCAGTGCCTGCACCTAAGCCAGTTGGCGTTGCTTGATCATCAAATGACAGGTGCCTTCCGATGAAGAAGTACTTGAATTCACAGATGACCCATTTGTGATTAGAGCAATCGGCACTCCGCAAATTTGTTCTGTTGTTTTGTAAGCACCTACGATACTGGTAGAATTTGAGTGAAATTCATTTCCGAAACGAGAATCCTTAGGCTTTTCTCCTCAATGACATAATGGATACTCATAGAGCGTGATTCTTCCTGAAAATCCACAATGATCGCGATAGAGCGCTTTAAGGGGCTCACCGTCGTAAGTTGTTCACCATTTTATAAAATGAGGGAAGTTTTTGATTAAGAATATAAGTCGGCAGCTAGTCCTGTGACGGTAGTCAAATGTACCACTGATATTTCCACCACACGATGACGATATAAAAAGCCATTTTGTCGACAAAACGACAGACGCAAGTGGGCATCATAAAGGAGTGGGAAGCCGATCAAACAAAGGCTTTGCTGTTGATTGGGTCATTTAGTGGAATCAACAATTGAAATTGTAATATGTATAAGATACTTACTTAGATAGCCTGTGGGCATGAATACATTTTTCTTTGAAACACCTGACGATGACACTGTTTTTTCTCTCTGCGAGGATAGTGCTGTACTAGGACATCTTTAGGTCTTCATCATAAATTGTTCTTGAGCGTTGGGTATAAGGAGGAGTTTTGAAATCTTTCGAATAGATTTCCTTCAAAGCCACCTATTGGCTTACGCTAAGCTAGACCACGGAGAGTATATGTTCTACTATTTTGCAGCATGATTGGCCATCTATTGCATGTGGAAGTTTGAGACCAATATGAGCTCCGTAATTACATTCGAGTATGTAACATGGTAACAAGTAAAACAAAGCTTTCTTCCATGAGAGATATAAAAGAGAATTAATTCTGTTAGGGAAACATAATAGAAGTTGTGTAGATCTCTTTTTCCTGTTACGCTATTCTCAGTACCGCTTTTATATCGCCCATTTTTTTTCTATTCGCCATCCACTACGTCCTTTACATTTGTGGGCATCGGCTACTAATCAAGATTCGGCCTTCAGCATGGGTGTTGTTGAGGACTGATCAAGTTTTACCCATGAAGAATCCTAAGGATAAATGTGTTGGAATTCCTGTGCAAGGATGAGATGGTTTTTAACTCAGTGAAAAGAAAATGAAGTAAGTCAAGCGCATCGTTTACGAGCAAGGAAACCTCACTAGCTCAGTTATTTAGAAAAGATTATAAGAATACTTTTCCTTGTCGCTCGATTCATCACCTTGTCGACTACCTTATCTTGAGGTTATATGTATTGCATCGCTTGTTCAATTATCAGAAATCTATAAGTGATAGTGCATAATCATGTTCTACTGAACATCTTATTATGGTTGAGCCGCGTGTGTTATGAGAAGCGTCAAAGTATAACATAACGTCGTAATGAGAAACCACTAGAACGTAATTAAGGCTTACTCAAAGCACAATTAGGGATTGCAGAGAAAGCTAAGCGTAAGCGTGAACGCATTCTATGGAGATTAACACCCAATTGCTGTGTAGTACAAATAATTCTAGGCTGAACGTATCAGTTTCCAGCAAGCTCCGACTTTCTCTTATAAATTGTTGGAAAAAGGCAGTTTATTTTAATATTTCTTTGTCATTATGACAATAGGTTTTCACCAAGCAAAAAGACTTTCAATTATGGTTTCTTCTGGAAAAAAGTTGAAGTTGTAATATTCTTATTTTCGATAGCTGCTTTTGCAAAACGTCGCGCTAAACTTCGAGTTTTGGTGACCAAATCTCTCGAGTTCCAAGATTGTTTCGATGGAAGCATTGAAGTTTTTTTTAGTTTGTGTAATCTCCGTTGGTCACTTAGGCCCACTGCTGGTTCAACAGGCAGCAATACTTTGTCGCAGCGATGAGATGGTGAGTCATAGTGAAGACGAGATGTCCAAAATAGGATAAAAAGAGTAGATATTGAGGATTGTACTTTTCCTAGTAGATTGATTCTACGAGAAGTAGTGTGTAAATAATTAACATGTTAAGAAAATCCAAAAATTCTACGTTTTGTAAAGTGAATACGATATATATACACATGTATATATATGTATATATATACATATATAAATCAGCATGAAAAAGTGTATAACTTCATTATCACAGCGTAAACCGATATCGTATTTATCATACTGTGCAGATTTTAGTAGTTACACGCAATTACTTTTCTTGCTTCTACTATCCAAAATGATCTTTAAACTTTTGATATGCGGCTTTGCCTGCCTGAGGACATATTTGTGTTCATCTCTAATGTCACCAAATGCTGTTTGAGTCTATTATACCCCGAATCTTGACGTAGCCGCACTAGGACGCTCAAATGTGGATCGGTGGAAGTGAACTTGTCTCACGCAAGCGTTTTGTCAACTTCTCCTATCCAAAAGTATGAGAGACTTGGTGGATTCAGAGTGAGATTCATCAAGAACAGTTGTTGACCTGAGATGACGAAACCAGCACAATTTTAGCAAAAGAGAGGCTTTTATAATGACCTAGAGTCAGCTTACATCTGAATATTATTGATCGGTCATGCCAAGGTTTATGTCAGTCTGAGATATTGGCAAAAATTGTTGTTGGTGCGCCTAGGTGTCCATGTAACATGTTCTTCATCAAACCACCAAGAATTGTTGTCTGAGAGTTTTATGGATGCAGGTAATTTTATTCGAATTATGCAAGCTATTTTTTAGACCTTTGGCTTTTCTCTTCTTTGCTGCTCTTTTCTGGCTCATTATTTCTTTGAGAGATAAGTGATGACCATAGATATTTAGTATGATGCGATGATGGTGCCACACCAGTGAAATATAGTTGATGATTCAATCAATGTTGCTATTTAGATTTTGCAGTTCTGGCGGCCTAGGAAACTTCCTCTTCAACTGATCGCTTTTCATAGATTGTCTTTACAGTCTCTGGATTGCTAGCTTCCCAACACGCTGTAATAACAGAACTACTTTAGCGACTCGTTCTCACCTCTATGTAGCGATCCCAGCACTTTTTTACTCAATACTTTTCCCATTATTTATTTTCCATAAAAGTCTGAAAAGCTTGAAGGTTTTTTTCTGAGGGCTGAGAAGATTATTAAGATTTTTTGAATCCTGCTTGAGTCGACTATTCCTGGAGTCCTATGTCAACCAGGTTATAGCGCTTACAGTTCGATTAGAGAAGCGAAGTACTCCCGATCAAATCTGGTGCCGAACAATTCCCGTTTGTACTCCATAAGCGAAAGATGGAAGTTACTGCACTCGAATCGTGGTTGGACTAGCATTGTGCTCATGATCAACGGCACCGCTGTTACTGTCAGTACTCCCACAACCTGTTGATTAAGACACGAGATCAATCACGAAACTAGAAATTACGATGTATGCTATTTCCTACAAGAGAATCTTTACTTCATCTCAGTTTTGACAATTGCAAAATTGCTGTGCGTGTGACATTAAACGCTCGTTCCAAATCATTGACTGCCGACAATTTTTTGATCTAAAGCTAAATGAATGGAAATTAAGAACTGGAAAACGTTTGTTCAGTTCTTGGAGTCTGTCTGTCTTCTCAAAATTCAGTCATGTTCGCCAACTGTCGAGAATTACTTGAACAATGGCTTTCGTCGACGCGGTATAATCAAAGTGTGAGCGGTCATTCTAGTTATGAAAAACACCGCTGAGAAAATCCCAACTCCTACATTATCGCTGTTTCGCTTTTCAAAAGTTCTATCGGTGAGACATTCTGACCAGTGAATAAGTAAGACGCCTTTCTAGCGTACAATAAATAGTGGATTTCTGGTATTCAAAAAAAATCCTTACTGTTTGCTCATCGATGGCAGTAAGGCCTTATTAATCACTTTTTCTAACCAGCAGTGTTAATGACGACTTCCGTGTTGGGCAGCCACCCTAGTCTAAAGTACTCCTCAATAAGTGATGCCCTTTGTCATTACAGCATTAAATCAAATTTTTTACTTAACAGCTTTATATGTCTGACCTTATCCATGAATAATTGCTGCTCAATGTTTTCAACTCGCTATACATAGGAATGAGTTGGGTGAACGTTTCTCCAATCTTCTCACTCCTGAATACATTAACTTTAAAGCAAAGTTTTTGATCTCGTCTCTATCTGCGAGCATCCTTACTCTATCTCTTTACCATACCCCAAAATTCCTATTCAATGCCTATCATACCAAACTTCGCTTTTTCCGTTCTTGCTCTCTTTCTACCTAAAAATTACCTCGATGTGATGGAATCAATATCTCAATTCGGATAATTATGAAATTTTTTTCATTTTGCCTTTTTTTAACACAGGAATTTGCTCTAAATATACATCGAAGAATGTTGAGTGATATACAAAACATTCGACAGCATCAGACGGGAATAGAATTAGGTTCTCTCAATCCGGGAGCGTGCTACCAACCACGATGCTACCATTCTGTTACCAGTCCATCATCCATTAAACTATCGCAGCTATCAGCAATAACCCCTCCAACCCTTTGAGGACGGTCTCAACCCCTTGACACACAAGTTGAAATCTGGCGCGGCACGCGACGAGCTCTACTACAATGCGGCGGTTTTCTGATGAAATTTTGATTTTTATCGTAGTAAAAGAATTTTTATCGCTAACAAATCTTCAAAGATGCTATAAGAGAGTATAATAAAGCTGTCTGTGGTAGGAACATTGCCGATCCTCCCTCTCAGAACCCCGTAAAACCAGATATGCACAAAAATGTAATGTCTAAAAGTGTTATTAAACATTTTCATGCAATCACAATTATATTCATTCATATTTCAAACATATTTATCTTTGATCATTGAGTGGTGAGCGAAAACACGCCCTCAAGCGGAATCGAACCCAACGTTTCATCCTATCCGGGGACGCGTGCTCTACCCTTACACCACCGAGGCACATTTGCCCGACTACTCATTCTTCAACATCTCTATGTTAGCTATCAGCCACCAACCTTTCAACAGGTTTGGTCGGATATGCGATTTCGCTTTATAAATCCCGTTAAGCTGACAGCCACTGTTATATATAATACTTCGAAATTATAGTATTTCTATTGTTTTTTTAAGATTTATAAAATTTTATAAAGCGAAATCGCATATCCGACCAAGCCTGTTAAAGGTTGGTGGCTGATAGCTAACATAGAGATGTTGAAGAATGAGTGGTCGGGCAAATGTGTCTCGATGGTGTAGTGGTAGAGCACGCGTCCCCGGATAGATGAAACGCGGGTTCGATTCCCGTCTGAGGCCGTGTTTTTGCTCACCACTCAATTCTCTAAGTTATATAAGTAACATCATAACACTGAGGAGAAAGCAGTACAAATACTCTATTTTCGAAATATTTATCTTTTGTTTTTCATGTCAAACTGCTTATTCTCATTCATTGCACAAATGAAAATTATCAAATAATCAGTCACCATCTCTACTATTTTGTTCTCCTAAAATCAAAAATTACAGATGAAATCGTTCAGTTTTGGGACTATTTCATTCTATGAAATACTCCAAAGTCATGACTGTGGTTGGAAATGAGAAGTCGATCAACTGTTTGTCAAAAATCATGCTGCACACTGCATGCAATGCCGCTTCAGCAATAATTCTCAATAATTATCGAATATTAGTAAATTCCGGAAGCTGGACCTCCTTGAATTAGAAATAGACTTTGTTCTATCGTTCCATAGATATACTAACTTTTTATTATGCTCGTTTTACTACAAACACATTTTATTGTGGTGATTTCGACACAGAACATTCACATCGTTCACGCCCTCTACGTACTCCTTTTAGCCGAAAGCCTCAAGACGACTTCATGCGTCCGATCAAATTCCGACCTCTCCTAATAACTCCAGTGTGACCACATACAGGTGGTTGGACGTTCAACAGTAAAGCAGAGACCTCTTTGTTGCCCCACTGCTCTAATGGATGTGTATCTTTTTATCACTAGGAGTAAGGGCTAGAGGTATGGTTCTCCCAGGACGTACCTTGCAAATTAAAAGGCGAGATTTATGGAAAACGTGGGCATACTCCATGGATAAAATACGCTTCTCCAATGTCTATCCTTTCATTGGAATAAACTTGCTCAAAAATTGAATTTCAACTGTAAAAGTACCAAAGAAGCCAGTGTAAAGATCAAATAACAGACTATCTAATAAGAGCAAAATTCAGTCCTGTTTTCACTTATTAAAGCGCAATACGAAGTTTTCCTTTTATTTAACAAGCCTAGAAGGAAAATCTTCATTTTTAGGTTGTTGATTGATTACTAATTGTCCACTGAAAATACTCTTTCGGGTAAAAAGACAAGGAAACACGATTGCATTTCACACAGTGTGACTGTAGTCCGCACAAATCGTATTAAAGTGGAAGTGTTTTGAACATAACTCGACGCTCTTTCTGATAAACACAAGTATAGGAATCTCTCCAGTAATATTCAATACTTCAAGGCAACGAACTTTTCTTGAAATCAAATTCTCACCACACAAAGCCAAAAAAACCCCTGCTGAAGTTGAAAGAATAAACTCCTATTGCGAAACGTTACCTTTCTTTCAGGTAGTAGTATGTAGCATGAAATCTTTTTCATAAATAAAACTTAGTATGATATTTGCCAATTTATTATGCTACTGAATGATTGCTAATGTTTTGGTGAAAAACTCTTTTTAGAAAAGAAGAAGGAAATACAAGCACTTCTGACATAATGCAATCGCATCCACCCAATTCGCAATGAAAAGACTTTCAAGGCAACAGAGTGTTCTCTCTACTAAAAATACGTTGACAGAAGACCATCTAATGATAGAATTATTTCATGATGAGAAAGTTCACTCCACATCAAAATTCTACTTAATAATTTCAAAATATCCGCTTTGGAACTGGAACATCGTTTGGGTTTGTGACCACTTTGGGAGTGAAATCTCATCTTTTTTGTTATTAGGATGTAATATGAAAGGCCTTTGACAAATTAAGCCTAGTCTCTGAAACGACATTTTTCAACTATCAATGAGCACAATAACATAGATTAAAAACCAAGAAACAAATGTATGAAAACAATTGGAAGTAAGTTTCTTTTCAAAAAGATGTGGTTATTTCGTTAAAACCTAAGTGAGCCTCGGCATATGGACGTACTATTATTCTTTACCAAAAACCCTTTATAGAGGTTTATTCTGTGTTATTTCATCACGTAATGCTGATAATGTGCCCTCAGAACATCAATAAACAAATAAATTTCCATTCCCATAGGTATGAACTCGCCCGCTGCCGCGAGTGCGACGCACGCCATGTACCGAAAGCAGTACATGTGATTATCAAGGGGTTG
Organism: Parelaphostrongylus tenuis; assembly: GCA_019055375.1. Taxonomy (NCBI): domain Eukaryota; kingdom Metazoa; phylum Nematoda; class Chromadorea; order Rhabditida; family Metastrongylidae; genus Parelaphostrongylus; species Parelaphostrongylus tenuis. The sequence goes on along the minus strand of JAHQIW010006697.1, from coordinate 359,241 downwards.
ATAGCAGGCGGCGTCAAGCTGATTGTTCACGCGGTACTCGGCTCGATCGATCTGTAGATAGAAATGCTGTGGCCTTCACAATGTTGTAGGTTCGTAATGAAATTCAGAGTTTTAACGTCATTAAAGGGATTCATGGTGATTAAATGGTGGATTATTACAGAACAGACATTATTTAAGCTATTTGTAGTTGACTAACGTATGCAGCAGAAATCTGGTCGCTACGTAAGCAGGATGGAAGATCACTTGGCGGTGTCGAACGCGCAATCAAAAGGTCGATGCTCGGAATATCCCGTATCTCGCAAAAGAGAGAAAAAAGGACCCGAAGTTCTAACCTACGTCAATGATTGAAAATCAGGGACGCCTGTTCTACACGTTAGGATATCGAAAACAAGGTGGGCCGGCCACGTGATGCGCTTTGACGACAACCGATGGGCGAGAGCCGTTATCGACTGGATTCCTCGGGACATCAAACGCTCTACAGGAAGACCACCGACCTGATGGCCCGATTTCTTAACGAAAAGACTAGAAGAAAGATATGATGCTTGGCGAATCCCTAGAGCGAGGAGCACCCATTGAGCTACTTTTGCACGCAATATAGGAAAATGTAATTGTTGCTGGTATTGCTGGAGTCACTCGACGATCAACGGGACGACAGGTGATACAGGTGATATTCAGTTGAAACCTGCCAAAAATTACAAAACAAAGAATTAGGGACACAGCATGTTTTGATCCGTGAGGTCTAGTGCTATAGAAGCGCCTCTTTCGTCCTATCGGGGCTCATCAATAGCACCCCCTTCAGTTCGACCGATCCACTGTGGCTAAATAATGTTCTGTAAAGGAATCGACGCCGAGTAATTATTCAGTCTCAGGGGATCGTTTGAACCGAGTGAGAGTGCTACTCATGAGTCTCGATAGGACGAAACAGACGCCTCTATAGCACTAGACCTAAAGGCTCAAAATTGTCATATACTTATCAGAATATATCGTTTTGAGCAGTCTATAAAAAAGCGATAGTAGAAATATGAAAAAGGATTGTTCATTACGAGGTTTTAAAAACAGTCGATCACATAAAAAAGGATTTGTTAGTAAAAAGTGATATTGCACACTACATACGATGTCAATTCTTCGATAATTTGGATTTATTTTTCAGATTTCACTATTAGTGCACTTTAGGGGATAAGACCTTTATAGATTTGTAGAAGAGACTTTGATCTATTGTCTCATGCAATGTTTTTTATATGTCACTCATGCTTATTTGTGAACATAATTTATTGGTGCAACCTATGTCAGCGCTTGTGCAAACTGATTCTACGCGCACTTCATATATCTTTATAATTCAGTGTAGTTTCGAGGTAAATCGCTGGACCTCTTTTCATTCCTTCAAATAACTTTGAAAAGACCACGTGTAGGTGGTTCGGAGCTCCATTATCTCCTTGGGGACGGTTACAGAAATCGATGCGTGCAGAACAAAATACGCGATTTTTGGTATTTGATTGAGGTTTTTTTCGCCGGTTTGCCAAAATTTTAGGAATTTCTGTATCTTTTGATAGAAAAGATTTTCTCTTCTCGCATGTATGATTTTGCTTTGAATCTATGCATCTTGTATAGAGGAAAAACGTTGGTTCACTACAGAATCATGCTGAATTTGACAACTAAGCAGCTGTATTGAATTGTATGGAGGATATCACAATAAAAAAACTCCAGTTTCAATCTACCATAGTATTACACAAGACCCAAGAGTCATTATGGTAAATAGAAATTGAAAACGACGAGTAATCTATAACAAAAATGCTAATGTATGCTGTATTCGATTTACTATAACTAAGTTTATATCAATCATTCGTTTATTTCCAATTATTTAAAGTTGAGATAAGCGAGAAGGTTGAGTGCTTACGAATAGCAGAAGAATTTGAGCGCTAAGAGACAGCCGTGCTTGAATAAAAGGCATAGAACATCGGGATTTTGCAAACTTTTAGTCAGAAATATGTGTCTCCAGAGAAGCACTCTCGGTGCTTCTCCCCCACCCGCATTCATATTCAATTAAAGTATTTCTTATCAGTTTTCGAGGCTTCAGTAATTATTCGACAACTTGAGTTTCGAGAATTTGAAGAATGTGTTTAGTTTTTCGCATAGTTTTTATATTGTGCAGTAAAGGTGAAGTAAGATTTTTGATATTTACGTGTTGGACGGCGAAGATTTTGAGCCGATCTTATTTGCTGGATAGGGACTCTTTACAGAAATGACAGTGATCATTGGAAAGTTCAGATCTCTGGCTATAATCAAACATTGCCGTTTAATCAAATCACCCTTCATTTCACTGTAGCATACAGAATAAAATTTCGTTTCTCATTCGCCTTTCGCCTTCACTCTTACCATGCGTATAAATCGCTGGAGGCGCGAAAAGAATATCTGAATATAGACGATTCTCCGTTATTATCAAGATCTACGTTTTTATCTAAATGTGTTGACGATGTGGTGAAAATTCCAAATTGAATAACAATATTTCGGGCGCGATTGGTCGATCCGCCCCGGCCCCATTCCCACGTTCAGTGAGCTGGCCGGTAAGCAAAGTCGCCGAAAAGGTTCATAGCTGAGTGAGATCTAAAGACAACTCACAGCAACGAATTGTTGTCAAGATAATCGCCTGATATACCGCGTAACTCGATAATGATCTACCTCATTATGCGTTAAAACAGCGGCAGGCATCGTTTTTTTTTATTGAGGATTTTCTCACGCATCGACAGAAAGTTCAGATAAAATCGTGTGATTTTAACACGCGGAGAATTCTGTACACGCTGACATTCTTTTCGTGCTTCTAGCAATTTTTGCTCGTGGTAAAAATGAAGGCAAAACGCGAGTGATAACTAAATTTTTTTCCTGGATGCTGCAGGGCTATAAAAGTGTATCTCAAAAGACCGGCGGCGTATAGCAGTAGTAGTAGCAGGTAGGTAGAGACTTAAGCTTTCCAATAATTACAGATACTCCTATGTAATTTGCCTATTGAGCGAATGAGAGTAGCTTAAAAATATGTTATCGCTTAACATACAAGTACCAATTTTTTCACACTCAAGCATCTTTTGCTGAAGAGAGGTTTCCATTAAGATTTTCAGTAACCATTCGATACCACAAATCTTAGCAAACTCAATGATCAGCGCGGTTTTTGAGAAGGACGTTTTAATGTGGTGTTACAGCTAAGAGATCACTGATTTTGGCGCTCGGCTCCGTGCTGGTTGCACAGTGCACTCTACATGTGGCGTCCGGTGCAGGCTTAGTGTAAACCTCAATGTTCTTTTAGATGTAACGACGAACTAAGAAATCTCCCTCAAAAACTGAGCATATCCATAGAATTTTTAATCAAATTTGCCGAGATTTGTGTTGTCGAGGAACTGCTGAATTTTTTGAGGAAAGCGTTGCTCATCGAAAGATGCTCAAGTGTTAATTAACACATTCTTCCCTGTTACAGTGTAATACAGAGACCTCTCAAAATATAAAGCACATTTTTCATTTTTTTCGCGAATTAAGCTACCAAATAACTATTGAAATCTCTAGAAAGAGCGAAAAATATGTTTTTCGAATGTGGGTGCTGATAGGAAAAGCAACGCATCATGCGCAATCATGAACGCGTGCTCTTCCTACACTCACTTGAGCTACATATTAGAAATACCTCCACATAAACCTTGATTAAAGATGTTTAGTTGTAGAAGATGTGTTATCAGGCTACGTTATCGCATGACAGGCGATACAAATGCTCAGTAAGGGTTGAACGTTCATTTCAGAACAAGGATGTGGTATTACCGCTGAAAAATGAAAAATTCCAGGAGGAATAGTCACTCTTTGTGTCAAAAAATCTTCGTAGAAGGTTCATTCGTGATATCTCATCCATTGTGTAACGACAAAACACTTCTGAGTTCAAAACTTCACCTATAAATATCAAGAAACCGTCTATGACGTCCGGTGGTGGGGTAGCAGTTTAGGCGTGAAATGCGATGTTCTTTTCGCTCTTACGGCGTTACATAACACGCTTCAAAAAACTAACGCAATAAAAGGCTTTTTTCTGAGGCTAAGCAGATTTTTCTAATTGCAGAGATTTAAGCTTTCGAATGATTGCCAGTGCTTACGAGAAAACTTTTCTGCAATGAGAAAGGTCTTCAAATAATCGTGTATCTGAGCTGGTACACGTCATTCCTTATGGGTTAATACATCAGAGGCATCCTTGTCCGTCCAACCTTCCATAAGAACCCTCCTCTACTTGTACCACGCAGTTTTATGCACTAAAGGTTAAGTCCTTGCAGACTAATGTGAAGGTGTTAATCGTAAAAGTTGTAGGAAAGAGTGTACCAAAATGAGTACTCAGAATGAATGGTTCAACACGCTGAGGACCTTGTGGGACGTTTCGTCTCACACCATGCGACGTCAAATCTCTTCAGTTACTGTGGTGGCGGCGTCGCGCCCCGTAGGAAAGGCGGCGAGCCTTGTGGGAAGACAGACTGCAGATAGCATGATGGATGCGAGGAGATGAACCCAGATGGTTCTGAGAGAGCATTTTTACCATGAACTGGTGGAATTTGAATCAAAAACCTTCTCAATCGTATTCTGAACAAACAAAACATCTATATCTTCCATCTTTCATCTACATTTCTTATGTTTCAACAACAAGACTATTCCTCTAACTGATAATCACTGAAAATGACTATAATAGTGATAAAATTTATGTTTTCGATAATGCTAATGATTACAAAAGTGATAATAACTGTCAACTTTTGAGCTGTTTGTGAGATCTGATAAGTGCGCTTACTCAGTGCATTCCATTCAATGCATAGACATTGCATTAACCAAAAATGAATCATACTTTCATTCGATATGGCTGCGATAATATCAATGATTGATGATAATTATTGTGATAGCGATAGTGAAAGTGATAATGATGACGATGATGACAATGATGATAGTGATAGTGATGATAGTGCACCGGATGATAGTGCGATAGTGGTAATGATGATAGTGGTAATGATGAAGTGTTAGTGATTGTAGTGATAGTGGTAGTGATGGTAGAGATAGTGATGATGGTGATAATAATGACAGTGATGGTGATTATTGATAACGATGGTGATGATAATGATAGTGGTAATGATAACAGTGGTAATGATGATACTGACAGTGATTGTAGTGATAGTGATAATGATAACATTGATGATAATGATGGTGATAATGATGATAGTGGTGATGATAGTGATAGTGACAATGATAGTGCTAGTGATAATGATAGTTGTAATGATATTGATGGTGATAGTGATAGCAGAGGTGATAGCGATAGTGACAGTGACAGCGGTAGTAATGATGATGGTGTTAGTGATAGTGATAGCTATAGTGATATTGAGTAATAGTGTACGCGATGGTGACAGTGATAGTGATAGTAACAGCTTCCTAGTATGTGGTTGCCCATCCCCAGAACGTGCTTCTCCTCTGCCTTTACTACCACTCTTATTTACCCACGATATCAATCACCTACCGAGACGGCGGCTGGAATGAAGGCGCTTGCAGCAACAGAGCGCAGGTACAACGACAGTTTCGCACAGAGACGCATATACCCCGGCTAGCGAGTGCGGTGAACACGACGGCGCGACGCCCCTGCCTATCAACGGTGGGCGCCAGGCTGTTAACCATAAAGCTAAAGGATAAAAGCTCTCGGCGTTGATCAATCCCTGAGGGATGCGCCATGCATTCGACTTCAATTTTTTAACTTCGTTTGAGGTGACTGAATGCATATCTGGCCGTTACAATGACTCGCGGAGGCCTCACGCTGAACCGAGTCAGTGCTGCTTATCCTCCCAGACAAGTCTGAGACCTGTCTGGTACCAATTTACCGACCCCGGAGGGATGGATAGCTTGGTGAGCCATGAGCGCGAGATCGAACCATTGACCTCGTGTGCGACGCAGGGCACCTCTACTGCGCCACATGCGCTCCTCTGTTAACCATGTCTGGAGATAAATATTAGAGAATTCTGCCCGACCACTTTCTGGAAAAAGTGACGATAAGGACGTCGATGACGAATCCAATAGCGCGCTTGTCACAGATGCTGTCCCTTATCTATTGCATTGAGCGCTGCAGAACAAGATACCTTTATATTCGACTGTTTTCTGAGATCTCGCTTAAAGCAAAATAATTTGGCAATGTATTTTTGAGCCTTTCATGAGGTGTTTTATCGGCACTTATACAGTGCGAGACACGTCTTTCGGCATTGCAGCCTCGTCAGTTGCACGATATCGTTCGTTTTAGCCGATCTCTTTTAGAGAGAACGCTCCCTCCTTCCTCCTCTCTTCCCACGCAAAAGAATCGTCTGCGAACATGTTACTCTGAGCATGTTCAAAGTGGAAATTTTATTTCACACAGTGCAGAAACAACATATCACTACATGCCCAGTGAAAAGATCACCGTACATTGTAATGATTAACAGTAGATAGCTCAAGACAAGCAAAAAAACCAACTTTGAGCAATCCACCGTCATTCACTACAGAGTCTGCTGATCTTGTTGACTGCACATGTAATGATATGTTATCTGCCGTGGCTAAAGTAAAATTTTCACTTTTCGCTATGCGCAGTGTAGCACGTTCGTCGGCGCAGGGCACCATTCAACTGACGAAGCTGTAATGCCGGTGCAATGTGTCTTGCACTGTATAAGTGCCGATAAAAGACCTCATATAGGGTCCAAAAATACATTGTCAGAACAGCAGGCCAGTTTGGAAGATGAGAGATAGTCGACAAGTCTCCAAGAATGGCACTGTCACTGCGGTGCGTATCACTCAGCATTCTTGATAACTTTGTTATTGTTTTCTGTGAGAAAGGAGAGTATGAGCTTCGGTGCAGTGAATAACTTCGTGAACCCCGAAAAGGTTATTGCGGGCTTGAAACTATCTCAGGTTCCAAATTTTGCTCATATCTCAGCACTCTTGCAGTAATATTGTTACGTGTACTTTTCATTAGTGCTTGCTGTTTAAGAACTGTCTGATTAGTAAAGATTAGCAGTACGCCTCTGAGTGGACAAGGGAGAAAGAAGAGGCGAAATGCGGTGTAGAGAAAGATAATGAGGATTCTACTGAGGGAGAAGGAAACGGAGGAAGAAATAAACATACAGAATGAGAGCGAAAAAGAGAAAAGTGAGAGTTTCAGAGCAAGAGAAGAAGGGAAGTCGAACTACTGAAAGGATGATTTAAATATGGTGTTACCATTTTTTCGCACTTCTTTCGTTTCACTAAGTGTTCCATACGAGAACAACCACATTTGCACTAAAGGTAACAAAATAAAAGAAAGCCATGACAATAGTTTATAAAACTCTTTTGGTCATTGTATATTACTTTGGATGAATTGTTTTTTTTTCTCAAAATACGTTATTTATCCTATGATCATAGCTGTGTGAATCTTATTTTTTCTTTTTCCTCTTCTTTCATGTTGGATGAGTTCTGTTTGATAACTGCTAAGAACATCGAACTGAATACTTTCGGCACTTATAGTCATCGGGAAGTTGCTGAAGCCGTTCGTTAGCTCTTTCCGACAATTGCGAAGCAAGTGCAAGGAGTTTTTTCTTTTTCATTGGAGAAGATGAGTTGATGATGAAGTTACAACGAAGTGTCGCAGACCCTCCGACGTGAATAATGAGATCATGCAGCCAAATTTTATTCGCTACACATTAGTCCTATCCATGTCTTGTCACTCCCATGGAAAATAAAATTTTCCGCGGTTGAAAGTAGAAATAGTAGTTTTTTGCTTGCGGATTTCTTGAACAACCTCTGTCACTCACCAGTCTGTTATTCCCCCACCGATTCAGAACACCCATAGCCTACTTGTTCTTGCCAGCCACCAGATGTGCTGAGTGTGCCCAACTCGCCTAAGTCGAACGAAAAGCTTCATGTGCCGGCTGGGTGATAAACGAGTCGTGCCCAGTGGTTTTCGCAAATCTAATGTACGTAGCGACATACTGTCATTATGCCACAGAGTAAACAGTGCGCGTTTCGTTTATTTATTGCGGGTGATATCTCCTAAGGACGTGCCAAATTATCCTGAGATAACAATTCTTCACTCTATTTGATCCGTATTAGACTTTTTTCACTGGTTGGATCCCAATACTTCTAGCACTGAATTAGTCTTCTCGCGCTCATCGCTTTTGCTTGGTGGTTTGTCTCATTGATGAATGCCGTCAAATACTAATTGAGCAATCTCCTTACAATTTTGTGGTTAGCCAGACTGAGGCGTTCCGTAGTATTCGCTCTTGATCACCGGAGGGTGTTGGAGAGTGGAAATCGACCCCGTGCCGAGTATCACTGGCCACTCGGCTACCGACCTCCAACCTGGATACCAAGGGTGTGGAGTGTGGAGGAGTGTGCATGGGATATGACCTCGCTTTATAAAAATTTTGATACGCCCAATCTCAGAATTGAGTGATTCTAGTGATTCTCTAAACTTTACTGCATATTTACATTCGTTTGCTTATGATGTTGTATAGTATTTGTTATTCATTAAGAGGAATGAACTAAGCTCTTTTCGGTCGTAGTCGTTCATTGGTTCTGAAGGAATGCTTCCAAAATTAGACTGAATAGCAGATATCTAGCAAAAAGGAAAACCAAGGCAAAATATTCGCAAATGTTAATTTGAGGAGGCGTGGTCGTGCACCTTGGAGGAAGATTGAATGTTTTTCTTCTCTTCTCGTTCACCTTCATGCTACTCCGCTTAAATTTCACGGTTCACTAAAATAAAACCTGGCATGAACTTGTCGCTGAAATTTCTTGCCTTTAAATACTCTTTAGAGTCATCTGGCGTAAGCAAGTTGTAAATAAAGTATAAATGGCGCGAATTTTTTAAACAGGTACCGAATAACAATTTTCGCTAGTCGCATAACACTTGACTTTATTAGTGCTTCTTAGCAGCGTTATGATATTGTAGTTATATATCTGACAGCGCTAAGCGGATGCAAAACAGTTGACTTCAAACGGCAGTTGAACCCGTCTTTCATCTGAACCGTAGTGACATGCTGTCACTATGTCACAGAGCCCACCGCTTTGCTAACACTTTCTTCTATAAAAACTATCAAAACTGTCAGCAGTCAACTTCAACGGGCTTAGTATAGTCTGAGCATCTCTGCAACACATCCCTTTGAGCTGACAGCTATATGATAAGTTTAATCTAGAAGAATTCTTTGTCTTACTGTTTTTCACAAATGATATGATGTCCTGGTTATACATCTGAGAGTACTGAATGGTGCGCAAGATATTCAATCGCAGGCGGGAGTTCAACTTGATCTAAACCGCATCTAGATTTATCAACCTTTGAATTGAAGCAAGTGATTCTTTTTAAGTTGAGCGCAACAATTATTACTTACAGAACACATTTTTTGATCTTGATTTATTCTGTTATATCATCGCTGGTCGTCATGTATTAGCGAGAGGTTCAGTGGTCCACCACTACAATTTTTTTTTATTACGGTTTCAATTGCTGTGACAGCTGCGAATCCTTTCATTAGTCCACCATAGCTCCATGACGATGTAATACTTCGAATCGCTTCCCCTAAGAACCATTGTAAAAAACGCGCTGACCTTTACTTTCAATCTCTTTAATTTTGTACAAAAAAAGTCTATCATTAGCCTCTTCAAAACCTAAACCTTAACCTCTGTCTATTATTAACAGTTTTGCGACATGCTCAAAGTCATACTGTTATTTTCAGTCCACTCTTTCTTTTGGAGTAAAACCTAATTTTCGCTCGCTTATTGTTGTTTTTACTGACATTGTCGATCAAGTATTAAACTTAATCTGCATTTACTCATTCCGGTTCGTTTCTCTTCTCAAGTCTACTACAATCTTTTTGCACGATGAGCTTGATCAAGTGAATTCGAAGAGATTCCACGTCTAATAGTTGGAATACTGGCTATAAATATCGGCTGAGTCAGCTTGCTTCTTGCTTAAACGACTGTCGTATTCACTCTTTTCACTTCCACAAAAAAGTGAGCCGCAAAAGTGAGTGAAAGGTGCTCGAAGTAGACTAAGACACATTAAGTCGTCTAGTATCACTTGCTCCACGGTACTGCATTATACTCCAGATAAAAAGCCATCAATGTACCAGCACATAAAAAACTTGTGAGGTTGATTTGATACTCTGAGCTCGTAGTTTTTGTCCGCGTCGAGCCGAAATCCCATATCATCATCCCAGTGGGAATAAGTAATTGCGTTATTTATTCGCAATAACATTGTAGTGAAATCGGGCATCTAGTAAAATCATGCTTAAAATGAGTATTTCACATCTTACTATCGATTATCGACTGCTGGTCATTTGTTTCTCATTACACGCATATGGTCAATCTTATATAAGAGAAACCTTGTAATGGGCTTTGACTTTATGGCGATTCTTTTAAAACTTCCTATTTGAGTGATTCTCAAATCTCCAAAATCTTTTCCTTGCGGTTTCCTTCCGTTTTTTCCCAACTTATCACTTGGAAAAATTTGATCTTGAAAAGAGGTTAGAGTTGATGAACAGATTCGATTACTCAAGATATGCTGTGCATAAACATGAAAAATTTTTTACATTAGGATTTATTTTTTTCCGGCGATCGTTGTTTCTCCAACATATCAAATTTGAATTTCCTTTAACTTCTTCTTTAAATATACAAAATACCGAAATTTTCTCGGATAGATGAAAACTCACAAAAAATATCAGTAATATAAGAGCTTTTCGTGGCGAATACAAGTACGACAAACATCAAACTCAGGACGGAATTGTGCAATACTTATAATTTGATTGCTAACTGTATAATACTTATATTCTATTTGTTTCACCTATCCAAATATTTTTCTTTAAATATTTTTATCGGTGATATGATTTTGTTGGCCCTGAAATGATTAGTAGAGACTCTTCAGCATATTTTTCTTTTGACGTTAGTCGTTGGTATTATTGTCACTATTCGAATGGACGAAGCTACTCTTTTCTGATAATTTCTTTTTTCTCAACCATATGAAGTTGAAATTACGGCTGTCATTTTGACGAAACTATTACTCTATAAAGAAATTCACAATAATTATTCATGAGCGGCGCTGAATTGAGAAAAGGTGAGTTATTGAATTTTACGCGTATTGCTACTTGAAAATTGAAAGTCTCACCAATATCTTACGAAAATGTGTTAGTCAGTTTTTATTTTATCCGTATTAGTTCCAGCCATAAGAGTTTTCTCGTAATTGATCATTCAAGCTCACTGAACCAAATTTTTAAGAATTTTTTTTCTGAAAAAGTTAAAGCAAAGTCCTACTTTCATTTTTTTCTTCGCAAGATACTTAGTTCCTCCGAAGTCTACACTATGGTAATGACAAAACGTCAGGTGAATCTGACATCCTTGACAAGTATTGTTCTCATTGTAAAAAACAGCGTGAGCTAAGCAAGGAAATCAGAAAACGAAAACTCCCTCAGCTGACAAGCAGTCATTCAGCAGTGAGCTTATAACAACATACTGAAAACTAGAAAAAATTGTTGAGATTCCAAAATCATACTTGCTTATCAAAAACAAATTTCCATTTAAATAGAGTGTGTTTCTCGTAATTTTGAAACCAACAAGTTTTTTTTTCGTGGAACTGGAACAAGGAAGTTATTGCTTCCTAGCGAGGCCCGCTCACGAAAGAGGTGAGTGAATACGACTTATCCGTCATCAATTGAAGAAAAAAATTAAGTGATAGATAATCGAACGCTTATTTCTACGCCAGTTTGAGATTACGTAAAAAAGGAACTTAACAGTTCAATAATCATACAAGTAAATAACCGTTTATTCGCACTGAAAATAGATAAGTATCTGCGTATCAAGCTCTTTTATTATTTCTGAGTGTATTGTGCTTTTATTCGAACAGCATTCGAATGCGCTCAAATTATAGATTGCTCTCTTGAAACGAACGTTGATGTCCAAAATCAGTGGAAATTCTTTACTTGTTAGAACAATTTTGATATCAAATCTGCATGATATTCCAATATTCTAAGTGTTTTCAACGAGAACAATAAGTAGAAGGCCTACTATTAATCAATAAATCCATCAAAGGCAATAGTTTACCGAAATTATAACTAAGTATGTGGTGTCGACCTACGGTAAATGTTCTGTCACCTGAAATGACAAATTGTTCGGAGAAATAAGAGGAATAAAACAAATTTTGTGAACTAATAATCAGCGTAGAATCACCGAGTAAGTTTTTCTGAAGTAATGCGCGACATTAATCTCGCAAATTCCAAAGCGGAAATGTATCTTACAATGATATTTTCCTCTTCGGGTTTTTAATAGAATAGGTTGCTGCTCTTTTAAATGCTTCTCATCGTCAGTCACAAACGATTTACTTCCTTCTAGGAACTATAAAAAATTTGCTCTATTCTAATACTCTATCACTTCCGTCGTGATTCCGTCTTTCACTGCTTGACGAACGACGGCGAGATCCGTTCCACATAATAAAATCATGGTTCAAGGCGCCGTCATAAGAAAACATCCATACAAACATGAATTCAATTTTTCAGAAATCAATGCGAGAAAATTTGTTGGTGATTGCCTTTTAGCCGTCGCATATCAGACTCCATTTGTGTGTTCTATTGTGTTCAAAGCGTTTGGCATAGGTTTTATGTAATTTTTCGATGTTTCTGCCATATATCTTTCTTCCTGCCTTATCTAGCCGTAGGTTTTTATGGCCGACTGAGTCACAATCCTTAAAATTTCCTGAACAATCGACATAAATATCGATGTCTGACAAGATGACTACTTACCTTATTTTTAATAAATCCTGCGAGATTTGAAAGATAGATAGAGTAAGTTATTGTTAAAGTTCTTTGATAAATTTCAGCTACTCTTTTCGTAAATTAGACAATATGCTATAGCATATATGACTCAGTGTTCAACTCTTTTGTTCGTTTTGGAGTGTGCATCCGTCGACAACGAAAATATTAGATTTCTGTGTAGGTCCAACTTTCACTCAGAAAGCTCTTTTTTCTTCGTAGAACTCGTTGTAAAATGTCAAGATCACGAACGATTTTTCTAGAAATTCCCAGCTCTCTCTTCCAGAGGAAGTTTTTTCTTCTAAACAAGTAAGGCTGGAGACCTTTGGAATAGGTAGGAGGAGATTTTGGGGCTTGGTTGTCCGTAGTGAGCTAAAAACAATGACCACGCGTGAAATGCTGAGTAACTCTGACTAGTGACTTGCGTTCATATATACTTACGTAGTCTGCACACAACATGTCGAGCTGATCCTGGCCTACTCTCCTTTCTCTCAGTGTCTTTTAGGCGTGATCCACTGAAATACGTTCTAGTTTTGCGTGATGTTTCAACTGGATCTTCAGTACCTGTTGTCTTTTTTCTTCACTTACGTTGGATATTTTGTGACATCTTTCCAATTGGACCAATATGTCATGTCTAGCGGTGGCTCTAGGAAGCTGTCATCACACTATGTCGCTTATACTTCCAAATCGGAGGCAGTTGAGCCATCTTGCTATCTGTTTTCTTCGAACGATCCTGTTACTAGCAGACATTTAGCAGAGTTTTCAGATCAAAATCTGAAGAATTTTCAACGAGCTGGTGTGTGATGGAAGAAATAGTTCGCATTTCAGCAGAACGCAATTCAATACATGAGATCACCCCCCGACAACATCAGGAACCTGTGGTATCAGTAATACTGCTATTTGCTAAGGTTATTCCTATAGGGCATGTTTTCGCAATGCGAGAAACAAACTAATTTGTATGCATAACAAAGGATCAACAGCGATAAAGCTATAATAAGGGAAGTTGTACTTTAGAATTTTCACGAGCGCAAACCTCCACTCTCTCACTGAAGTAAACAAAAATAATGCATTTTGGATTAGTTTTGATTCATTTGACAAAAGGGTGGCACTGAATAAAGAAATCTGATTCGAGCTCTTCTGCCCACATTATATTCCGCTCGTTGTGGCAACCTAAGCCCACTTTGCGACCGCGAACATCCCCATCGCGACAACGATCAGCTAAGAACCATTTACTCGGATCAACGCAGCTCTGAAGAGGGCAGAAGTTTCAAAACCTTAGCTGAACAAACATATTTTTTTCCCAAATCTCTAACTTGCTCGATAATTCAAAGAAAGTGTCGTTTTGATTTGGCTTCTGCTTAATCATTTATCTAAATCTATTCATTCGTCGGAAATAAACATCACTCGCTAGAAGTCCTAATGGTAGTCGAACGGTTTGAGTCATCAACAAATTTGAATCAATTACCTCTTTCTGGAATTTACTTTGATTATATTGTAGAAGAACTTTCCACGGAACCACTGGCAAAATTTCGTCAGAGGCTAGCTTCAATAATAGTTTTCTATTCATCCTTAATACTTCATTTTTTTTTATTCTATCTGTAGTGTTGTCTAAACGCACTCATTTCAAAAGTGATTTATATTGAAGATCAGCTTATTACTTCTGTAACATATTTGCTTTGACACTGAGGCTTTACCTACATAATCACTAAGACAAGTCAATCAGAATCATTCACTCCTGCATGAAGTCAAGGAAAAAAATTGCAACTATTACTTCATGAAATGTCGAGAATTTTCAATTCTGACAAATACTGAACTTCGCATCTGACTATTTTGAATTTTTTCGCAAGGTGTTGTTATGAGCAATGTGATGGTGATCTCTCTCCCTCATTAGTGCATATTACTGACAAAAAATTTTATATACCTTAAGCTTGCCTTGAGCTATCGGCTTTGATTTTATTTGCTCGTAGAATTTTCTTTCTTTCCGAAAGTTCTGCATCCGCAACAATCCACATATTGGACTTCCGTCCAGTATCGTTAATCTACAGCCAATATGCTAGAAATCGGTACAGTTCCAGCTGTCAGGAACTTTTCAAATGTCGTTGGAATCCCCAGACTGAACCACAGCAGCATGCATGAGTGATCGACTTCAGTTTTTTTCTTCAGTTCTGTTTCAAGGTGTCATTTTGGCCGGTTGTAATGTGCCGAGATGGAATGTTCGACACCACCTCCGTTACACAATCACAATGGATTTCTTCACGATGTGACCGCTGTAGAAATATCTTCTCAGAACACCATCTTAGTTATGTAAATTTTTCATATTTTTATACTACGATTGGAAAGAATTTTCTCAGGCACTTCAATATGCATGAGATAACTCCCATGCATATCATGGTAGTTTTAAAGTTTCTTATGTGAAATTTTCACACTGAAGGCCTAGATATTATCGTCTTAATTTTCACATTGTTACAAGCCTCCGCCATGTCCAATGGTACCATCTAAGTCCTCGTTTCATTGCATCATTATTGAAGAAAGAGTCCTTCACAGCAAACTACAGTCGATGAAATCAACGAAGTTAAAGGGGAAGGCAAGATCGACCAGATCTGAAACTTGGTGGACCAACGGCAGAAAATCGTAGGAAACATGGGCCCTTATTTTGAAGAATAGTTATTATTGTTCCTTTTTGGAATTCAGGCATAAATTTTCAGTCTTTTACAAGTGCCCCAGAACTTTCTTTCCAAACCTATAGACTTAAAAGAATAATCGTGACCATTTTCTTTCTGTGCTTCTCACATTGCTAGAAGTCGTTGATAAAACTCCGTATAAACATTTTAATCTCTACATCTACATCTACATATGTATATACATATATAAATATAAATATATATATGTATGTATACGTATATCGCCAACGTTAAGCTCCCGCTTCTGTTCCTAATTAAAAGGGCTTATTGGAAAGGCTATGAGAAATTGAAGGTGCCTGACATGGATAATAAGAACTGCGTTTGTCCTCATGGGATCCGCTCCAACATGAGTGCATAGCACTAATGTATTCGACACTCTCTAGGAGTAATGCAACTCATTTTCTTTTTCTCTCAAACTACGAAGCACACTTACAGTTCATTATGTCGCACATGAAAACTGCTACAAAAGATCTTTCTTCATTTTCTGCCTCTTCAATCAGAAATGCCTGCCGTCAGTTGAAATGCGCCTAACGATCATTTTGTTAAATGTTTCTATAATTTTTAATGTTCACAGTAGTTCCAGTGCTTCTGTACCACATGCGATTCTTATCTTTATTAACCCAATTGGGACTACAGATTTTTCTTCTTTTAAAGGTCAATGCAATTCACTGTGCGCATACTAACACTTCTTGCATTTGATTCGTTTACCCACATT
The DNA here is from genome assembly GCA_019055375.1 of Parelaphostrongylus tenuis. Lineage (NCBI taxonomy): Eukaryota > Metazoa > Nematoda > Chromadorea > Rhabditida > Metastrongylidae > Parelaphostrongylus > Parelaphostrongylus tenuis. The sequence goes on along the minus strand of JAHQIW010006697.1, from coordinate 343,069 downwards.
TTTCCTCCGAAAAGTTTCCGAACACTTCTCGCACTGCTTCGGCTGCTAGTTGAGAAATTCGTTCTCTTTATGAATTTTGTGAAATGTTGCTCGAGACAATTCTCCTTGCAGTTAAGAATGTGGCCGACCTAACGCGTCCTATATTTCAGATGTTAGTTGACTGATTGCGAGAGAGTGTTAGGGAGGGGATTGAACCGGCGCTTCACCTATCATTCTTTAACAAATGAGTGTATATAGGTAAAATTAATACCAACAAGGACAATTCTTTATCATTTTTTCTTTTTGGTCTCTTTCTCAGTGATTTCAAATGATGTTCTCAATTCCGAACACGAACATGAGTTTTATTTTCTTGCTGAGTTGAATCCTTTGCGTAGATTTCCTTGCTATTCATGCTTTCTTTATTGTCGCTGGGTAACCATGACTGCACTGAGATCGTCTCATGAATAGAAAAGGCTGGCACCAGCGTTTTGTTCGCAGTGACTTCAATCGTTGGCCTTCATTAATACATTCATGACATATTGACAACTCTCTGGGCTATACATGGCTTATTTTCAGCATTATGTTTTTTGTGTTCGTGTTTTGAAATATTTGATACGTAGAGGCTGGCTTTTCCACTTTCTCGATCACAATAGTAGTTCAAATGTAAATTAACTCACAGATTTAAAATTGAATATATCTTCTGTCGTCTCAGTTTCACACGCAGTCTTCATAACATACCGCTTTTGAGGTGAAATGTGCTTGAAATAAAAATTGCAGTTAAGAGCTAAGTTTTTAAGAAGTCCTACTGAAGCGTAGTCCGGTTACACCAACAATGCAATCCTGTTCTTCCTGGCCGTAGATGAAATCCTGCTAATTTATCTACCATTGTATCTAAAATATTAGCCACAACGTTGGGAAATGACGGAAGTTTGTTCCGTAGACTCCAGAAAATTAGAATTCACAACTTGTGGAAGGTTGCTGAAAGTAAGTTTTAGCAGCTTTCATTCAATCAACCGGAGTGTTGTATAGACCGAGATATGCTAGTTTAAACTTGAAAACGGCCACTAATGCGCCATATGGATTCTACTTAATGTCTGTCGGATGCTGCGTGTTAAATATGATGAGACTCTATGGTTCTATGCGAATATTCTTATTCTACACATAATTCTGAGAGCTAGACAAAGAATTAAATAAAAACGAAACAAGGTTGAGAAGACTTTCATAATTTTCAGTGTGATGAGCATTTATAAACTCACACAAACTTCCGACTCGATCGTCAAGGTGTTGGTCAACAACGTTAGTAAAGGCAAATATCCAAAATACCCTTTCTTATGCGGTAGCAAATTTTGACAATAAGGAATAGCGCAACCGACTCGTATGTTAGCATAATGTACGTTGGATTCATGAATAAATCAGTTGCTCTCTCTGACTATTTACATAAATTTTGCGTTGGAAGATAATTGAGTGATTTTTTATGGGAAAAAGGCAGACAACAGCTTTTCGTCTTTATTCAAAAGTTATTGACTTGAGATCTACCCGCATACTTGGTCACTGTCATCACAAGCAGAATGTTCTTAGCTCACACTATCATAATTGTTCCAGTGGCCATTACGGTATTGGTGGATACATTTCCACTCCCTAATCTATTCACTTAACAAAGTCAGCATGTCTTCTTTTCTAGAAGTTTTTTTGTGTTCAAAGTCCTTCTTCACAGCGCTTGCATGAGTTGACCAGTAGGTTTTGTTTATTCTAGAGGCCTGATGAGTACCACAATTCGTTGAAAATCTCAATGCAGAATTGAGACTATGACGTCAACGGTCATCAGTCGATCCAAGAATGTCTATTGAAACTTCGATTCCAACGAGTGACTCTCGACTAATTTCGATTTAAAACTGTATGTTACTGCACATATGTGTTTGGTCTCATAAAGTTGGTTTGAAGTTCTTTCAGTTTCTTTGGATATTGACGAATAAAACCGAGTTTTTCAACCAACTGAACACTACACGTTTAGTACTACAGAAAAATGGCTTTGACGAAGACTAAGTTGATGTCCAATAGCTACTGAGAATTATAGAACTTTGTGACAGTCCCTCAAGAACATTTAGTAAGACCACTATAGCTTGTCTCGGTGAGCTTTGTTTTCATAAATTCTTTGAGCTCAGTGATGTGATAGGCCATGAATCTTATAAGACTTCTTTGTTAATCTGCTTTAAAATGAAGTGTTTGGGAGAAGATGTGGTGCGTTGTCAGCAGAAAATACTCCTCTACTTCTCTCAGTGCAATCCGAGAAATATTAGCTTAGCCAACCAACTATGATTTAGCAAAACAAGCTACTGAAGTAGTCGTTCGGCAAAAGCACTGAAAATGAATATCTTTATGGCAATGCTCAAGTGAGTATTGAGAGATATTTACAGTTGTCTATCTGAGTGATCGATGATAGAAAGCAGTTATAGGGTGATAAGCGCGACTCAGACTGTGCAGCAAAGAGCGTGATATAAGATGATGAATTAGTTTTCTTTTGGCAAACCTAAAGTGAAAATCCGGATCTATTCTTTATTAATTTTAACGGGCTCTCAAAATATTCTTGGAGTGTTAATGAGCCTTATTTGGGTTCGGAGGTTGCTTATTGGCACTGTAGAAATCTGTCAACTTGTACTCCTGCTGATGTTATGGTGGAAAAAATTGTGAGGCAACGGTAAAGACCATGTGTTTATGACCGTACTGTGACGATAGTAGTGTTGACTGCAGCTTCCAATCAGGCATTTGTTAAATGTAGCTTCCATTAGTGGAAGTTATTGAGACCTACGCTTGATGACTTGTTTGTCTTGCTATTATTCACTCTGTGGATTACATACTGTTCCTTAATATATTGTCATGAATCAAAACACACCTCATTGATATAACTGAGTAATTATCACCGCATTGGTTTTCGTCCAAATCAAAACTTTCGCCTATCGTATTCCAACGATCCTACGGAACATCTCCTATATTATTTCTAAGTATTCATTTCGACGATCGGCAGAGTATTTCGTTCGTTTTCGAGAGAGTTCGCTTTGTTCGGAAGATCTGTCATTCATCAGACCTGCCAGCATCGTTGAAGTCAAATAGCAATAACTTCGCGGAACTAGTAGAACTGTGCCGTTTTTCAAACACTATCAATTTGGACCTCGGCATTGATGCATAGTAATCTTGTTTCTTGTAAGTTAGCACTGAGTTATGGGCAGGAAATTTATCTAAGAGTGATTGATGTCTCTTCTATTTTAATTATCTAATCCTGGATAGGCCGAAACAATTTGAACTGTATCAGCCTACTTCGTCAGATATTGTCATTTAGAGTAAGTAAAGTTGATTTGGAGTTCACGAAGCCGATTTGTAACTCACTCAGTAGACTTCGGGAATCCAGAATGTAAATATAGTGTCTCCAAATGTCCTCATGGCCTGTCTCTGAAGCTGCTAAAGCTATCCATTATGGAGTATATCGCTATTGATAATTATTCAACTGCTAATCTTACCATAATACCGTTTTTTTTTTAGTGGCTTCCTGTTATTACTGCTATACTGAGGAGGACGTAGCTCTCATTAAAGTCTCGTTTCTGAGGACTTCTGCATTTCAGCTTAGCTAGAAGTAAATCTAAGTATTAGCAAAGTATAGTAAGTTCTACGCAGCTAGCTCTTCGTTAGAGAATGATGTAGATAGAGGACCTAGTAGCGAATATGTGATGTAGTTAATGTCCTTCAGATGTGAAAACCTAACTGAATAGCTTCGGCGTGTGACGAAGATAACGATATTAGTGCTGGCTTGAGTCGGTTGATGATTAGACAGGATTAGAAGTGGTAAAAGAATTATTACTATGAATATGTATTGATTAGAATGCTGATAGCACAAATAATGAAGCAGTGATGCCGAGGAACCAAAGGTTGCAAAATGATCAACAAAGAGAACAAGTTTTGATATGTCAAAACCAAATATATCATTGACTTAAAGATTTATCATCATTTTACTCAACTGGAAAGCTTTGAATTCTTTGGTCATCAATCGAGTTCGTTCTGCTTGCCAAGATGTTAGGTATGACAGCGACACAACGTATTGCCAGTACATTTTCAACATTAATATGTGCAGAACAATCGTCGTTTTGACATTCCATCTGTCATACACACATCGCCTCATTAACAATGAGGCTTTCATTTATAATAATCTCACGAAGCATGTACTTTCCGTCTTGGAAACTACTTCTGAATCACAAGAATGCTAAGATTCAAGCAATATTTGGAATCTAATGTAGTCGAACAGAATATAGTCGAGCTTTTAGCTTCTTATTTACTGCCTAACCCTTTTTCATGGTAGAATACTTTGCGAGATAAAAACACAAGATGTATGCGTAATGGATATCAACCGCGACTATACCTTTTACTAATGGCGAACATTCGCATTACACTATCGAAGTCCTTGTTCTTCCTTATTTTCAATTGTTGATGTGTTTTAACCTATTTGGTGGCGATCAAATGTTTTAACCTATTCAGTGGCGACCAGCAATCATCCGCCAACGAATTTGATACAAGAAACACAAATCGTCTTCAAACTACATCTAAGCTAAAGCCGTTGTTGAAATCACATCTCTGATTTTTTTACTCCCTAACTCGGGGGTTCAACCACCTCTCGTTCCAAATTTTACGCGTAATGGATTCCAACCGCGACTATAACTTTTTAGGATGCGAACACTCGCACTTAAACATCAAAGCTCTTACTCTTCCTTATTTTCAGCTATGTTTTAACTTATTCGGCGACGATCAGCTTTCACCCCCAACGAATTTGATACAAGAAACACAAATCGTCTTCAAATTACACCTAAGCTAAAGCCGTTGTTGAAATCACATCCCTGATTTTCTTACTACCTAACTCGGGGATAAAATCCACCTTTTGTTTTAAGTTTTGCTCTTTCATCAGCATTCTTGTGTTTATATTTCACAAAGTACTCTACTATAAAAATGTATTAGGCAGAAATAAGAAGGTAAAAGTTTCACTACATATGTGTAAACTGCCAATTAGTTATTGTTTGACTGGGACGGAAACTTGTAATTTCTACTCAGTCATCCATGTCCATTGACTCAAACGTGCAACTAAAGCCAACAGAATCCGCGTATGTGCACAGGATTACTTCCGTAAACACAATTATATTCATAAGTATGCTGATTGTGCTTCGGCAGATTGCATCGTGCATAAAGATTGCATTGAAGCTTGCAATAAAAAGATGAGAAGTCCCCTTGAAGAAGCTATAGATTTGTTTTAGGAAGTGGACCGCCCATGTACACTATTTTAGAACTTTCAATGCGAAGGTGAAATGGATCCTGCAATACAGACGTAGCCGTTGGTTTGATATCACGTTTTAGGTCGACAAGGCTTTGACTATCTCTGAGGTCGGGAAATTGATACCAGACTTGCTCGTGAGCGTAAACAATACTGAGCTGACAGATCGGTATTTTCCAAAGATTACTGTATTGCTCAAATGTGCATAAAATCTCTACGTTGGCGGAGTCATGTGCACCGCACATCCCCCGAGAAACGATCAAAGCCAGACTCCTCACCGGCTCACGACCACCTAAAACCTGAGCATAAGTAAACCTTTCTACACACTATAGTCACACTCTAACGGCAAACCCTTCTGAGTCACCACTGACCATCCACTGAGCCGTCTCCACTGGACTCAAGTGGGCGGAGCGAAATTGATAGTTTTGACACATCTCAAAGATGAACGGAGACATGGCTGAAGATCCGCCCGAGTCATTTCCCCAGGTGGAGATTTCTTTGGTTTATTCGTTTCCCCTCTTACTCGAGCGCGTTCTGCTTTCTTTTTACAGTATGCTGTATAAGCTGGAATTAGTTTTCCTTAGTTATCAATAAAATTTGAGTCGCTTTTCACTATTCCTTTCATAAGGATCTGTGAAATTTTAGTTTCATTTCATTGTTGATTAGAAAAAAAAATACTAAGTTTCATACGAAATCTTGTGCTGGGTAGCATAAGTGCTTCAGAAATTCCCACTGTCTTTCTGTGCTTTCAGCGAGTCTACTGATTGAATATCTCAATGGTTTTTTGGAATCGCAGTTTTTAACTTTATTTTCTCTCCAGTTCATTTTAGCGGCAGGGTACGACGTGAATTTTTAACGCAAGAATGCTGGTCTACGATTAAAACTTGTAACCTTAGGCACCATCGAACTGTTTTATCAACTTATCGGGGTTCACTAGATTTTACATGGCATGTTCAAGGCCCTCGTTCTACTTTTCTCTCGGCCACGTTTTAATTGTATCGATGCAGTCAACACGGCTGAGAGAAAAGCAAGTGAAGGTCTCGATGGACTTAGATTAAACACGTTGAGAGAAAGGCACAACAAAGACTTTGATGGCGCTGTGGAAGACATAGTGAGCAAGCAGAAAGAGTGGGTAATCTCCAAATTGAAGGCGCCTCAGGTCCCAAGTTTTGCTCGTACGTCAGCACTCTTGCTGCTCTATTCCACATCTCACCTTGCCCTTAACAACGAATACCACAGAAAATGGCGTTAAAATTTTATTCAAAAGCGAATAACGGTCAGCTGTGGTTTGTGCGGACTTGTACATCCTAGTTCAGCCCCGTTCATGGGTGATTGGTGAGCAACCGAATAATTTGTAATACATATTAAAAGAAAAGACATCGACCTTGCAACGGAGTTTAGTGAGCCCGCGCAAAAAATAATGGCAGGTTCGAAGTCGCCCCAGGTTTCAACTTTTGCTCCTATCTCGGCACTCTAGTGATTTTTTGAAAAAATCTTACTAAACAGACTTGGTTTTTTTATAACGATTTTCGGACTTTATACAGAATTCATATAGATAATTTTATGAAAATATCACTTCAAACATTTTCCACTCCAATTATTTCCTTTAATTAGTTGATATAAAATAAAAAACCTCGGCGAGTCCGAAACATTTCTGACTATGAAACTTCTCATGTTTCCTTCTATAGTGAGATTTCATAAAGAACAGAACGAAGTATCTGATATATTTATAGAGAAAGGCCGGATATGAACCAATGATCATGTGCTCACAAATATTGTCACATTGGAGACAAGATCAGATCCTTTGTAAAATGCTTGATTGTTTTCAGTTTTTTTTCAGCTTTTTCAGTTCTTTCAAGCTTTGTGAAACTTTTGCATTATTATAATGCGTCTCTCCTCACATTTCGTATCATCCGAAACCATTTTTTCCGAAGCATGTAGTCTAGGTGTTTCACTCAGTTCATCGATTCGCTGATAACAAATGAGTGTCGCTCCTCCAGTTTTGTGTTCTTCACGTTTAGATTTGATTAAGCTGCCTATATTTCTACTATCATTCCATGAAAGAAACGGCATAAAGACAGTATAGCCGATTATTCGTCACCGTGGCCTGACGAACTTCAATGTGCAATGACAAAGTCTATGAAAATAACGCTCTCTCATTTAGAAATCTCAAAACGTCAGATATTAGCGCAAAAATGCTGATATGATTCTATTCCGTCATGATGACTTCCTAGAATTTATCTTACATTTGTGCCCTCTAGCTTTCTTCTTGGGAACTTCTACACAACATTCTCATTACTGCGGCTACAGAGGGCTTGACGAAGTCCTCTCGTGGAGATCTGATGAAATTAGGCTCGCATCTTCAAATTATTCACTTTCAAACTTTTTGATCATATTTATCAGCATACAAAGCAGGGATCATTGAAATTGACTCAGTGGAATCCAAGAAACTGAGCGGACTGATTGACCACTAATCTATTGGAGCACTTTATTGATATTATCTGTTTTATAGCTCGTCAAAACATTTACTTTTTTGATTTGTACGGATTGACATCAGCAGTGTGCGGCGCTTCAGATATACTATAATTATCGAACGTCAATTGAGAAAATCTATGGATTATAGATTATTCCTAAGTTTGGATGTGTGCTTGACTATCTTTGTCCACGTGAAACATATTATTTAATGTTTTTAAGAAGCATTTCACTACAAAAATCCTATCATGCCCACTCCCTCCACGTCTTCTTGTCTTCTCCAGAGCCGATGATCCGAGTTGGTGTCCACAGTCCACGGACTGTATTCTTCGCACCGTGAACATATACTCGAATCATCGCTTTGAAAGAGATGAAGACTCCGAAACAGTAACCCTATAAATTTCATATACTTCGTAAGAAAATAAACTGCTATTCATTGGTAACACCGATGTTAGGGGATAGTTGCTGACCAAAGTATTTTTCTTGAGACATTGGACTGGGCAGCCGCAAGTCATTGTAGAGACTATCTATGTATTCAATTTTTTATTCAATCATCTTTGTGATCATGCGAATGAAGTCAAATTTATAGCGCAATTGTAAGGGATTGGTCAACGTAATACGATTTTTTTACACCATTTCCAACCCTAAAATATCCCTGCTTTCTCTACATATTTGAAAAAGAACAAATGCATAGAAAGGCTATTTAATTATTGAGTTATACGTTGTATAAACTCAAATAAATGTGATATTCGAACGAAGAAAGTTACTGATGACATTGACTTCGGTTCAAAGTCTCAGTTGTTCCTCTTTGATTTCGAGTGTTTTTTGAGATCTCGCTCAAAGCAATAAAATCTGATATCACTCGTGAAATGTGTTATGGCACTTCTACAATGCCATACAGTGTTTAGACCTTCCAGCTTCGTCGGTTGCGCGGTGCCTTTCGCTCCAGTCAGTTCCGCGGGGAGATATCCCCTGCTAAGAGGAACAGATGCCGAAATTCACGCTCTGTCAAGTGATAAAATCACCGAACGGGCAGTGCTGTACCTTTCTCCTCGCGGAACTAATTGAACCGAAACGCACCGTGCAACTGACGAGGGTGGAAGACCGAAACACGTGTATTACACTGTATAAGTACCAAAACAGATTTCATGAAAAGCTCAAAATATGCCATCAGATTCCAGCTCTGTGCCCAGTTTCTTCGTTTCTTTTAAATAGTGTTTACAAAATGTTTACGACTAGCATAAAATAAACAACACTGTGTGCTGTCTGCTAATCCCTATCCCTAATAAGAGAAAAAGAAAGAGGACAGTAAAAAAAATAGTTTTACAAAAATGTCTGGCTACTACAGGTCGACACTTGAGAGTCGTATTTTCATTGTTTCAAAAGATTTCAAATCAGAGTTCTATCAGCTAGGATCTTCTGGAAAGTTCATTCTTACCCATGTATCTTGGTATATCACTTTTTTTGGCACACTTTCAAAGTATTCTTATGAGTCAGTATATTTCCACACTTGTCTAATTTTACCTTCGCTTATTATTTTTTTTAAAATTAACGTGGTGTAGATAGATAAGTAACCTAGGCTTGTGACCTCATACGACGCTATAAAGGCATTCTGGCGCGCTCATATGGATAATTATATTCTTCCGGATGAGATCACCTGTATCACATGTAATCCCGTCAATCATCGAATAACTCATGCCGACACTAATAAATTCCATTCATCCTTATGAAGCACGCGAGCATCGCAGTGGAGTCCTTTTACTCTAGGTATATTAGAAGCGAATCTACAAGATTAAGTTCTTCATGAATTATTTAGAAGAAAATAATGCCACAGGCAACTTGATATGCGATGCTTGGCTATAGTGTTTAGTATTGGCGAAGCTTTCAAATAGAGTTGTCGATCTCCTTTTACGAAATAGGAGATCCTTTCAAATATAAGTCCACATTTCGATGTCTAGAACTTTAACGAGACCTATCGATAAGCTTAAGGCGGCGATGCAAAGATACATTCAAGAATGTGTCATTTTTCAGTCGCTGCCTTTTTATTCTTCATAACAGAATAGGATGTAAATTTCAATAGAAAGAAAGGCAGGGTAAACGTTTCCGGAGACGTACGTGCTATCCACAACACCAGCCGTATTTGTGTTATTCAGAACATCCATGTATTCAGGTGATTGCTTATAGAATAGATTAAGCTAGAGCATGGCTGAGAGTAAGGTAAAACAAAAGCCTCGGTTGGTGTAGTGAATGGCATGTGAGCGCCTGAAGGCTTAATTGCGGCGAGCTCACTTGAATTCCGATTTTGCAGTTCTCCTAAAATCTTCATCTTCGTTATTACCATCTTTGTAATTGCATATCACTTTTGCTAATAAGCAATCACTGATAATCAACGAAGAACTAAGAGTTTGTGAATAATTCCTGTTGCTGTTATTTCCACTTAAGTTAACATTGCACCGACACAGTCGCCTCAAAATTTGTGTTTCAATGAAATCTATTCATGATTGAGCAAAGTGTCAGGCTTCCCAAAGGAAAAATAATTTTGAATTATTCAAGAAGGTAAGTTTATTTTTTTTTCTCTCAAGTTTTTATGATACTGTGACCACTATTTATTTTGGGTTGCAAAACATCTATCGCACTAAAAACAAAGCCATTTTAAAGGTTATTTACTATGTACACGTCTGAATAGTGTTATTGTCGGAAATTTGTGTTCGTATCTTTGCTATTGTTCTTTTTTTTCGATTGCATAGTGAACATTGTTGGTCGCACACAATCTTACTGTTTCCTAGCAGTTAGAAGGAACTTAGTAGAAACAGAGATGTTTTAGACAGTAAATGTTCGATAACGAGTCTGAACTAGCTTAATTACAAAGGTTTGGAGTACCAAACACTACATTGCCCACATTTTTTCCTCTCATTTTTCTTCTTCCTGTAAAATATTGACCGTGAACATGTCAGTCTGATTGATTTATATTGCAGATCTTTCATGTAAAAGTATGCGCTGTTTTTGAATCGCAGAAAATTATTCTACTTGTTTTTTTACTTAAATAAATTTCAAGCAGCCAACAGATAAGAATGAAACAAAATGGGAACTGTTTCAAAGAAAAAATCTAGAGCTTTCACTTGTGCGAATTAATCATCGCCAATTTCATAGCTGTTCGTCTTGAAAGCATATCTTGTGCTTTCGACGAAAACGTTAAACAAAGTACCATTGCCCAGAAAATTGATCGATATGTTTCGAAACAACCTACTTATTACTGAACACATAAAAATTTCATTTTAGAGATGAGGTTGTCAGTAGTTATAATTTTGTAATCACCTTCCCACTGTTGATAGTCGAGTGCTTTGAGTGGACACCTGTACAGTTTCCACTTGTATTTACTGCGTGCAAGAATATGTTGTGGCTGCTTAGGAAAGTCGTTGAGTATCATATCTTTCTTTCCACACTGTGAAGAACTCCGACCATTGAGTTCGCTTTCTTTGCCATTGTGCTCTTGATATTCCAAAGCACGTGTTCGCTAACTACTTTATGCTATCGCTTGTCGTTAAGGTTCGTCAATTTCTCGGCCCACTTAATTTTTCAACATTAGCGTTCCTTCATTTTTGAACATTGGCATACGCTAGAACTTTGGCTTCCCATTCTCACGCGATACGGAAAAATCTTCGCATTGCTCCATTTATTTGTTTTCCTTATTACGTCCATGATGGTCTTGAAAGCACTTCAGCCTTCCCGTTTCTCCTGTTTAGTATACCATTCATAGGCCCCCACGGTGAAAGAGGAAGTGAGAACATTTATCTTATTGTAGTTGATTGCGACCTAGGGTAGCTCGCTGCACTACTACGAAGGCTTCTTTATGATCACGGAGAGCTGCCGGTCTCTCCATGGTCAACCACCAGGTTATTTGTCACAACGATTGATACCTATCTCCCACGCATTTCCTCCAGCAAAAGAGAGATCTCTTTGCTTCTAGCAACCTATGCCTCAGTTTAGCACAAAGTCGCTCTGTACCCGTGTCCAAACCTTATTCGCCACTGAGGCGCCAAATAGCCCTCACTACTAACTGCTTGTGCATCCATCACTAGAAGAAATCCACAAAGCTCCAATTACATCTTATCTTTACTAACGTATCCTTATTTTTTAATTCAATCTTCTCTTGTTCTGGTACACTTGCGGATAATTTTTGGAAGCTGTTTTCACTAGTAATTATTTCACATACTTCTCCCAATATCTAGAAAATTTCGTCTAAGTGTTTTTTAGTGTAACTGCTAGAAACGTTTCTTTCAAAATCACATTGTTCTTTTCCTATTATACCTGTTAAAATATCAACATGGCCACAGGCACAAAAAGCCGCAAACAGCGCCTATCCTTTTATATATGATATCAAAATATTATGGAACAAATGGCTTTTCTTCATAAAATTGTCCTTTACTATAGCTTAGGCAAGAATTTTAAAGGCCACCACACTTTTACAAACACTTTTTTGACATGAGGTTTCCAAAAATTTCTTACCATTTTTAGGTGTTTTAGGATAAAAATGAAAAGACGAGAAGAATTATATTCATGTGATAAAACGAAATAGACTAAGTGACTGACTAATGTCTAAATAGGCCTGATACATGGATAGATCACGTTTACTAATGTATCCTTCTTACTAGTTTGATTTTCTCATGCCTTGACATACTTATGGGTTTCATTTTTTAGATAATAAAAAATAAGTAAATAAATATAATAATTATCACTTGTGGATGATAATTAAATAAATAAGTAGTTAAATAACTGAATAACTAGAGACAGGCAAACTGAAAGACAGACGAATAGCAAATTTTTTTTTGCCTCTTTTTCTCATATGTGGACAGTACAAGCAGAAATATTACTAATTTTTAACTCTAAATGATAACTTTTATGTAGACTTCAGCAGAACCCTATTTTTTCATCAGATGATAATATCGCTGATAAGATTGTGAATTCTCTGAGCATTCTACCAATTATAATTCATCTCGCATAAACTGAAGACTTTTTGACATTTGTTCACGATGGTAAAGTAGTGCATTCAGGAACGCCATCATGGATTCAGAATATAGGATAATACTTAATGTTGGAGGTGTTAGACATGAAACCTATAAACATACACTGAAAAAAATTCCTGCCACTCGGTGAGTTGTCGTTGTGAGTTTCCATTCATTTCTTGATTTGTTTTTCTTTAACCTTCTTTTTACTTTTTACTTTTTCTTTTTACTTTAACCTTTTTAACCCTTCTCCATTTTGATTTGGTTCCAAAATGTAATATAGAAAGTAATGGTGGCTCAATCCTACATGTATCTCGTCATAAGCAGTGCTATCATGCACCAGCGCTAGCAATACACATTCTATGTAGTCCCTTGGAGTGGAGCTTACAGTTTTCTCTTTCATCGATATCATGTATGCGAGACATTTTTTCCAGCACATCGCCCATATGTCTAAAATCTAGTATAATCATCATTTATGAATCTCTCGCGATCTTTGGAAGATAATAATAATGTAAGAAAGGGATGTAGTAGAGCAATCAATACCTTTAAAGCTGCTGTGAATATAAAAGAATGACAGCAACTGCGAAGTCATCGACAGGAAAGAAAACGCACTGCGTAGACAATGGCCCGTGGTCATTGTCACCATCACGTCGAAAAACGTAATGAAGCAGTTCGATTTTAGTCGAAATAGTCGTGTCTCGTTAAACTTATTCGAAAAGAAATTGAGATTTTCGGAAAATCTAACGATTTCAAGCTCCATATTTATTCTATTCCTTTGATGAATTCGAGCTTGGTTTCGTAAGACGTTGGAGGGAACAAAACATTTAGCGTTAATCTGACCCCATCAGTAGCGTCGTAGAGATGAATGATTGCATGTTTGGCCTATATAATGTCGCTTGAAGGCTTAGCAAAGCATCATAATTATGTTCACTTCGCGCATTCTCCTACCCAATGCCTTGAAAAGATTCCAGATTATCACGATTGACGCCGAACCTGGCTAACTACGACCCTGTTCTCAACGAATATTTCTTTGATCGGCATCCAGGCGTTTTCTCACAGATTTTAAACTATTATCGTACTGGGAAACTTCATTATCCATTAGATGTATGCGGGCCGTTATTCGAAGAAGAGTTAAAGGTCAGCGTGATTTCTTTATGCTTCTGCAAACAAAGATTCTTTATGAAAGAAAAACTTATTTAATGCAAGTTATTTCGGATATTAGGATTTATTGTGCCTGTTCTGATACTCGAATAATTTTGAATAATCCTCTATCCAAACGAGCGTATTCTACACAAAAGAAATTTCTATGACAAGGTTGCTCATTCTTGTCGCAAATGTGGTGACTGAAGAGAAACATGAAGAAAAGAAATTCTTTTGGGAAACAAACACAAACTACATGGTTTTCTTTTCTCTGTCTTATTTTCCCCACAACCATTTGAGCAGCTTCCGACGAATTCGTCGTATCCGCTTTTATTAGCTATTTTCTTTGGGAAATCTATTCTTTCTATTGAGTTTTTGAGACACTCATGGTATTTCCAGCCATATATGGCTCAGATACCTGCGTATAAATTATTGTAGTTGATAGTTATTCGTTAGATTTCTGAAAAAATAACATATTCAGAATGAGGCAACCTCCAAAAACTTTGATGATGATAGCAAATGGAATGTACACGATTGTGGAAGCAGTTTCTTAATGCTCTAGTCACATACCACCCTACGAAAGATTTCATATTATAGGGATTTTCTACTGGCATCTCTATCTAAATAACAAGTGGAAGATCAGTTTTATCTTATTTCACACACACGTGTATCATAATTTAGTGTACAAACACAGCAGTTCCTGCATTAAATTCGTCTCTTTACATGCATCCTCCTCAAAGGTCTTTGCACATTCTATGTGTTTGTTCGGTTTCTGCTTGAGGAATTTCTCTTCTTCATGAATGTCGATGAGGCTAGTTGAGACAATTTCCCTCGCATTCGTGGAAGTAGCTAAGCTAAAATGTTATCTGATTCATTGAAGGAAATGTTGGAAAAAGAGGATTGAAGTATGGTCTCGCCTCCTGAGACAGTGATTCGTTAACCACTGCGCTAGTTTTACCTCAAAAAAAGGTCAATAAAACGTAAATTTATGGCAAGGTTACCTTTCATGCCTTGATATTCATCAAGCAATTAGTCCAATTACTCCATGGCTTTATATCAACTCATCATATATCACATGAAATATTGGTAATCATGTATTTTATTACATTATTCCACCAATTTCCTTCGTGTAAGAATTTCCCAGCCAATTAATTGCCAAGCTAAGTGGTGTACCTTTGAGTACACAATCGGGGATTGAACTAAGAACAGAGGTAACCGCGACACTTGCGCTGAGATTTCCTAGACGAATACAACGGAGGCCGTGAATGTGGTTGAAAGCGGGTGATTCATCCCTTACCTATTAGGCGAGGAACCGATTAAGATAGAGGGGGGGGGGGGGGTCTATCACTATGATCGTACTGGTTTTGTTTAAATGAACGAAGACTGATAGACAATTATTCGGAGAAGGTAGGGTCTAATCTAAGCCCTTCGTGTTCGCGAACAAAACACTCATTGATTAGCAAGATTGAATGCGTAGAAGTGTATCGTAAACTATAATGATGAAATATTGGGTTTTAGACATTGATCAGTTTAAGAGAGATGCGTTATGTACTCGACTTCATCAAAGATCACAGAGACCTCAAATGCCTACCGGGTTTATACAATAACTCGTGATCCTTTACCTCGTTACAGGGCTCGAACTAAGGCAGCTTTATTATCATAGGGAACCACTAACAGGTGCTGCAAAGCTCCTGAAAGCGAGGTTTATCACTCAGGATTATTATAGAGACCAAGGTCAGCTTTACGTAATTCCGGGGCTATGAGAGGATACACCTTTAGGTAGTGTCCCCTACGAGAAGAGTAAGCAGGCTGTGAAAAACGGGCTGAAAGATTTTCAAAATTTGTCTCTAACTAACCTCAATATGAGGTATTAAAATCTTTTTTGTTAAGCCCAATTTGTAGTGAGCATCAGGTCTCACTTGGCAAAGGTTTCGGCTTCTTGAACTTTTCCAAAGCCGTAATGATCTAAGCGGAGGGTTCACGGTCGTTAATCCTTGCGATGTGCGCCTCGTTGTCATATGGAGTCAAATCTTCTTAACTAAAGTACAAATCATAACGTTGACTATGAAGTACTCTTCCAAGTGGGTAGATCTTAAGGAACGTTTTCATGTTATTTTTGCAGTTGTGCACGTGCCTTCTTACAAAAGTACTGTAGTGTTAGACTTCTCTAATCAGCTAGGAAGTAATCAGTCTGTAAAATAGGTATATCAAGTAGTCTGGAGGTCTTCAAACGTTGTAATAATGTGCACTTTCAACATCGATACTTCTATCTTTTTTAGTTTATCATCGTTATTCTTGCATTGTTTCGTTGTCATAAAAATTTGACACCACCAAGATTATGCCATGATTCTAATGTATCACAGAACTACGAGGACGACGTAGGACAATGTTAAAACCATTCGACGTTCGTTACACAACATGAAATTTGAGCCGTTCAAACAGGTTTGCTGCGAGATTGATTGTCGGCAAGTTTAAGCAATCATAGAGAAGCCGTCTGCCCCTTTTGACAGATTGATAGGGAAGTTTATAGACGTTTATGAGCCATAGTACCATTTGAAAATATGGACTGTGATTACGTCGAACGCTTTGTTTTCTCGCTACAGGATGTCTTTTTCTCGGAAAAAAGAGTAGAGTGTTCGGGATTCCTCTTTGTTTTTTCTTGTTGGTTTCTTAGACCGTCGTTCACTGATATTTAGATTTGATAATGCACCATCATTGATTTGAAGTTATTAACGGGATTTTATCTCCTACGTAAAACGGTCAACTTTGCTGGAAAATCGCTTTTACATATAAACAATCCTTTTCGCAATATAAAAGTTAGGTTACGAAGGTCAAAGTGAAAGCTGCCGAGCGTCGATATAGTAGCATCACTAGCTATAGACGTGCATAAGTCAACAGTCTTCACGCACTAAGACACAAGACCGACTTTCAATTGACGGCGTGATGTACCTGCTTATTCTCAATATTACGGACTGCTCTTAGTGAGCTCACACCAGCATGTTTTTTAATCACGTAAACTCTTTTTTTTTCAAATTTCCAGTAGCCAACCTTTTGGTAACTTCCTTTTTTCAGAGCCTCTTCTCTGATACTACATTATCCTTTCTTGGTAGCTAAACAGCTATAAAAACTGAACAAAAACGATGACCACTTTCGAAATGTTAGTCTTTTCATCATTACTACAAACGTTAACGGACTAATAGGAATGAGGGCATGTGTTCAAATGCGTCTAGTCTCCGGAAATTTTGAAATTGCCTTAAAATCAACCATTGAAAACTAAATATATATGTGAACAACCTCGTGCCAGTTCATCAAGAACACTTCGGAAGATAAGATCAATCTTTTGGCACTCAAAACAGCAAGGATACGTAAGTCTTTATTTGCAATTATGGCTGGCGATTGCAGTCGTTGGCAGTCTCCATGTCTGTTCCATTGCTGATCACAATCACTAAATGCACTGCCTTTTCTGGTTTTTTATGTTTCACATACTCTTCGCATTAGCAATATCGTTGGGATTATTGTAACATCATACCACAGCAATTAGCGGTCAGATTAAAGAATTCGGATTGTTCTCAAATTGTTATAGCACAGGAGTGTAAGACGCAAGGCAAAGGATTATATAACCATTACTTCCAATAAAAGCACCTATTTGTGACATTATCTTCTCAAAAACGGGACAGTCACTGCTCCGCTCAACATGCATGAAAGCACATCTTGTATGAAGATGTGAAGAACTAATTCGCTCTCGAGGTATTTATCGTTGATCTGTATGAATTATGCACTTACAAATAAAGGAAAGATGTTTATCAATTTTTTAGCTGTCATATATCGCCTAGCTTTTTCCTTCACGTCGAGTTTTTTCCTTCTCACATCATAGTTTCAATGAGAAAAAAACGTCCGTCAGAGAATTGGACGTGTGCCCAAGAAGAAACTTCAAGATTATTGTTATCTGATTTAATTTCAGTCGCTTCAGTATCTTTGCATTGTTCTGGTTGATTTTGGCAAGATGAATCCCGTTTGCTTGAGATGCTTATGAATAAATGAATGAGGATGAATCCTTAAAATGTTTCCTTCAAATTCCCGGAAAAAAACAATAACACCGAACATGGCAAATACTTCTGTCGGTTTCTTTTCGAAGAAGTGGACCAGTTGCCATGAATCTAACCTCTAATAAGCACTCCTTAATAGGCCTGATTAGGCATAGTTGTGTTATGGCGAACGCGCTGATGAAGCTCATGGTTGCTTGCTTCACATCTGTGATGAGGGCAATCATTAGGGCAGTTTAACCATAAAGCACGGCTCTTTTACAATTGATGTCGAAAAATCGGGTATTCTTACTTTTCCTAATATAGCCGAGATCACGTGAACATCTTAAAGAAGAAAATATGTAAGCGATCACGGTACCGGATAGTGAGAACGCCTATTTGGATATCTAATTAATGAATTGGGAAAATGTATGCGGTAAATGTTATGTGGAATGAGCATAAAGGTGGAACGAGGTTATCAACAGTGTGAAAAACATACTAGGTTGAGGAGAAAGTTTCCGGAATTTGCTTATAAAAACTTTATTTATGCATCAATTAAGTTCGAACAAAAGACAATTCAATAGTCAGTGAGTCAATAATCAATAGTCAATAGTTAATAGTCAATAATTTAATAGTCCTTGAAGTGTTCGTAGACAGCTGTCTTTCCAACAGTTCCTTCAGTTCTTTCCAACAGTTCCTTCACCCCATGCCTCATTGATTTGACGAAGTGTCAGCGGCATTTGTGCCCACTTTGTACTCGTGAAGCATGAACAGTCGTTTCTGTTCGCGATTCAGTTTCATCTTGCGGCAGTATAGAAAAGTTATATATTAATCGATGCGCAAGAAAACGAGCTTTCAAACCATGTGAAAATCGCATATAAAACATGCGAACATGTTAAAGTTATGGGCAAATTCCGGGAACTTTCTCCTCAACCTATTAGTTTCTCTATTAGCACGATTCTTCTTATTGATTTCATTGCAAACTAAACAGGGCTTACCCTTAGATTTCATCAGTTCTCATCAAGAGAAATGGTTTGTGTACTAGCTTTTCGTACTACAGCTCATGAAAGAAAAACGATGTCGATAAAATAATTGCAGGAGTTAACATTTAGCATAAATTTTCAAGTTTGACCAATTTTACTATAGCTCTTAAGTGGTTGGGGTGACAAAAAGCTATAAAGTATGGAAAATAGCCAATTGAGATAGGAAAGATTTCAGTACTGGGGACTTGATTCGAATGAGTGCGAACCATGTTGTTGGATGACCTTGTCAGGAACGCGGGACACTCAGGAAGTGCTGAAAACATTAGATGAACTTGACATTGAAGTCGATAACGCTGACGGCGCAGTGAGTATCTTTGCTATCTGTTTCTGATCAATTAGTTTTCATTCATTTACACTTCTGATATCTGTCAAACTGATTTTATTTTGGTGGAAACGGCGATCTGCAACTATTCGCAAATTTTGCATACCATATATTAATTCATCAATTAGGCATAAGAGTTGGAAAGATGAAGAGTTAGACGTTTACCCTAAACCTACTGATGTATCAAGTGCTCGTTTTCTTGTCCTCTTAAACAACTGAGGCAGCCATTTGTAACTCTGCATAGATGGGCAGTGTTCTATTCGCTGGGGTCTCGGACTCGCACCGAGACCCATTTGTGTATTGTATGGCACGTTTAAGAATTGCTTACGCGCGCAAAGATCCATAGACATAATCAGGCGTAATAGCATCAAGATTCGTGTCAGCGGATCTGTATTACGAAATCTCAATTTGTCTGAGTGTATAGAAACAAAGAAGAAGCTAATGAAAAATTGATGTAAGCATTGTGACGCATTTCATGACTTTCGTTCATATGAGAGATGAAACAACCTCAATCAAATACATTTGGTTTACGTGGATTTCTCTGTTTATGGGGTTGTATTCTGGATCACGGGTAGCATATAGTCAGTTACTGAGCGACAAATGAATGAACGTTTGCGGTGATTTTCGATAAATGCATCTCATATCTACTACAGCCGAAGAGGATTAGTGCCATCAGGTATGCTAAGCCACCATGGCAGATTTTAATGAACTACTTATAACAGGCGAAAGCAACATGAAATAAATTGTCTCCCCGTAAAGCACGCTGATGTTCATGTCCTTTGAATGGGCAAAACCTATCAGGGACTTCTAGACTAACTTGAACAAATGTAGATTCTAATTGTGTCTGCTCGGATCACTTAGTGGTGCGAGTAGTGGTCAAGTACAACTTCTCCTTAATGCAACTAGTTGATTTGAACGCTGCTCTCGATTCTGTATGACTTGAATCTCGAGCAGTCAGAGAACAGTTGAGAAATGTTCTTCTTCTTTGCAAAAATACTTGATCTAATTAGTATAATGTAGTTGTATCCGACCGATGCGTTATGTCACAGCAAGAGCGATGGCAGAACAGGACTGTTGGTAGTGCAACTGGCCAGCACACGCCCTCGGAAAGGGTTTGGAAAGGATCAGATACGGGTTCGACTCCTGCCTGACGTATAACATTCTGATTTTGCATATTGTTCAATATATTGGATATATAATTTAGTTGTTTCTTAAACCTTGCTGATATTAGATCTCCAAGGAAGATTGTAGCACCGCAGTTGAAGATAACCTTGCGACACACATAGGGCTTTTGGTTTCTTCCACGTCCAAGACAATCAAAGCCCCTCCTCTCTACGGGGTCAGAACATTGACATCGGTCTAGGTTTGCCGTGTAGGACGATGATACTGATGTGATATATCACGAAGGTGGGCTAGGAGAAATATAAACAGCTTCTATTGTGCTTGACCCTTTCGGGACGAATCTATCATAGCGTAACTAGCGGGCGTATATAAATCTGGGCAGTACTCCTTTTTCACATGGTGAACTAATTTCTTGGGATCGTCGTTCTCCTCTTCGGCTTATAAAATTGGAAAGGAACTTAGACTTGAAAAGTTAGGAACAAATAGTCTTAGAAAGCAGGTTCAAACGGCTGTACGTACATAAAAGAGTACTCAGTCTCGTCAAACGCTTACTGAACTTGAATGCTTGAAGCATTTCTATGCACTTCATCAACGCCGAACGCTTTTTGGTCTATACTTTGGACCTATGAACAGGAATAGTTGTAGCCAACTCAAGTTACTATAATGACTAAACTATACTTTTCACCAATCATTACTCCTCGTATTATCTAACATTTCAGGAGCTTTACCAACGATTTGGTTGGGAGGACGACTATCATAATGACAGTTTAAGTAGTTGGCAGAAATTGAAGCCGAAAATTTGGCGGCTATTCGACGAACCGGGTTCATCCCGTGCTGCAAAGGTTAGAGAAAAGCCGTCACCGAATATTCTCTGATAATTTTGTTCCCTTGCTTTTTCACCTGCAATCGTTCCTCCAAGCACTTTTATCGTTTTTCATCTGGAGCGAACTTCTTCAAATAAATGGAATAAAAAGGAAACCATGATTCACGAAATGAAAAAAAAATTAAAAGTTCTGTAAAAATCCGTCTCATCGACTGGTTTTTGAATCTCACTCTAAACATTCTATATAGCATGTGAGAATGTTTAGAGCCTTTTCGAGGTTGATACGTCAGAGTCATACGTACGTTTCGGCGATGTCGCCCTCGAACCCTATTTTGTAGCAGGAATGAGGAGTTGTTAATTATGGTGACAGCACATAATCACGTGTTGTTAAATTTTTTTCCATTGATATACTGCGCTGCTGGTAATGTTTTAGTTGATAGATTACGGTGAATATACAGAAACTGTTGATGAGATGAATTTTTACATATTCACTACCAGCCGTGACTGAAAAAAGGTGATAACACAATACCATATGCTATCAAGATAAATAGCATTTCCCCATCCTGCTATAAAGTAGGGTTCAACATGGGGCATAAGCCATTTATGAAGCGGACGACACCGCCAAAACGTGAGTATGGTTCTGACATATCAACCTCGAAAAGCTCTAAACTTTCTAACAGGCTAAATTTCAAAAAAGTTTTGTTTTTTCAATAATTCTAAATCATGTGAATTCTTGAGATGGAATGTGGTTAGTTGGCAAATTCAGGAACAATCCAAGTGATCTTATTTGAAAGTTGACGGAATTCATACATATTTATTATTTTATTTCAATATATATATATATATATATATATATATATATATATATATCTGGATTTTTTGTTGAAAGTTATTCCACTACTCAGCATCATACATGAGCAGGAACTACTTGAACGGTTGGGTTTGCTTGAATTCTTCAATAGTACTTCATAGTCATTACAATTTCAGGTCATAGCTATCATATCCGTATTTTTTCTAATCACTGCCATACTCGTATTTTGTTTGAAGACTCATCCTGGGCTTCGAATATCCGAAATTTCTGCTATGATGAACGTGTCGCGAGAAACGCGTAGTACTCACCACTATAAATATCGTCCAACGTCTTTGAATGTTGATAAGTCAAATTCTAAAGCTCATCCAGGATTCATGGTAAGTTCTGATGTAGCATTAGGTCGTCCCATGAGTTCCGGCATTAGAGCAATAAACACTAAATTTATTAGTCAGGCAATTAAAATTGCATGACTTTGGTTCTACTGCGCATTTTCTTGCGAACCTTTTCAGTATACAACTTGCGTGTACTTTCTTTCACACGGAGCTGTTTTGGGCAACAAATTCGCTTGCTACTCATGCACGATTGCGCGTGGGGGAAAATGCTAGTGAAGCGGCGAGCAAGATTGATAGAGTTTGGGACGATTATAAGGTCGCAGAAGGGACGGGTAGCTAGTGGCTCCGAAGTTCACAGCTAAGGAGAACCGTCTGGAGAATCAGTCACGCTCGGGTCGTCCACAGGAAGCTCCATTAAACTTGCGCGCAGCTTCACTAGCACCTTCCCTAGGCGCCATTCGTGCATAAGCAGCAAGCGAATTTGCTCTCACTACACTTCCATCTCAAAAGAAGTATAGGCAAGTTGTTTACCATAATTTTCGCAAAAAAAAAGTTCATTTGAACGGTACCGAAACCATGCTGTTGTGAGTACTTTTAGTTACTAAATTTTGTCTTTATTGCTTCAACGTCGAAACTTATATGGAACGACCTAATATTACAATAAAAGAATTCGCAATAATACTTTGCAATAGGGATTAGCAGGAGGGATTTTTTTTCACCCAAACAGCAATTTCTCGTTTTTGTATGTCTCAATCACCTACATCATCTCTCTTCTTTCCAATCACTCACTAAAGCAAACCGAATTCATTTACTCTGTAGGAAACTAGCCATGGGTGACTCGCCATATTCCCATAGGATAGATCTATTGTTGATCATGCTTACAAAATGTCAAGCCTTTTGAGTGGGTGCGCTTCCCATTGAATATTCTACCGGTTTTTTTTACCATGCTCTAGTGAATCCTTCAATATTTTCATCAAAATTAGCTATTTTGAATCTTATT
The DNA here is from genome assembly GCA_019055375.1 of Parelaphostrongylus tenuis. Taxonomy (NCBI): domain Eukaryota; kingdom Metazoa; phylum Nematoda; class Chromadorea; order Rhabditida; family Metastrongylidae; genus Parelaphostrongylus; species Parelaphostrongylus tenuis. The sequence goes on along the minus strand of JAHQIW010006697.1, from coordinate 319,695 downwards.
CTAAAAAATTAATGTTTCAGATGGTTGAAACACTATGCAATATATGGTTTACAATAGAAATTTTAGTAAGGTTCATATGCTGCCCATCACGAGTGGATTATTTGAAAGTGAGTGAATTCTTGTTCTAATTAACTCGTCATGAATAGATAAGGTCCGAGTTTAATCAGCTATCAATTCCAGGCTCCAGTGAATTTGATCGATATCGTTGCTACGGTTACTTTTTACATGGATGTTATAATTAACACATTTGGCGCATCAGCCGATTTGGAATTCTTCTCAATCATTAGGATAATGCGATTATTCAAACTTACTCATCATAATAGCGGGTTGAAGATACTTATGCACACATTCAAGTGAGACTACAATATTTTTACCCATATCCATCATTTACTTCCAATTTAGCGACTTTCTTAATGTGGAAAAGTTAGGCTTGTTTGTCATACAAACCTATGTAGCGTGTTAACAGGTGACTAAAAAGGTGTTCTTCTTAAAAAAAAAATCGGCCACACTGCCGTCTTCGGCACGTTGTCGAGCTTTCTGACGAGGTGCTCTTTGCTTCCTACACTGATTTTACTTGTGATCTTAGTGCACATATTTACGCGCACATGCTCAGGGATTTGAACGCAATACTATAATCAAACCTAGAAGCGTTAATGGAAGAGCATACATAGCTCCCATAACGATACGTCCCATGCATGCTTTCCGGAAAAAAAGAAATAAAAATAAGCGAGAGGTGTGGTGCCCCTTCGTACGAGACTTCCAGCGAAGGGGCTCACTGGCTAAGATCTACGAATCGACATGTTCAACAAATGACGACCGATAAATCACAAGGTCGCAATGGAATCAGTACTTATTAAGCAATTATTAATTAGTGAAGACTCGGTAAGGTGATTTATTGGAATCTACGTTCTATAGGTTGGTTCGAAATGTGATAAGAGCATGAAAAGGCCACAAGGAGCTTGAAAACGATTTGAGGGGCAATAATAACCGTGTGTACACTACTGTGAACGTGCGATAAGTTACGTGTTGTGGAAACCTTCCTGATATCCGCTCAAACCACATTTAATGGCTAAGCAATAGTTATGATGCAAGCAGTTCTTCCTTTACGGTCGTAAGACCTTCTTTACGCATCAACGTACTACCTATGCAACAACTATCCTATCACTTTTTCATTACTTTTGTTTCTTTCAGAGAGCTAAGGATTTGACCTCAAGAAAGAGATAAGCAATTGATAAAATCGGGTCTTAGTTGGCTCTTCGAGAACTATGACTTAGGCAGAAATAAACATGTGGATGAGCACAGTTTCTAATTGACCTGAATTTTCTGATTTAAATGCACTGGTAAATGAAGTCACTCAAGTCAGCAACACTGATCTGCCTCACATGCTTCTCAAAAGACATTCTTTCATAAATGTAAATTTGGTTTGGAAGACCTAACACAGCGGTCAGTAGAAAGCATCCGTCGTTCGAAACTCTCCATTTGTATGGTTCTGAATTGACGAATATAGTAGTTCCGCCAACACAATGACCATTTTAATCTGACAGCATATTTTAAGCCTTTTTCAAGGTATAACATGGCACCTATAAAACTCGACGTATGCTTCGGTGTGCGGAAATATGCTATCACATTACACTGTTTTGAGCGAGGTCTTGAAAACTCTCAACTAGAAAGGTATTTCTATATGCGTTTTTACCACCCATCAGGCAACTGACGGTCTCTGCAATATCAGACGATCTTATTACATGACGTGCGGTGTAACATGTTCAGCGCTAATACCCTTACATGTAAGGGTTCCGTTGCACCGGCAGGCATGTGCGAAAATACATCGGAGCGTACGTTTGGCACTATAAGTGCCATATCAGACTCATGGAAGGCTTAAAAAATGCTATCAGATTACACTGTTTTGAACGCGGTTTCAAAAACAATAGACTAGAAAGGTGTAACTACGATTTATTTGTGGTTTTTTTTTTGAAGCAATAAGAACTTTGGAGAATGTTTCCCTCGCTAACAAGACTTCCACACCACAACCAAGCCACCTCATCACTTTTCGGTCTTCTCCTTAACAAAGACAGTTTCTAAACTAGGTTTCCTCATAGATGCACCTCTAGTTGGATATACTCTTAAACTTCTGTTGACAGGCTGCCTTTACGGCACACATTTAATTCGTTTGAACTAGTGGGATGAAAGGAGACTGATGAAGGGGAACCACATGAACGCTGACGATCATCGTGATAAAAGTTCCAGCTAGTTCTATTCAGTTCACAAACTCAATCACTATGGGGAATAATATGGTGCAGTGTCTCTTGGTCAATAATTTATTATAGCATTCCAGAGCTTCTGCAAAGGAACTCATGTTGCTCGTATTTTTCCTTGTTCTCGGAGTTGTCGTATTTGCCTCACTGGTCTACTATGCAGAACGGGTTGAACCGAATCCAGATAATCAATTTCAGAGCATACCAATTGGACTGTGGTGGGCGGTGGGTGATACACGTAGATTACTTATTTTTAAACATTTTGAACATCACCAGGAAGAAAATTTTCCTGAAATCTGTTGTCCTAAACCTAAGCATAGTTGGAAACGGGACAGCAAGTTGAACACAGCCACACCTAAACATTACGGCATGATGCGTCATTAGCGATGTTATTTCAATACATTGTTACTAGATCGTGTTATAGACGAAAACTACCTTCCCCACTTCGAAAGGACTGCCTTTACTTGTATCTGGGTTTCCAGAGTCCTGTATGGTAGCGTTGTCAAATAACCAGATAACAGCCCAACGATCCCATTTGTGTACGAAATTTCAACGACGAGAAACCATCTTTGGATACGAGCGAGCTCCCGGAAAAAAATGAGATCTGGGTTCAAATCACGGCTCACGCAAACGTTTATGCTCAGCACTCTACACTATTGAGTATATCTTTGGATTACTTTATATGCCACATTCGTGGAAACTTTTTAGATCGTGACGATGACTACCATTGGCTACGGTGACATCACTCCTCACACATATCTCGGACGTTTGATTGGCTCTATATGTGCGCTGGCTGGCGTACTTACCATTGCTTTGCCAGTACCTGTGAGTTACACATAGGCTTCTCTTTACATCATAGTGAGGCTGTTTTAACTTCCAAGCTATAGAAACCTCTAAGATGTTAAAACAGTAAAGAAGCCAACCTGAGATCGTGATTATGAGAACAGTTATTACAGGTGATCGTCTCGAACTTTGCAATGTTCTATTCCCATACACAAGCACGTTCGAAAATGCCAAAGAAAAGGCGAGGTGTGCTATCGGTGGATCAAGTGAAGCAACAACCACATAGGGGAAACGGGCCACGAAGGCATGGCATCGAACACACGCCACTGGTTCAGCGAAGCATCAACAATCACTCATATCCTCCTCATACAGCTATCTGACATTCTTTGATAAATGCCTAACTACCCCAACACGGGTTCCTAGCATTACCATACCTCAGATCAGTAACGTATATCATTTACCTTGAAATGCAAAAATCATCGGAATATGAGTGACTTATGACGAAGATTTTTGCCAGAAAGCCCGCTAATGTCTTTTCAAAAGTTGCATCAAGTGTTGTAATTTGAAGAAGTCGTCCAAAAAGGTGGTAAACACAGGTAACGATTGCGAGGAACTATTAAAAGTTAAAAAGGAGAAACAAAAGTATCGGGAAATTCTACAGTCGGTAACTAACAACTATACTTTTTGTGGTTGAATGAGATACTAAATATTTGGTTCTGAGGAGTTCATTTGATATACTAGACTACCATGTAGGCTACCACACATGTACGATTGAAACCGGTTCATAAAAGATAAACAACGATCTCTCGTACGTTTTTGAAAGAAATATCAGCTATATTAAATCCAGTTGATCTCTTGACGTTCGTCTTTTCTTCAATATGTTCAAGATTTTTCAACGATGAAAATATTCCAAACAATATGATGTGATATTATTTGAACACGCCAATTGTACAAAACAAAGTTTATAAATGCTTATTATTGTTAACCCCTTGTGAATCGACAAATCTTTAGTCGAACAACAAAAACAGTAAACACTACATGAGATGAAACGCTGATGTATTGACGAATAACAGATATAACGAAATTAAAAAGACAAGATAGGATGAAAAATAAGTTTTTCACGGCACAACTTTTTGTTTTCATTGGATAAATGAGAAAATACCAATGACAGTTTGCAAAATATGCCTAACAAGAAGGACAGGCATGGATCCATCCAATGAGGCTAGCGTGGCAAAGAAAACAAAACCGCAGAAAGTACTTTTGGAAGCGAACAATTTTGCAGAGTTTATTACGCTCTGTCATTACAGCACTTCGGCTACTTAGAAGCGCGAACTTTGAAGAAATCTGCTTAAACAGCAAAACGAATAATGTACTCACCGTAATGACGGCTTAATCCTCCTCCTTCTCCATCGAATCTTCGTCCGGCTGGATACTTTCTTCTTCTCCGATTGCGTCATCGTCATTGTTGTTCTCAGGTACCCCCTCATGTTCTGCGCTCTTCTCTCGCGATTCAGTTAATTCTGGACTTTTTTCATGGTCATTTTCATCACCACTATTTGAGAAACTGCGGTCTCGATGGCGTCTCTTTGTGATTATTTCTTTCGAATCAGTGGCCTGTTGATCATGAGCTCCAGAAACATTTTCGCCTTGATCATGATCATCGTCAACACCATTTTCAAGCTCACGCTCTAACTCCTTTTGTCGAAGTTCCATAAGGCCTAAAATGAGGAAATGCATATGGAAATACGCCACATATGATTGTAGTATTAAATGAAAATACTAAATGATAAACAAACAGAATTGATAACACAAATTGTAAAAACTAACGGTGAAACTACACGAAATGCACAGATAAGAGATCAGTAACGTGTACTATACTCACTGCTCGTAACATGTAAATTCTGTGCCAGTGAATTCATAGTAACAAAACTACACGTTTCTATGCTGGTTTTGCAACAACTGTCGTGATGCAATGATAAAAGAGGCTCACCTCTGTTGCTTCAAACGTATACATGATTCTCGTAAGTGACTCATGTTCATATTAGATAATTGTGAAACCAAAATTTTGAGTTCATAACTTGAACGCAATTTCAGAAAGATGAAGACTAAGAATAAAGCTATAGGCGTTGATCAGTCCCTGATAAATGTTCCATACAGTCTACTTCATTAAGCATCGTTACAGTATAGTATTTATGACGACTAGCGGGTGGGCCACCGACCCATTTCTCGACCGCGGAAGGATGGAAGGTACGGTGAGTGTCGAAAGCGAAATAGAACCATCGACCACGTTGTGTTAGGGAGCAGCTCGAGTCAGTGGTCAGTGCGTCACACGCGCCTCTCAACGCAACAGTAGTAAACATGAACTATAATGTAATGGTACCGGACTGTTCACTTATTACTAGTTTCATTTGAAACAAGTTATGCGTAAATATTTGTAGTTAATGACAGTTGAATGATCTAATGGATTACCATCGATGGCCTTTTCGGAAGCTTTCAGAAGTTCCAGTGAGCGCATGGAATGCTTAGCTGGTGCAAAGAAAATGGTAGGTTTTGTCTGCGTTTGAATGAAGTTCCTTAGCAGCTTGTAGTGCTCCTTTTTCGCCTCTGCCTAAATCGTAGTGGGACAATATTGATATAATAACATATTTTGAACCTATCATGAGGTTGTTATGCTAGATAAAAAGTACTAAACACGTTTTCCGGCCTTTCAGCCTCATCAATGGTACGGTGCTTTCCGTTTGAACTAGTCCTTCGTAAGGCGATATATCCCTTACGCATAAGAAATCGACGACGATATTATACTGTGCGTGCAAAGTGAAAACATCACTTCACACAGCAGAGATAACACATCACTATATGTGCAGTGACAATATCACCCGACATTGTGATGAATAAAAGTCGATTGCTTATGGCTAGTGAAAAACATCCCATTGAAAGGCTTGAAATATGTTATCAGATTATATACTCTTTTGAGTGAGGTCTTAAAAAACAGACAAATATGAATGTGCTAATGAGAAAATTATAATGATGGTCTGAACTCCAATCTTGGTAAGAGTTCAAGAACAAAAACTCATGCATATCCCTAACTCACGTATTGCATCAGCGCTTTCTTACGCTGCAAGGAGCGCAACTCTCTTTCTTGTTCTCGACGTTCGTCAAATAACTTTTGACGTTCAGCCATTATCTTAAAGACTTGCTACGTCATTACTGCATAGTAGAATGAAAATTCGTGCACATAGACTACAAGGAAACTGGTAAATTCAAAAGCATTACAGAAGCGAGTTCAAAAAACACGTTATCAAACCTTTTCACGATCTTCGCGTCTCTTATCTTCAAGACGCTTCTCAACTTCCATTTGCTTTTCTGCCTACAAGGTAAAGAGGCGGTTAAAAGAAATTAGAATATATATATATATATATATATATATTTATTTATAAACCATAGGTTTCAAACAAACCTGAATTTTTTCAACATTTTGAACTTTTTTTTCGTCTCTTTGGAAACGAGTGAGCGTGCCCATGAGGAGGTTTGAGAACATACGTCGATTTCTATAAACATATAATCTATAGCTTGCTAAGTAATTCAAAATTTGTGATATAAGCAACTACAAGCAGCAAATTTATTAGTATAACAAGACTGGCATCACTATCTATAGCTATCAATAAATGGTGAAAAAGCTAACTATTTTACTATACCTGGTTGTTACTTCTTTCTTTTCAGTTTTATTCATTTCTTCAATTCTCTCCTCGCGACTCTTCGTCTCGATTGATGGCATTACCACGGTCGACGCCAACGTCCTACACATAATTTGTTTGAGGCAAACGACGACGAGGTAATAAGCAACTTTTATGTCAAACATATAAATGCAAGTTAAGAACAAAAGTCGTTACACACTGTTATTTTCACAATCTGATATGAGGGTACAATTTTGGTTCCTACCTCTTAGGTCGACTGTCGCGTTCGTCGTCATCGTCCATGTCGTCGTACTCCACACGTTGACGTTTGTTGGACCGCTCATCATTACGAACCATTCTGGAGAAAAATGTATAAAAGATGACTAATAACCACTGTAACGAATTCAGTGTGATGTTAGAATGCATTTATGTTGAGCGAGATCGCAAAATAAAATGTTGATTTATATACTGTCGTGATAGCCGTAAGCCAAGCAAACGACAATCGACAATCAATCATGCAGAAATAACGCCACGGTGATCTTTTCGAAGTACGCAAAGTATACATAATTCGGCATAAACCCGTTACATGTAGGGGGTATATTTCCTTACAGGGAACTGACTCAACCGACAGGAATCGTGCTACTGAAAGGCTGAAAAGGCGAAACATGCGAAGGACTTTTGGGAGTGCCCCTAACAAACCTCATCAAAAGCTGGGAAAGTATGATGTCAGGATGTGACGATTTTGCTTGTTCTGAAAAAAAAAACATGGCATATTAAGGCCGCCCATGTCTCAAGGTTTTGATAAGGGCACCAGGCAAAACATCCTCACAGAGAAACAAAACCCCACAAATGCTAGGTGATCTAAAAACAATGAGGAAATTGCCGTCAAAAATTACAAAAATTTGTAGAGGTAACCATTGCCTAGAATATGATAATCATTTCCCTCTCACACTTCACTTGACCCGCTCCACAGTGTGTGTTTTTTCTCCTGGCGTCTCAGTCCTTCTAAAATTCAATTCGTCATCTTGCTTGCTTGAAGATTTCTTTTTCACAAACATGGCAGAGTACTGATCAAGCATGCTCCTTGCAATCTCGAGTATAGCCAGGTTGGGACGCTCCGTTGGGAGTCGTCAGTGACTGCTGGAAATTGTTGGATGAAAGAGGGAGAAGGGAGAGGAGGGAGAGTAGGAGGAAGGTCAATTCTGCGCCAATCCGCATTGAGCATAAGTAGTTACTTGGCCACAAGCTCCCGATAATGATAATAACAAGAAAAAATGCGAGGCAACAAGAAAGCCATTAAGCCTCGTAACCTCGACTATGGGTGCGTTCTCATCCTCCCTTATGATTTCTAAACAATATGTTGTTAACACTACTTAACTTCTGATTATTTCCGATACATAATCCATAAAAATTGAATTTTTTTACAGTTTTTGTAACATTATTATGCTTTAATTATATAACTAAGAATGCTGAGTGATATGCAAACTTTCGACTCTTAACGGAAGTTGAACTGCGTTTCAACTATGAGTGTGCATTACGACTTCACCACCGAAGTCACCACTATGTTATCACTCTTTTTTCAACGAAAACTACCGAAGTTATAAGCAATCAACCTTCAACGGGCTTGGGTCTAGGGTCGAAATTTTTGCATATTACCAATGACATGAAAAAGTACTTTAATACTGTAACAATTTCACTTCAAAAATTCCACGCTTACTCAATTCGACGCCTGTTGAAGCCTAATGGTGAAGCGTCGCTAACCACCGTCATGCGACCACTAAAAGAAGAGATGTTCAAATGTTTGAAGGTCAAAAGAGAAGAAATGAGAAGTTAGTGCAGAATATGTTCACCAGAAGAGTGTCTGAGATAAAAGACATATAATAAAGCTTTCGATTCAATCTAGCGTCGTTCAAAGTGACTGGAAACATCTCTGGCCTATGTAATAAGGAGCACTGGTCTGCGACCTATCAAGACAACATTGCTAGCGTCTTAGACAAGTCTGGTGTCAATTTGCCGACCCCGGAGGGATGGAAGGCTTGGTGAGCACGGGGTGCAGCGAGATCGAACCATCGACTACTGGCTGACTAAATGTTTGTTGCAGTGCACCTCTAGCCAATGCGTCACACGCTTTCGAATATGTGAGAAGAATCAGTAGACAGATTTATTTTTATATGAGCAACTTTAGCGGTGGTATGATGTGACATCCACCTGTCAGCAGTTGTAGCGTAGAAAGAGTGGTGTCAAAAAGGGCGTCGATAATGCAACGGTTGAGCACGCATCTCTGGATAGGGTGATACGTAGGTTCACGTCTCACCTGACGCAAAAGTCTTCCCAAACCACTTTACATTACAAGGTTAGTCGGATAATATTTAACAACTTAGAAGTCAACGGTCTTAATATACGCCGATGACGGCAACATCTGAGGATCGAGAATTACTTCACAAACCTTCCGTTGCTAAACCGATCACTACCAAAGCCTTCCTGAGAAATTCGACGTTTGATCCCACTAACACCACCAGAGCTGAAGAAGCTACAAAGTCAAAGGAGATTGAGAAAAATACACGAAACTACCTACCCATCGAAATCTCTCCTACTCGTCCGCAAAGTGGCTATAGTGCTGTCAAGCTCGCGTAGTTTTCTCCTGTACACGCGCGATATCCTTATTTAACGAATCGGCCACGAACATCCAAAACAAAATTATAATGTCATGAGAAAAACAAGAATGTATAGGAAATACATCGATATCAAATGTAGCCATGAAGCAAACATGAAAACAGAAGAAAGTACATGTAAGCACTACAAATCTTTATGATTTATAATGCTAGTAGTGGGAAAATACTGGATTAAAGTATCAGCGTGACAAAGTGACAAAAGGACTGGCTGCCAATAGAATCGACATCTTGAATCGTAGAAAGAGTTTTGGATGAACGTAATGCAGGGGTTTGGACTCGTCCCCTTACAAGGTGAAAAACGAGCTCAACTATCGTTCAGACTCTACCATATCACTCAACATTACGAGCTATATACACCACGAAATTTCACATTTTAGGAAGGCATGCCTATTATCAACTGTTGGTAGTTACACACCAATCTTCACTTCTATAAATAAGTAGATCACTAACCCTCAAAATTACGAAAAGCACCATGTGAAGTGAAAACTTGAGGTTATCTCATCTACTCAAGAAGATACCGGTAAAAAATACTCCGTGCATCACAGGGATCATAGATGGAGTTAATGAATGATATTAAACTGAACCAAGCCATAAGGCATCAACTATTTGACCGGCTCTCAATGTCGTACATTGCGATGATTTAGCGGGTATCTTCAGAAGAACGTTAGCACCGGAAAGACTAAGCAGCCTGTAAATATAAAAAGATACAGGTCGGTAATGAAAGATTTCAGTGTGTGCAATACAAACTGGCAAATGTGGACAAAGAAGGTTCTTTTCTCTTAAACGACGACAAATGAAACGATTTCTTTCACTGGACAAAAATTTTCCATTGTAGTTTTCAAAATTATTCAAAAGCTTAAAACTCTGGCTACTGCACTATGTAGCCTGTTTTTTTTAAGTCTTTTCATAACGCTTTAGCGATAGGAAAACATTTGTGCTTCACACGCGCATATTTTTCGCAGAACAAACCTCTTCATGTAGACTATAAGTAATAATTCGATAACGTAAGATTCAACGATTCCAACGCAACGCTTATTTTCTGGAAAGGCCGTTTCTCTGTAAAGTAGCAGAGAAAACGAGATTGATTCATATACGGGGCGACTGCTTTTAGGTCTATTTAAGAGATGGGAGTTGGGCTAGTCACGATCTCAACACAGCGATCGATCAATTGCGCCTAGGTGGCTCACATATGAAGTGCGATTTTTGTTATACAATGAGGGATTGTTTCTCCGTTTCGAAAGAAACTCAAAATGAAACGTAAAACTTTGATACTACGAGATTTCCTCTACACGTTCATGTACTTTTCTAATCAAGAGAAATAACAGTGAAGACGTGCGGCAGGTGCAAGACATAGCTCATTTTGAATTTTACAGCGTTAAAAAATGGTGCTTCAAAGAAAACGGCCATGTAGCGCAGCAGTCACAAACTTGAGCTTTCGAATGATTACTAACACTTTGATGAAAAAATGTGGTTTAGCAAAAGGGGTCGTTGGTCTATTTGTCGCCGTTTAACAGAAAGAAACCAAAAAAGATATGTAACGATCCTACCTCGACGAAATTTGATTTCCAGTGGTAATAGCAAGTGGGATGTCACCTCCATGTTGAAGCCAAGCTCTCATGTATTCGGGACGGGGATCAAGGGTAATATCGTCCGCGAGCTGAAGATTGAGGCGTTATATCTGTTATCACTGATTTCTTAAAAACCATCCTAAGCCTTTGATACGGTCATGTCAAGTCACCTTTTGCAAGACAGTGAGTATAAAGTGGTCGTAATAATTGAAAAGAATAAAAAAAAAGATTATAACGCCACGAGAAAAGTGAGCGATCTATGACCAATACTCTTATGAAACAAAATTATGTGACTAGTAGTGTGACTGATATCACTTCGACATACCACAACTTTAATCTGGCTTTGAAAAATTTTGATATATCCTGCAGCTTTTCGCAATAGCGGCAAGGCAAAAAGCTGAGCTGTTACCCAACTCGAAACAGGATTGCCTGAAAACAACTATAAGCCGTCTAAAAACAAAGATTTCACAAATCTCGAGGTAATTAGAAAGCAGTTTGCTCATCAGGAGTGAATGGAAACGTTTTGCATCACATTTCAAACAAAATTAACAGCAGGAACGCTGACACTGAACGAGAGTGGGAGGACCACAACTGCATTCAAAGGGCCAAGCGTAGCTCGTCCTCGCCCGAGCCAGTACGATTTGTTTCACGAAGGAACTTACTAATGACACACGACTGATATCTTGAATGCTAACCTGTACAAACTCTTGATAGTCAAATCTTACACAACTAAGAAAGTTTTCGTGGTAAAAGTAACATCGATTGTTCGTTTGAGCAGAATATGCTACGAAGCTTACCGAAAAGTGTGGATACAGGATCTAGGGAGATGCGGTGAAAAAGAATCTTTCGTTTCTTAAGTAAAATAAACTGCATAAATGATAAACATGAAGGCTATGAAAGGGTGGATTTCTGCATGATTTAAAAACTAATCGTACGACCACACCTGGCAAAGCAAAAACAAACTTCCTTTCGCCATCAACCATCTCCCGTTGCAAAAGTTGTTGGAAGACCTGGTTTCATCCACACACGACCAAAATGGATCTGTACGGAAAAATAGGTGACAAATGTAAGATAACCGAATCAGGTGATACATGCACAGATATTGATAAATAAGGAAATTACTGAATTTGTTGTAAAACCTCACAGTGACTACTTTTCTATAAAGTTACAGGTCCGCTTAAAATTGTACTATGGCAGATACTTCTGCTCATTTTGGGCCTCAAAATACTAACATAAACAACTGGTAAAAAATTAATTAACTGCAATTGTAAAGAAGGAAATGCCCGTTTTAGTGAAGTAATTAAAGAATAAATCTTGATTTGTGTTATTTTCATGAGCTTGCGTATAAATTAATGACCTTTTTCCTAAATTCAATGAAATTTGCACCGATGACCTCCAAAATAGGCCTAAACCTTCCAGAGAGCACCAATTCGCTAATAAATATTTTTCTCTTAGTAAACACATCTGTTGTTAAGCACAATAAAACCTGAACAAACGTAGACTCCATACTTAAATATCAGGTTGATGCAAGAGTAACTGCGGCTCCACACCGTGCTAAAACCGCAATTAGCTTTGTAATTTGCTTTTAGTGGCAAGAATGTTAGCATGGACGACATTGGATTTCTCTGCATCATCTTGTGTAGCCCCAACAGCATCAGCTTCGATGATTGTTTTCCCATGACATTTGAAGCTGTTAATACAAGAGTGATTGCAATTGACTCATTGTTGAAATACGACTCTTTTACAAACGTTCTTGTACCACCATGCACCATGTGTTAGCTAGTAGTCCTTGGGCCAAATATATTGTTGATGTTGCGACTTGTGTCCGCTGCTTTACGACCCATTTTCAACTCACACTTAAAGCCGCAATTACCTTTGCACCAATCGAAATCTTTTCCATGGTTTGAAATAAAGGTAAGATAGCCAACAAACAATACGCCATTAGCAAAACATAAAGTGAGAAATGTGCATCAGAATGATGTATGACATGACTTCAAAGCCCTATATAGATGAATCACCGCTCGAACTATTTACACTCAACGTTCGGTATAGAGTGATGTGATTTAAGTGATTTTTCAGTTCGAATAAATACATAAATATACATATTTGCAGCATGTATACGCACAGGTATACACACAGGTGTATACGTAGACGTAGATATACATAAATGTATGTATATATGTATTATATATACATGCATAGACGTATACACATATACATATACCTACCTCTCCCTTCTTTTACTAGGTGTCATTTTTTTACAGAGGATTATTTAGCTTCAGGGGATCGGCTGAACCGAAGTAGGGTGCTACTGATGAGTCCTAATAGGACGAAACAGGCGCCTGTGTAGCACTGAATCTAACACCTCAATACATGCTATGCTATATCCTTAACAGACTATATATACACATGTACATATATGTATGGGCATATATATACGCATATAGATGTAAACGTATATATACACATGTGCGTATAATATATATATATAGTATATATATTATATACTATATATATGTATATAGTATTTATATATATATATACGTATGTACTGGAGAAATAGTCATAAGCCAAGCAAACGACAGCTTGACGATAAATCACTTCAAAAGAACGTCACGGTGATCATTTCACCGTACGCTGAGACTAAATAGTTCGGCGTCAATTTCTTCCTATAAGGAGCACATTTTCTCCTTAGTTACCAGCTATTATGCTACACTAGTATTCTTGTGCAGTACATTTATCCAGTAACAACACACAATGCTCCGTGCGTGCACATATGTGTACTAATGAAATTTGAAAGAAAAAAAAACTTCATACCTCGAATCCAAAATCCTTCATAAGCACTTCCTTCACGAGATCCCTTTCACCCATGCTAACACCTCCTGATGTGACAAGAAAGTGTGCGTAACGGAATGAAACCTTCATTGCTTCAACAAGACATTCACGCCTATAAAGAATGGATAGATCTACAAATAAAAAAATCACTGATTCAACCACCGTCAGAGAAAGAATGGTTCCAACTACCCTAATTACACGAATTTTTGGAGAAAAATGCCATCACCATACTTGTCCGCGGCGATACCAGCATCGATAGCCTTAAACCCCATTGAACTGAATAACGCGATCAATTGTGGGCGGTTTGTGTCACGAATATGACCCAATGGCACTTCTTCAGCAGTACACTCGGCGAGCTAAACAAGCGTTCGACTAACTTGACAAATACTCTTACGGCTAATGAAAAATCAAAGGACTTCACTTGCTTCGTTGCCTGTAGACATGACACAAACTTTCGGCCTCCTGTATACCAGCACTGAACGCTTTCCACTACCAGCAAGAATTCCAATTTCTGCTGATCCAAGCAAGCAACCATTGTCCAACAGAAGGTCCCCCTTACTGATATCACTGCCTGGCATACTGAACAAGATATCACGATACATTTAGAAGTATCTATACTAGTTATTTTCAAACCATAGCGATGATAAAACCCACCGAATATCTTGACCAGGTTTCACAGCACTGTCGACACTGATGGCGAGCTCTTCAACGCCCTTTACAAGCAAAACAATATGACCATCTCAACAAGACGAAACGGAAAATGAAAATAGAAAGCAACTGAAGACAACATTATGACAATATAGTCAAAAACACTGAGTAATAATCAAAAGATTGAGCCTCGGGATGGAGTCAAACCCGGGTTATACGTTTTCTTTGAGAGTGTGCCAACCTTTGCACTAGCGGAGCTCTTGTTATGTGAATACTCTATGTGCTATAAAAGATATCAATTCTGTCAGCAACGCGCTCTTCAACGATCGCCAAGGCAGTGAACAGGGCTAATAAGCATCCTAGGGAAGTACTAAACGCGGAATTATCTCCAGTCTAAGGCCCAAAGTTTTGCATATCACTCAACATTATTTGATATATGTTACAATATCATATCACGCCTGAAAAAGCGATTAATTAAAGTGCCCTAAGATGTCATTACAACATATTTAATTCAAAAGAAACTCACATTATGGTCTATAAGTCTTGTGTTTTCCACCATTCACTACGGCATCAGCTCCATCTGGAACTGGAGCACCAGTACTTATGCGAACACATTCACCTGCTGAGACAGTTCCCAAAAATGGTGAGCCTGCAGTGGACGATCCGATGACTTTACGATGACCTATTGGATCAGCGGCTGAAATGTACACGATTGCTGAACATGAAACCCTAATCAAAGGCACATTGAGGGAAAATATTCCGAAGCGAGTCTCGGATAATTTCGACATTGTATCGTATATTCACTCACATTGAACTGCATATCCATCTTTGATCGATGTTCTCACTTCAGGTACATTATTTTGGGCGACAATGCGCTCTGCCAGTACCTGCCCTACAACAGATCTCATCAAATTTGAAAAGTAGCATCGTTCATAGCAAAGATAAAACATGAAGTAACAAGGACCAGCTTCAAAATTTGACAACTATTTTGATAACTTTCTTGGTTTACATCATCCGCTATCACGTATTCATAGTGAGTGATCCAATCACTATCCTGCGTTCGAGTGCTTTCCTCACATTTTTGGCGAATACTTCAAAAATCAATCTCATACTAAAAGTATGAATGAGGCTTTTTGTTATTCCCTCGAAGGTAAAGAACTAGTTTTTCACGAACTATGCCTTTTCTCTACAACAAAGTTGAGAAGTAACGCATTGGAATCTTATTATACTAACCACTCCATCTATACACGTATGTAATGCAGTAAAATTCCTTTGACACACGGGTTGATGACAGTAGAGGTTACTTTACATTCGACTGCTTTTATAAATCTCGCTGAAAACATGTAGAATCTGGTGACATAACTTGAGCCTTTACATGAGATCTGATATGGCATTTAAATGCTGCTAGACACGTGTTTCAGCCTTACGGCCTCATCAGTAGCACAATGCCTTCCGATTCAGCCAATCTGTTGCAAAGGAATATACTCCTACGTATAAAGGAACCGACACCAAATTACGAAATCACCGTATGTTAGTTGCTAAAATTTCCCTACATTACAGTGACTACAAGTCGACCGCTCATGGCTGGTAAGACGAATGATACCTTTACATTTTACAGCTTTTTATAGACCTCGCTCAAAACAACATATAATCTAATATCATGACCCATTCGCGAGGTCTGTTAGGGCACTTACCTATATGCTAGATAAGTGTTTCAACCCCACAGTCGCATTAGTAGCGCGAAGCCATTCGGTTCAGCCATATAAATGCCGTAACAGATCTCATGGAAGGCTCAGAAGATGCTATCACATTATCTTTTACAAACGAGGTCTATAAAAACAGCCAAAGGTGAAGGTAAGATTCATTTTACTAGCCATGAATGTTTGACTGTTGGTTACTGCAATGTCGGTGTTTTTAATATCTGGCATGCGGTGACTCTATAAATGATATGGCGTCGACTTCCTTTATATGTAGGGGGTATAACCATTCTGCAAGGATTGATTACACCGAAGGGTACATGAGCTACTGATAAGGTTTTAAGGCCGAAACACGTGTCTAGCACCATATAAGTGCCGTTTACAGACTTCATGGAAGGCTCAGGTATGCTGCCAGATAATAGACGGAACACTTAGGTGCAGGAAAAAAAAAGACAGAAGCCTTTCTTTCACAGTCAAACTAAAAACTGAATCAAAAGGCGATTCATAGCAAATACTTCGGAGAGAGAGAATGAATACTATAAATTGCCCTGCCTACCGTAAAGCTTGGATGAGTTTGGTATCTTCTTCAAAGACGACGTTAACGTCTCAGCAATATCACCTTCCACAAATCCCTTAAACTACTTAAATGGGAGAGGTCACAGCTACACACCGCGACCCCTCCAACAATTAGTTTAGTGGCTTCTGAGGAAAGGAATGTTGCCTTCGCATAACCTTTGTATAAGAAGAAAAAGTTTGTCAAACTAGACAGTACTTTGAACGATCGTAAATGAACATGCCTACTCTAACTGCAGTTACAGGAATGTATTTCACGCATGTTGGAACATCAGTGTTTTCCACCAAAGCTAATGCTTCATCCATAGGCATTGCACGCCATGTGCTTTTCCGTGGTCGTGATATGACAGACTCTTCTACATTCTCTTTCTCCACGTCTACCGCCTGAATCCGACAGTTTCAGATAAACAAAAAGAAACCATGCAAGGAGAAATACTTCTCATATATCCAATATTTTTGAGTGATACGCAAATTTTGAACATCGAACGTTCCAAACCCAATGTTTCGTTTCCGAGGGCGCCTCTCATGATCCCTCTGTAGCAATGCCACTATCAAAGATTAAGTTTTCCCATAGAATCATTCGCACTATTGCTTAATCAGCTTTTTTCTGTAAAAGCAGTTCTAGCATGTTTTTTGCATAGCACCAAAGCCGCTATCTAAATGAAATGAACCCCCGCAAAGTAAAGCATCGCTAAACATTTCAAGCATCAACCACCGACAACGATCTCTTGGAAGACACAGTTCTTGGTTACCCGAGATTGCCAAGGCATGTTGTTTTGGGGACTGCTTCACAACAAGAAGAAAATCAATGTCGACGCCTAAAAGGGAACAACTCCGGAAGTTGGCGCGGCAATCCTAGGAAGAACTCAAAAGACTCAATGTCGTCCCTCTCCAAGATGACGCTCGACTTCATATCGCAAAATCGAGTCGCCATGTTCTAGAAAAACTGGGATGGACCACGGTAACACATCCACCGCATAGCACTGATGTTGCTCCACGGATTATCACCTCCTCCTTGTCCTGAAGTAGCATTTGCGGGGGAAAATTTCGAAGACTACAACCAGAGAGCGAGCTCACCGACTTCTCTGATCGCCAGCCTCATTCATTCTAAAAGTGAGGCTTTCAATTTTGTGTAGTAAATGATTGCATATCACCAATCATTTCGGTGATTGCGCTGCCGATTGACTGACTTCTTTGAGTAGCAACTGAAATAGGAACAGTGTCGAAATGAGAAAGAAACAATGCAACAACCCGAGTTCGACTAAGTTTCTACAGAATGGCATGTTCCTCTTTTTCTGCTCTTAATATGGACGTGTGGTACTGATGAGACGGGCGACACAGTCGAAATGCACGCCTACCACTAACATACGATACTAAAAAGGTTCTTTTTCATTATGAGAGAACAAATGAAACCGACCACATTCGCTGGAGGAGGTTTTCATACAAGTGTTAGTAATCATTTGAAAGCTGGGATCTCCGGCTACAACCCCATGTTAACGGTTTTTTCAAAACAACCTTTCTTAGACGTGCATATTACTCCCTGGACATAACTCTTTCTTTGGACTATCAGCAATCAACCAACAGTGTAGTCATTTCTGATTCCAACGCTGTGATTATATATCGACGCAGCAGGCAAGGTAACTTAAAACTCCCATCTGCGATTAAGGTGGCCTTAGGCCACCTCTCTTGCGACCGGTTTGTGGACAGCCACGTGCGTTAGCGCAATGTCGTGAGACCAGTGCAAGGTTTATCGATCATCCGCACGTGAATTGGCCAAAGACCCCCTTGGTAGCATATGAAGATTCACTTGATTTACCTGCTGCGTTTCAGGACATGTCTTTTCAGATATAAGCGCAGTATCGGAATCAGATTTCGACTATGCTATGATGAATACTAATGGTCCAAAGAAAGAGCTCTGTCTGGCGAGAAATATGCGCCTTTGGAGCTAAGAAATCTCTTGCTGTAGCAACGTCAAAACAGTTTTTTTCGGTAACCGCGAGTGGGGGCTGTAGCCTCAAGTCTCCGCTTTCGAATGGTTACCAACACTTCTATGAAAAGTTCTTCTCCAGCGAATGAGATCGGTTTTTCATTTGCTCCCTTAAAATCAGAAGAACCATCAAAAACATCTAGAAAAAGGGTCAATAGAAAGTCTGTGGAAATGTATCCAAGTTATTCGACGAGGTTTTTCTTCAGTCAGTTGAATGAAGGCAACATTTACAAATTATTCACAAACTCTTCACTGACTGTGCCACTATCAACTATTTGATACGCCCATAATAAGAAAAAAACAAGGGGAACACCCACCACTTTCACGTCTTCCATATTGAGTGATGGTGTCTGCTCTTGTCATAACATGTCATAAACGTAACGGCGAAATGACACTGAGTTGGTTTTGATCCCAATAAGACCTAGAAGCCTAATATAGATTAGCAAAAGAAATTTATACACAGCTATTCAGGCTTTATGAGCGACAAAGTACATGCGGCGCAGTGCTTAGAGGTGCTCTACGTCGCACACAAGACCGATGGTTCGACCTCGCGCTCACTGCTCACCAAACCATCCATCCCTCCAGGGTCAGTTAGATTGGTACCGGCCTGGATGCAGACTTGTCCGAGAGGATCTCGGCTGGTGGAACAGAACAGACCGATGGCATCGACTCTTTTCGTATTCGACAATCTTATTTTCGTTATTCATGAGAATTCACATCGATTGCGAAGCAGATAGGGCGGTCATATAGTAAGAAGATCAGACGACAAATAGATGAAACGAACTGTAGAGTGGACTCGACAAGAATCACCCATCCTTGTGGACGATCAGCTATCAGCTACACGCTGACCGGGCATTTTCACTGGAAGAATTAATCAGTTCGGTTCTTTCGGATTAGGAGGGAACAAACGAAAAACCGATCTCATTTGCTAGAGAGGAAATTTTTGTGAGAGTGTTAGTAACCATTCGAAAGCTGAGACTTGAGGCTACAGCCCCACGTCACCGGTTTTTTCAAAAACACTCCTTTACAACAGCTGTAGCACTCAGATCAAAAGTTATGCTTCACACTTCGCCTTTTGCCTTCATTTTTATCACTCGTATACTTCGCTGGAAGCCGAAAAGCATATTAATGTGTGTAGAAATTTTTGCAGCATCTTAGTCAGCCGTTTTATCTGGAATTTCTTTCAAAGCGGAGGAAAAAATCCCCACTGAATAACAAAACATCGAACGCCTGTCTCACCCTGTCGAATAGCCGGTAAACAACGTTGCCTAAAGGGGAAAACTCGACCATATTTTCCCTGCTGAACCGTATTTCCAGAAAATAAGCACATCACTAGAATGAGAAAACACTACGCTATCAGATCATTACTAATAGTCTAAAGAAAGAGCTCTGTCTGGCGAAGTTCAAAGCAGAAATCGAAAGACCAGAGAAGATCAAGGGATCAGAGGAGCTTCTTGAAAAGCGAACACATCTTTGAATTCTTCGAAGCTGTGCGATAGTTTGAGTACTACCACTCCGAGGAAGGGGCTTTGTCCTGCGAAATATAAGCGAGATAAGAGGAAGAAACGTGGTTTTATAGAACATGATCTTATAATCAATCCAAAATCATTTTTATTTGACCGCCTATTGCGGTGTTATGATGTTTAGATAGACCCAAAGATGTACAGTGGCGTGCAAAAACGTTTGCGTCAACCGGGATTTGAACCCACATCTTACTCTCACGGGAGCATGTGCTAAACCGCTGCACTACCGATGCTCGTTTTGCACACCACTCTGCATCATTGGGTTTATTTAAACATGATTTTATTTTGAATGCTACAGCGTTACAAAGGGGTGTTTTGAGAAACCGAGACGTGGGGCTGTAGTCTGAATTCTCAGCTTTCGAATGGCTACTGACACTCTTATGGAAAGTTTCTCTACAGCGAATGAGATCGGCTTTTCATTTGCCTCATCCTAATCAGAAAGAACCATCAGCTCTCGTCACACCTACCGATATTCTACAAATCTCGTCATGAAACTCGCGCCAGGGGTCATGCTCGAGTGAGACCTCCACCATGAACGATACGCGGATGAGCTGATGACCTGCTGGGGTTGGCACAATTCGTGAAGGCGGACCGACCTAGTATTCAAGTAGGTATTCGTTCGAGGGGACTGAATACATATCAGGCCTTTACAATGACTCGTCAGAGCCTATCGATGCATCGACTCAGTGCTGTTTATCCTCCCAGACTAGTCTGGCGCCAATTTACTGACTCTAGAGGGATAATTGGCTTGATGAGATATGCGCGAGAACGAACCATCGTCCTCGTCAGAGACGCGCAGCACTTCTAACCACTGCGCCACGTGCACTCCCTTTCTGCGATACCTCTCCAAAAATTTAAGAACGACACAGGAATCGATCCAGAGATCGAAATAAAGAAAAAAAAAACATGAACAGACAAGACACGACCGCCGCGCCGCAGCCGAGCTCTCAATTTTGCTGCGCGCCTGCGGCATTTGCCTGCGTATGTGTTCTCTTGGCTGAGTATCATCTTCGATTGGAGCGCGAAAACTTCGCGACCCTCGTAGTCTGGGCTTCTAAGTTCAGATCACATTTCGTACGGTCAGTTTTCGAAGTTCGACTTAATTTCGTGAAGAAATTTGACTGGAAAGCTCTTTTGAGATTTCTACGAGAGTTGAGTGGTAAGCAAAAGCTCTACTTCAGGCTGGAGTCGAACCCGCGTTTCATCTATAGCGGAGACGCGTGCTACCACTACACCACAGAAGCCTACCGCTCGTTCAGGTTTCTTAGGAATATTTGAAAGACTCTACTACTGTGAAAAAATAGTAAAAACATAAGAATCATGGAATTATATGAGTTCTTGAGAGATCTTCCTCGCGTCAGAGTCCCAACCTCACGTTTTCGCGCGCGGCGAAAAAATTTGTGTTAAACCTACAGTGCAATTGGAAAATGGGAACTATTTGATAAATGGGCGCGCCTTGGCCGAGTGGTTGTGATGCTCGCCGCGGCGCACGTGGAGCCGAGCTCCATCCACCATCACTCTCCGGCAGTCAACGAAGAGCGCTCTCTGGGACGCCTCAGCCAGGTTATCCACGAGATAGCAAGGAGACATGCTCGACCAATTTTCTACGGCGTTCAAGAAGAAGACGAAGACCGGGTCGGATCCTAGAACTGCTGGGATCCGCACAATTAAAAAAAAAATTTGTGATGATCGTGTAAATTTTAAATTTAAAAAAAATTGACAACCTGAGGTTCTGAGGGGACAATATTGAGATAGGATGATGGAATATCACAGAAGAGAATATTATGAGTTTTTTTAGTCTAAAAAACGCCCATGTGTTGAAAAATCTCCGAAGTTTCAAACAGAACACATCCTTCCGCAAAGGAAGATTGTTTTCAACACTCAATCTTCTTCTTCTCTTTATGATGTAGCCGTGACGAAATGGATAGAGGTGCTCTACATTGCACACAAGGTCGATGGCTCGATCTCGCGCTCGTGGCTCACCAAGCTATCCATCTCTCCGGGATCGCTAAAGTGGTGTTCGACTAGTCGCAGACTGTCTCGGAGGATAAGCAGCCGTTAATGTCTAAGTGCTAGACAAGCGCCTGTTTCGTCGTGCCTTAGCAGCATAGTCTCTCGGTTGAGCCGATCCCTTGAGGCCTATACTCCTCTATGAAGGGATTTGACGCCAAGTGTTAAATCACCGCAAGTCAGGTTATAGGATCCCTTAACATTGCAAAGAGTAGCAGCTGATCTTGTGGCTGTTAAAATAAATCATACCTCTCAGTGGACTGCTTTTTTATAGACGCCCGCTCAAAACGAAGATGCTAGTCTTCTGCAGTGTTAGGGGCTCTATCACCTGACTTGCGGTGATTTAGTAATCGGCGTCGATTCCTTCATAAAGAGGGTTAGCCTCAAGGAATCGGCTCAACCAAGGGACTATGCTGCTGAGGCAGGACGAAACAGGCGCCTGTCTAGAACTTTGGTCTTAACGGCTCAAAACGTGTTAGATCATTACCACAGGATTATCGTTTTAAGCGGGTTCTATAAAAAAGCGGTCGAATGGAGAGGATAAGCAGCACTGAACCGATGCAGCGGTAGGCTGCCGCGAGTTATCAGAAAGGCCGTAAATTCCCTGAATCACCTCAAACGAAGTAATAATTGAGGACGAATGCATGGCCCATCCCTCAGAGATTGATGAAACCGCGAACTTTATGCTTTTATTCTTTATGATGTAGCATACAAGAGTTTTTTGCAAAAAATCTTTATTGTGGCTAACGTTTCGGTGTTCTCGTCTTCTCACAGCCATAACGACCCGAAACGAGTGCTCACAGCAACTCTTGTTCTCAAGACGTTGATCGTCCTAGCCGATTCATCGGGAAGAAGCGAGGAATCGGAATTCCAGGTTTGCTTTCCTTTATGTCCCATTATCAACCCGATTGCTGCAGGATGGATTGTCGCCGGAGGTACAATTAAAGAAGTCGGTCAACAATCGCCCAAGAACCATCCTGTATCCCGGAGAACTGCCCGATTGTTGCCTAGGTCAACGGAGTTTTTTTACAGAAAACAATGTTGAGGGCGCTATTTTATTCGTGGACAGCGTCGAAACGAATGCAATCCTATAAGCGCTCACCGATCAAGGTGAAGTTCCTCCAAGTACGAACATTAGCAGACTGTTATTGAAACTGCAGCACGGAAGTACGTCTCTTTTATCGATGCCTCACCATGCTCATTGGAAAAGGGGTCCGACAAGGCGTCACTACGTCGCGAAAGCTGTTTACTGCTGCACTACAGTGGATGATGAAGTCGCTTGATTGGGACGAAAAAGGCATACGGATTGATGGCATACTCCTTTCAAACCTTCGTTTTGCGGACGACATCGTCTTTTCGAAAAAGTGCCACCAAAGCGGAGACGATACTTAAGGAACTCAACAAAACGGGAAAAAAAGATTGGGCTACGTATTTACAGGCTGAAGACACAGTTCATGAAGAATCCATGGTGCGAAGATGAGCCTGGATGGCTCTGTGGTCAGGGAGACCAGCTCGTACGTGTACCTTGGACGTTCAATGAACATGGCGAAGAACATAAAGGAGGAACTAGACAGAAGAAGGACAGTAGTGTGGGCCGCATTTGGACCTCTCAAAGAAACCACTGACCATACAGCAGACCCCAAATTACGCGCTAACGTTTTTCGATTTTTAGTCCTCCCAGTACTGTTATGCAGCGGAGAGAGGGCTGACACTTCGACCACGTCAAAACTACTGCGAATAGCTCTCAGTGTGCTCGAACGATGTCTTCTGAAAATCAATCGGCACTCACAATACTTAGCCGGCTTACGCAGCTCAGATCTCAAGTTTTATCTCATCTTGGTGATCTAGAGGAATTCATATCGGTAGCGAAGCACACATGGGCCGGTCATATACTAAGAAGATCAGACGACAGATGAACGAAACGAACTGTGGAGTGAACGCCAGGACAATTTACTCGTCCCCGAGGGCGACCAACTACAAATTGGGCGCATGTCTTCGTGAAAAGAATTAATCAGCTGCATTCATATCTGTTATTGCACCATCTATACTCGTACCTGCCAAAATTCCATAGAACAGGCTATGAAACTCGCGCCAGTGGCCATGCTAGAATGAAACCACCGCCATGGACGACAATCGCGAGAAGACGAGGCGAATGGAAGATCTACTGAATCCGCACAATTCGTGAAGACAGACCGTCTAAGTAAGTAAATAAGCAAGTCCTCCTAGCTATCTATTATGCAGCAGAGACGTGGCCTGACACTACAACCACGTTAAGAGGTTTAGGTACCACTTGCAAAACTTGAGCAAAGTCTTCCAAACGTTAGCCAGTACCCAACGTCTAGCCGGTTCTCGCAGCTCCGATCTCCGGAAACTATTTCATCTTCATTACCCAGAAATATGGACATCAATAGCAAAACACAGATGGGCCGGTCATATTAATGAAAAACTAATGACAGATAGACGAAAAACAGAGGAGTGAAGTCTAGGAGAATGCAAGCGCCCTCTCGGAAGATGACCCAAAGATGGGCGGACGTGTTTATGGCTAACGTCAACCATCTGTGTCCGCAGATGGCAAAGAGTTTGGATTTACGAAGTGGGCCTCACGTACGCCACCATGCTTGAAGCAGCCCATCACTGTGGACAGTAGATGCGCTAGAGAAACGAATGGAACAGTGCTGGTCGGGTCGTCCAAGTATACAAGTAAGTAAGTAAGTGACAGACTCGGGCGCCGTGGCAGAGTGGTTGTGATGCTCATCGCGGTGCACATGAAACCAATCTTCACTTCCCAACACTCTACGCAGTCAACAACGACGCCCTTTAGAGCGCCTCAGCCAGACTATCCTCGAGATTGTAAGGAGACGCCTTAAACCAGTTTTCTACGACTTTCATGAAGATGAAGAAACTAACTGAATGTTAGAATTGTTAGGATCTGTGCGATGAAAAATACTGTAAAGAGAAATCGAGTAAAAGTGATACAAGAAAAGATGAAGTGATCAAATCTATTCGATTCGTCTTAGTGGAACTGCTACGCCGACCAGTATCCCAATGTTGTGGAAGCTGGTTCCAAACCATTGTGGCTCTGATGAAGGCGAATACAACGAAGTGTTAGCCACAATAATAATTTATAAAGAACGCGAGTAAACTATATAATAAATAAAAGAGTGTTGACCATCCACAATAGGATTTGAGGTAAGTAGGAATTGATATTTTCAACTAGTATAAACACTTGGTTAGATTTTTTCTATTTTTAGTCTACGTTGTTGTAGTCGTTCGATAGCATGAGAAGTGCAAATATTGGTACTAAGCTTGGTTTGTGAAGCGATTTTCACATTACGTTTTATTGATGGAAAAGATATAGCGTGCTGCATCTGTAGTACGTTGTTTCAACTTCACAGCGGATTTTTGGTATCAAAGAGATAAATGATAAAGCTGTCGACGTTGATCAATCCATGAGGTATGCACCATGCATTCGTCTTCAGTTTCTGAGTTCGGTCCAGGTGATTGAATGCATATTTGGCTTTTACAATGACTCGCAATGCCCCACCCCTCCCGATCGAGTCACTGCCGCTTATTCTCCAACACAAGTCTGAGAACTGTTTGCTACAAATCTACAGACCCCGGAGAGATGGATGGCTTGGTGAGCCATGAGCGCGAGATCGAACGCCGCTGGACTGTAAAGCACCTCTACCCATTACGTCACAGGAGCTCATTTTTGGTATTATGTGGTGAATTTTTATTCTAAGCAAAGTTTGCCTCTATGAAAAAATAGGTCCTTATTGGAGAAGCTTCTACAAACGTATTTTAGTAAAAAGGACGTCCACTTGTCCCAGAAACCTTAGTTTCAATCATATTGGGAAGACAACGTACTTCGAACCCTTTCTCCATATTTCTTTCGACATTGTTGCGTAAATGGACTTGTTTTCTATATTATTTATGTCGTATTTCGTTAATGTATTTCGAAAGCACATTTTCCACAACGAATGACTTCTAGGGGAACTTACATAGGACTTTTATTATGTGACCGGAGCAAGCCTTAACAGTTTGCAATAACTGAGTACTTTAGGAATAGTGGGTAAGCTAGATTTTATAGCAGAGTATAAGTGACTTATACAAATAGTTATTACTTATAATGCCGTGATAAAAAAAAAGTCTCTTCTGTGACTTTATGAAGGTTCCGACTCTTGAAAAATACTGATGCTAAGAAATTATTGAGTCTTATCGATGTAGCGGCATAACATTGTAATGCACAATTTCATCTCATTTTTTGACGAACAATCTATAGATTTTGCATTACAATGTGATGCCACTTCATCGATAAGACCCAACAATTTCCCGGCATCAGCGTATTTCATGAGTCGGAACCTTCGTAGAGAATTCATGATTATTTTGGCATGTTTCCAAGAATAGCCTCATTGAAGTCT
Organism: Parelaphostrongylus tenuis; assembly: GCA_019055375.1. Lineage (NCBI taxonomy): Eukaryota > Metazoa > Nematoda > Chromadorea > Rhabditida > Metastrongylidae > Parelaphostrongylus > Parelaphostrongylus tenuis. Next base: position 293,052 of record JAHQIW010006697.1, on the reverse strand, counting down.
CTTCTATCATAGCATCCCATTTATTGGTGATCAAACCCTTCTTAGCGTTGATAAAAATCTAAATTACATTAGAAAACTTCCACAATGTCATTATAACACACTGCGCTCGCTGCTCGATACCGCCGCCTGTTGCGTGAAAAATTAGCGTGGGACTCAAAGGGCCAAATCAAGGTGATCCTCAAGATTCACAAATATTAGCTACGAGTGCCCCGGACTGAGGCGCGCCGTGGCCGAGTGGTGTATATTGGTCGCGGTGCGCGTCGAGCCTAACTTCCAACCCCCGTGCCTCTCCGGCAGTCAACAACAACGTCCTATGGAACGCCACAGCAAGGCTATCCTCGAGATCGCAAGGGGAATCGCTCAACCAGTGTTCTACGCCGTTCAAGAAAAAGACAAAAAAAACGAATTGAGTGCTAGAAGTACTGCAATTTGCCCAGTAAGAAAAAGAACACTGTGATGACGAATCAAATAAAGTGCCCCGGCTTTGAAGGTACAACACACGAAGTCTCACTTGTGGCTCAATTATCGTCGATAGCGACAAGTGCAGGATTGATTGTTCGGTGAGGAATAAATCCATATCAACAGGCAATCAGTACCATTACTAACCGTCGCGTACATGAGGGCCTCACCGAGTGAGACTTTTCATTTTAGCGGTGCTCCGTCGTAGAAGATTCGATTGAACTACAATAGAGACGAAGATCGACTACGATGGAAACGATTGAGGGCTCGAATTTTTGGCACTGAAAAGCATGTTAGCCGATTAAAGTCTGTTAACAACACCATGATATGAGCTCTAGCATAAAAAATTGTTAATGAATGATAATGTCAAAGCTACAGAAAAGTTGCTTCCAAAAGGGCTTCCAAACTTTTTATATCTACTCCATCTTCTATTTGATTACTGTGCCTGACAACTCTGAAGTTTTAATGTTTAATGAATCAGAGTTTACACAATGAGACGGTCATTCAAAAGCATAAGCTTCTTTCTAAGTGGTACTTGTCCATTATAAGGCGATAAATGAAAGGGCTATCTCTTACGCTGTACAGGATATTTTCGTAGGAATGTTGATGATGATTGAAAAGCCTAAATTTCTGGCTGCAAATCTAACACTTACATAAATGGTTTTCAAAAACCCTTTTGACGCCGATGCAGAATGAGAACCTTTGTGTTTAACACATGCATTTTTCTCGTAAGACAGAGCTCTTTCTTCAGACCAATAATAATCATTCGATTGGGTAGGATTCGAGGATTCTAAAACCGTGCTTCTATTCTCGAAAAAAGCCTTCTTCTGCAGAGTAATAGGCAAAATAGGATCGAGTTCACACACTTGGCTTGCTTTTTTACAGGCTAATTCACAATTAGTGTTATGGTGGCGCAGATTCGATGCCGCAGCTGTCCACAATCGATGGATTTTCGCTTCGGCGAAGTGCGATTTTTGTCATTCAATCGGGAATTTTTTCTCCCCTTTAGAAACTCCAGTCCAAACGTATGACTGTGATATTAAAAATCTTTCTTCACATTTTCATATGCTTTTCCTGCTTCCAGCGAAATAATAGTTGAATTGCGTAACCGATGTAAGAAAACATAACTTTATTTTGAATTTTATACCACTACACCACAGACCTCCCTCTTTGAGGGATCCCGCCCGGTTTGTCGCGAGGGCACGTGGCGCGTCCTCAGGTGGTGGATAGGGGAATAAAACGCGAACCAAAAGCGACCGTGTGCTTCCCAGAGACGCAGGTGGATTCAGGGGACGAGCTCCCTGCTTCTGCAGCGCCGACTTGACAAAACTCTATTTCTACGAGTCAAGTCGGCCAAAAGCCTGCAATCAAGCGGCTGGGAAGTACATGGGAGGCGGTTAGGAGTTGCCTCCAACAAATAAGCTCCTCCCGCTCCTCCGAGAGAGACTGGCAAGCTACTCGTGAGTACCCAGCCCCCACGTTTAGAGCCTGGCAAGCTATACGTTGGGTATCAGAAATGCCAAAAACAGTAACAAATATGGGCCTCATTCCCCTGACCCCGAAAGAGCCCCTGGTACGGCAGCGCCAGGTAGGACGAGTACGGAGAGGCTGCTAAAATCTCAGGGCCGAACTAGGCTGCCAAGATCGAAACGGACTAAAATGACGATCTGTACCTACAACGCAAGAACCCTTGCTCACGAATCCGCTGTAGAAGATCTATTGATTCAAGCAAGAAGAATAAGGTACGACGTCATTGGCCTGGCTGAGACGAGAAGGCGCCATCCTTTTCACGCTGTTTATGACACCGGAGAAGAATTGTTCGTTGGTACATGCGATCGCAGAGGTGTCGGTGGCGTTGGCGTCCTCGTCAAATCGAATTTGACCGTGAGCATTGATTCGTTCGAACAACTAACAACCCGTATCGGACGATTACGGTTGAAACGATGTGGTTCTATGCCGGCTTTGACCATCTTCGTTGCTTACGCACCAACATCAAGCTATGACGAAGACGAAGTCGAAGCGTTCTATATGGACCTCGAAAAATTCTTCAGAGAAGATCATACATTCTTCAAGGTCATTGTCGGAGATTTTAACGCAAAAATTGGACCTAGAAGAACGTCTGAAGAACGTCACATAGGGACCCACGGACTAGAATGGAATGAACAGGGTGAGAGGCTATCTGAGTTCATCATGACGCAAACCATCCATGGTAACTCGCAATTCCAAAAGCCTCTTTCTCAGCGATGGACGTGGGAGTCTCCCAGTGGAGAGTACCATAACGAAATAGATCACATCATAGTAAATCGAAGGTTCTGCCTGACCGATGTCGCTGTTGTTCCTAAGTTCTACACGGGATCAGACCATCTCCTCCTTCGCGCAACGTTCCGATTTTCGAGGAGAGGAGAGAAAGCCGCTAAATTCAAACAACGAAGTCCCAGAACTACCATAAAGGGATGTATTCAAATCATTAGTCGGCTCTTGGGAAGATACCGTTGTCGACAACATCGACAAAGAATAGAGGCTCGTTAAATATCTTCACGTTAGCGCTGTAAAAGCCGGAGAGTCCTAAGGTCACGAAGAGACGCTTGTCTCCGCAGACACTCGAGCTGATACGTCAACGTGGAATCGCACGAGCTGCAGGAAACCGAAACTTTACGTCTGAACTTGCGAAACGCTGCAGAGAAGCGATAAAAGAAGACCTCAAAGAGAGAAGAGCAGCAGTTATGGCGGAAGCTGCAGAAGCTGGGAAGAGCATTCGCAAAGCCCAGCGAGGCTTCGCCAACTATAAGACCAAGATGATTGCACTCCGATACCCTGACGGGACACTTACAGTCTCGAGAAGGACTATGGAGAAAATCATCCACCAATACTACTCGGATCTCTTCGCTAGCCATGTCTCTTACCGTCATATAAATTGAAAGAGGACGAATATGTCGTTCCCACCGGTCCTCCTTCCGAAATCCGACATGCTATATCGTCGGTGAAAAACAGAACAACACCCGGGTCCAGACAGGATTAGACCAGAACACCTGAAGAACCTGCCGCCAGTTCTTCATCAACACCCTGGCTCGGCTCTTCACTCGCTACCTGTCAGAATGCAAGATCCCTATAGATCCTATTAATGGAAAACCAGCAAGACCGTATTGTTGTTCAAAAAGGGAGACCTTCACGACATAGGCAATTATCGCCCAATCTGCTTGCTGTCCGTTGTCTATAAACTCTTTACTCGAGTCATCCTGAACAGGATTGACAGAACACGGACGAAGGACAGCCATGCGAACAAGCAGGGTTCCGAAAAGGATTTAGTAACATAGACCACATCCACACGATCACAAGACTCATTGAAGTTTCGCGAGAGTACAAACAACCACTCTGTCTCACTTTCATCGATCTGAAAAAAGCCTTTGATTCAGTGGAAACAGAAGCGGTTATAGAGGCTCTGGATAACCAGTGCGTCCCTACTCGGTACATAATGATCCTTCGTGAGCTTTATAAAGATTTCACGACCAGAATATCTCCATTCTACAACAATATCACCATTGACGTAAGAAGAGGGGTTCGACAAGGCGATACAATTTCGCCAAAACTATTCACTGCCACCCTACAAAACGTCATGCGAACATTAGAATGGGACGAAATGGGAGTGAAAATTGACAGTCGACAATTAAACCATCTTCGCTTTGCTGACGATATCGTTCTCATAACACCAAACATCAGCCAAGCGGAACGAATGTTGACCGATTTCGATAACGCCTGTGGAAAGATTGGTCTTCAACTGAATCTAACGAAAACAATGTTCATGAGGAAAGGATGGGTTTCTAATGCCCCATTCACGCTCAACGGAACGACAATCTCCGAATGCTCCAGTTATTTCTATCTAGGTCGTGAAATCAACATGATGAACGACCTAGCCCCAGAGTTGAGCAGGAGGAAACGAGCGGCTTGGGGAACGTTTAAGAGCATCGAAGATGTAGTGAAGAGGACAAAGAACGTCCGACTCCGTGCCCACCTTTTCGACTCGACAATTATCCCTGCCCTAACGTATGCAGCAGAAACCTGGTCGCTACGTAAGCAGGATGAAAGATCACTTGGCGTTATCGAACGCGCAGTCGAAAGGTCGATGCTAGGAGTATCCCGTATCTCGCAAATGAGAGAAAGGATCCGAAGTTCCGACCTACGTCAACGATCGAAAATCAGAGACGCCGTTCTACACGCCAGGATATCGAAAATAAGGTGGGCCGGACACGTGATGCGCTTCAACGACAACCGATGGACGAGAGCCGTTACCGACTGGATTCCTCGGGACGTCAAGCGCTCTAAAGGAAGACCACTGACCCGTTGGTCCGATTTCTTCACGAAAGCGATGGAAGAAAGATATGATGCTCAGCGAATCCCTAGAGCGAGGAGGACCCACTGGGCTACTCTTGCACGCGATAGGGAAAAATGTAAGACGTACGTCGTCGATAACTCTCTATAAGGAGTGCAAGGCTCCTGAGAGATTTGACTATAAAAGGATCGACAGACGACGGGTTCTGCCCAGCTGATGAGTCTGTAAGGACGAAACACGTGTCTCGGGCTGTACAAGAGCCCTTACCAGACCACATGACATGTTGGCTCAAATAATGATGAAAAGATCCATTGAAATTTGAGCGTGGTCTTAATAAAGCACTCGAAGGAAAGGTATAAAAATGGAAGAGTTGCTGGTACCCGCTCGAGTCACTCGACGATCAACGGGACGACAGGTGATACCATTACAAAATTTAGAATTTGAGATTTTAAATCAGATTTTTATACCATTATAAAAATCTTTTGAAAAATCGGCCATGTTCCGCGCTAGCCAGAATTGAGACTTTCGAGTGATTCCAAACATTCTTATGAAAAGTTCTTGACAGCGAATGAGATCTGTTTTTCATACGTTGTCTTAAATTGAACAAGAACCTCTCATATTATCTAATGAACACAAGATCAAAGAAGTACCTAAATTATTTCAGACATCGAAAGCAAATATGAAAAGGAAAAAAGGACGGAGAAGAATAAGCGGTGTTTGAATTTTTGAGAATTTTCTTTCAGCAGAAACAGGCCCACTGAAGTTCCGTCTTCAACTTAAAAGCAAGTTTATTTTAGGAAGTCGAGTGTGTTGACGCAACTCACACATGGTCATTCGTTTGACTAGCAGTTCCAGACTCACAGTCTTGTAGTATAGAGACGTAGAGCCTACATTTCATTTACATAGCTGTTACCTCATCCTCTCAAATATTTTCCAGAGTTCGATCAACCCTTCTATTAGTGATAACACTGAGTTCGATAACAACGTAGACGAGGCCTTATATAGAACCAGGTGGCATGAATAAATCTTCGAAGTTGCCAAATGATAGGCGTACATGATTGATTAATCCGTTAGGGAAGCTGAATCTGGCACTAATTTGCAGAACTCGTGGAGACATAGCGCTCAATTCATTCAATGTGCGAAGTCGAACCAGCTACCCGAGGGTACTTTTAAACACTGTTTTACACTCTCTGTTGTGATGTCAGCACACTCAGTATTTAGCCTTCACTGATGAACTAACACGATGTCGTTAAGAATCTTCATTATCGGAACGTTTCGGTCGGTGATCTCGTCGTCATAGGAGCCACAACAATTCGAGTCGAGTTTTCACAAAAATAGTTTTTCTTCCGATGTCGGTCTTCGTAGCGGCCGCGAAACGGCGAACCGCGTGGGATAAATTACCTCAAGAATGAAGTAGCGTCTTCAGCGCTCTCCTTTCCTACTGGATTCCATCCAAGCTAAAGTGACCAGCCATCATTTGGCAGTTTTCCAAATAGAAGATGGTCTTTGGCCGATTGTCGGGCGATATTAATTTCTTCTCCAGTCATAATCCATTCTGAAGCAGTCGAATACTAATAGCTGACATAAGAGAGAAGCTGATGTAGAATCTCGACTCGAACATCGTGGCTCCGATGAAGGCAAAACCGCTAAAACCTTAGCCATAATAGTAAGGATTCATACAAAACTGGTTAGCTCATCATTGAAAGCACTATATTGGCCATGCACACCGAGGCTCAATAGAGTTGGAATTAAAAAATGGGCTTGCCTAGTATATCTATCGTTAAACGACCAAACCTATCAGTGGTTGATGACAGATAGCTATGATAGAGAAATGAAGAAAAATGAGTGATGAGTAGGTCATGGCCTCTGTGGTGCAGTGGTAGATCGCTTGCCTGGTGTGAATGATACACGGGTTCAGCTCCCGTCTGAAGTCGAAGTTTTGCTTACCATTCAATTCTATTGACTATATTGAAAAAATTATAACACTGTGAAAAAGTAGTAAAAACGTAAGAAATCTTGAAGTTCTATCGTTGACCTCTGGAAACTTCTTTTCTAGAAATGAATATGAACGGTAAAAAGGATGAAGCTCTCAGCATTGATCAATCCCTTAGGGATGCGTTATGCATTCACCGTATCGTTTGAAGTGACTGAATGCATATCCGGCCTTTCCAAGGACTCGCGGTGGCGTACCGAAAGTATCAAGTCAGTGCTTCCTACCATTCCAGAGAAGTCTGCGACCAGTCTGCTACCAGCCCCGACTCCGAAGGGAGAGAAGACTTGGTGAGTCTTGGGTGCCGGATTAAGCCGCACAAGAACATTAATCAAAAATCTTTGTCTATCTGTTCAAATAATGATATGTACTGTCCTCATCGCCTTTATAAATCACCCTGAGAGGTTTTTTTTTTATACCGTCCGCCATCACATTTTGTTTGGAGCATCCCATCACTCCTAACAATTTATTCGTTTCCTAGCAATCATTGCTTGCTAGAATTCTATTTTCTTCATAAACGTTACAGAATACTGGTCGAAAGAATTTTCTTGCAATCTCAAGGATACTGTGTTACTGAATAAATCATTTATCACTTTCGTCGTGTTTTCGCTAAACAGAGCTTTTCCCTGACTTCCAATATCATTAAAAGTTCAAATCTCGCAGGTTTCACTTACGTACTAGGTTCTTGAGAAGGGCTTTTTGGAGCGTTGCAGCAGCCAGAACAAAACTGAGTTTCTCACGCGTCGCTCATTCTTGTTGGTTAGGGCGTGCGAGTGACTGCGTAGCGACCGCGAGTAGCGCGGTTTTCGCTATAAAATTAGAGTTTTTTTCTGCGCTAAAAGAAAACATTGCTTTTCGCGCATGCGCTCAGGCTGCTTAGATTTAGGCATATAAGGGGGTTCTAATTGACAGATTGGTATGAAATAAAAAAACCTATGTCTACGAAACGACAGATTAATGTTTCTTCTACATTTGCAATTTACGATTCCAATACATAGAGTTAGAAATCCCTGGAAAACAGAGATAAGATTTTTCAAATAAGTAACGACAATCCTTGCGATAACGCGCAAGGCGTGTGAAACACTATTTCGATTTTTCCGCTGCAGGGCCATAAAAAGTGCTTGTCTAGAAAACACATGCACTTTTGAAATCACTGTGATTTAGGCCATCGAAAGATCAGTCTAAGAGAAGAGCTCAGTCCTAGCAAAAATACGCGCGAAAACGCGCAATGCATGCCAAACACAATTTTATTTTTCCTAGTACAGCGTTGTAAGAAAACTTCTTAATAAAGAGTATACATTGAGATTTTGAAAATTTAGAAGTAGGTGATAGTTTGAGGTAAAAGCTTTGTCAGAACAAATGTAAGCACGATAATTACAACACATGTGAAACAGAATGGTATTTTTAGAGCTACAGTGGTGTAATGAAGTTTCAAGAAGAGCCAGTTTTTGAATAATTCAAGCTTCAACCCTCTGACCTCTGAGTGGTTACTATATGTCAGTGAAATATTTTTGCTCAGCAAAAGAAATCCCTATCAGAAATCTCTGTTCGCTAACAGGAAAATGCCGGAAAATTAGTAATGATTTTTTGTTAAAGTCGCCGAGATTTATTAGAGATGTGGTGCATGAAAGCTTAAAAGTAGTCGAAAATAGATCAAGACCTCTCACAAGTTGGGAACTATGATACAGGGAAGAGTTACTAAAAATGGATGATGTTTTTTTACGAGACGTAATGTGACAGTCGCGTATTAGAGTTCATTTCGTTTGAACATTTTCAACCTCACTTTCTTCCACATTAAAAATCAGTATGATAAATTCAAACTATGAACATTCAAAATTTCATTGAACACATAAATCCCTATAAAAATGCTTCACCTCACATTATATTATACATCTCACTACACTCTGATCAAAAATACCGAATGAAAAAGGTTTTGAAAAAGGATATTTCTTTGAAAAGTAAACAAAGCTTCTGCAGCGCTAACGAAGTCCTTGTGATACTTACCACCAAAATTTCTGTATCTTATGGAAAACCAACCAAATACATTGACGGATTTGTTTGTCAAGCATGATCACCTAGGCAGCAAAAGAATTAGACACTATCCATCGCGAAAATGTCTCTAAAAAGTATCTGCGTCAAAACAAAATCTGGGGCTACCTACACATGTTTTCTGATGAGAATAATGAGCAAATGGACCACCGTTTTAGAAATGTTGTGCTCTTCGTTCGCTTCAGAGCGTGGAGCGCTGAATAATTTGATGCGTAAGAATAATGAAGAGAGTCACTAATCACGTAAGTGAAACAAGTGATCTTCAATCAAAACAATTTCAAATGATTCCAAGCAATCCCTTTACCATATAGCAATTACGAAGCGCAATGCTATGTAATACCATTGAGAGAAAATTGGTCTCTTTCGAGAGAAATCGGAAAACAGCGAAATGACATCAGTAGACATTAACAGAGCCAAGTGATTGCACCATGTGCCATATAGAACAGTATCTAAATACAAAAATGTCTCTTTCTACCTCATTTCTTTCATTCATAGACATACGGCGATCTGGCCAGATGGACAGGTGTAGGCGTTTCTCACTTCTAGATTAACAATACCTCATTTATTCGACTGTTCCTCAAGAATCTCTCTAAAAACATTCACCTACGGTGTTTGAAAATATTTGTAGCCGCCATCTTTAGGTTTTGTCACGCTACATTTCGTTCGTGGCTACATTTCGGCTTACGCGCGTTTCTGCGATTCTGTCATCATCAGAGGGTTTCCTTAATTACACGCCCTTATCACAGAGATCGAGCACCGAAGAATAAGTACACTCTTGTCGTTGTAAACCTCAAGCGTCACCGTACCTACAGTCGCTGCCTTGTGTAGGCCGAAATGTAGCCACGATTGAAATATAAGGTAACAAAACCTCAAAAAAAAAAAAACCAGCTAAAACTATTCTCAAAGAGTATATATGTATATATACATATACATATATATAGGAGGCTTTCTGATAAGTTTTGATAGTAAGACGAACACTTCAAATTTTCAAACCAGAGTTGGTTAAAATTGCTCAACAACACTATTCAAAGTGTGTGCCATCAGCCTAAACACATTTCTGCCATCTCTCAGGCAACAAATCAATACCGCGCTCAAAGATTTCGTCATCCTTGAATTGAAAGAAAGTCGTCAATCCTAACCGCAAATGATTGGTGTCTCAGAAAGTCCTTATGCTGGCAAAGTGCTACAGTGACCAGAAAAGGTGATAATCGGACGGCGCCCTAAACGGCACGAATTTTACACAAACTATTAACAGTTTTCATCGCTTACATAAGAGGGTGCCGTATGTGGCAAAAACTTGCCCATTTCAATAATTAGGTGCCAAAATACTATTTGGATAGCGATGAACTCTAGCATATATATATATATATAATTCATAGTACATCTGATGATTGTCAGAGCTCACTGTGGGCCCGACGACAACATAAGGTTTTCTCGTATCTATCTACATCGCGTCTCGGTTTCTTATTGCTGTGCAAGTTTCTAATTGTATTGCACTGCTCTTACAAAAACGATTTTTTAATGTGAGTTAGGGTTTAATGCGAATATAATGAGATACTTGATAGAATCCATCCAAGAAACAAAAGGCACGAGTGCAACTGGTCTACCAGAGTTTCTTGTGTAGCCGTTTTTTTTTCTTAATAAGATTGTGCATGGAGGATGTAACGCTTTGCTCGTCTTTCCAACGGATTCAATGAGATTTTCCATAAGGTTTTTGAAATTTTTCAGTTTGCAGTTTGTTCAATTTCTTACAATTTTTCTGTTGATAGTTTATGATTTAAATGATTATGCCTGATAATCATTATTTGAGCCACGCATGTCAGTGGTCTGTTTATGAGGGCTGACTTATAGAGCCCGATACACGTGTTTCGATCTTGCGATCTCGTCAGTCGGGCAGTTACCCGTTCTCGTCTTTTGCTAATCTCTGTGGGTGCTCCAGTCCCCACAATAAGAGTTAGCGACGACGTACGTTTTACACTCTGTGTTCAGTGAAGAACTCACCAAACACAGAGTTTTTACACTCGAATGCTCGTGGCTAGTATATTTAATATAACATATCCTTCATTTCGAGTGTTTTCTTAAGACCACAGCTCAAATTACAATATGCCTGATAATCATTATTTGAGCCACGCATGTCAGTGGTCTGTTTATGAGGGCTGACTTATAGAGCCCGATACACGTGTTTCGATCTTGCGATCTCGTCAGTCGGGCAGTTACCCGTTCTCGTCTTTTGCTAATCTCTGTGGGTGCTCCAGTCCCCACAATAAGAGTTAGCGACGACGTACGTTTTTAAATGATTATGATTTATGATTTAGTCATACGATCGTTATATAAGCACGATGATATGCTGAATATGTATCAAACACTATACTAAGCAAATAGTAATTAAGCTCTTACATATCGGCATACTAAGTACGAAAATGGGAGGAGAGGAGGAGTAGCGGAGTGGTCAGGAATACAGTCCAAGACCATCAGGAAAAAGTCGCTGATTTGATTTGATTTGATTTACACTCTCCCGGAATCTGCGTGAGTATGCTTTAGCTTGTCTTTTCCAAGACCTAAGGAGGATCGTCCTGTTCACTTTCTACGGCATTGATAAAAGAAGTTAAATCTTCAAGCAGCAGTCGAAACATGCAAATCTTTTAATACTTTTGAGGAGACTAAACATGAGAAAACGAGTTCAATGTAAGAATTGTTGCGATCTGCACTTCATGATCGATGGGTTAAATAAATAAACAATATAAAAAGAGCGAAGAAATCTCAATAAACGCTTTGTATCAGTTTTGATCTTCTCTTACATGATGGCACGTTTCCAGGTGTTTGAAAGTGTCTGGCAATGGAACCAGTTCGTCATTGTAGCTGCCCGAGTGGTTCGTCAGGTCGTCGCTTCATGTTGTCGCCGACGAAGTGTCACAATGTCCAAGCGAGAATTTACACCAATAACACCAAGAGTTTTAGTTTTGACTTATTCGTCATACTGTCGGCACTGCCTTTAGAAATTCCTCCATATTTTTCTATATTTGATGAAGTGCATCGAACAAAACTCATTACGTCAAGAGCTTCCTTCTATTTCATTGATACTGCAACATATTAATCTTAACTACCCAAATTATTCTTAATCGCAAAGTGTGATGTAAAATCTAACTGCAAAAGTGCTAAGACACAAGCATAGCTTGGAACCTGATGTAAAGGATAAACTCAAACCACGACTACCCTTTTCGGAGGTATCCGTTTTCGTACTGCACCAGTCACCCTCGCACTGCCTTTCTTTCAATCATGTTTCAAACGTAATGGTGGTTATAAGAAATCACTCGTCGGTGGGATTGACTAGGGAGTACAGAAAAATCGAACTGGATTTTAATAGTTTTTTTTGTTTTTGTTGCAGTACTTATTCCGACTATCAATCTCACTACGTGTAATATGATAACTTCAAATCCACTGAATTTTAAGTTTTATTTAGCACCAAATTGTGGGAATACGAATGTGAAAAGCCGCTTTGGTGGTTTCTATGAAAGCACATTCTTGTGGCGTAAACACACTAGAAAAAAAAACAAACAGTTTTCAGTGAATATTGATCAGCATTCAATTTCTGTATGTTCTTGTTCTTTTTGTTTCATATTAATCTGTCTTGATATGTGACTTCCGTGGAGAAGTTAAAAGTTAATAAAAGCCAAGTTTGAAGCCGTTGAACTATATGTTCAACAACGGAAGTTATTGAGATGATATCCGCTTTGTGAAAATGCTAGGTGAAAATGTCACCTTTGAAAATCGTATGCATTTCTAACAGCATTCAAGACATCACTTCCTGTGCTCTGAAGAAAATTCACTGATCATTCCCTTTGAATTGAGCCATATTCTCGAATCTCTCAAACATTGTAGAAGTAATTAAATCTATGTCATGTACATGCCCATCGGACCTACCAATGCAATCAATCTGTGCTGTTATCCCAAAAAAGAATGATTTAAGCTCAAAAAGGGGTTGGTACGCCCAGGGTCATACACCGGTGTTTCGGAGGTTCGTCCTCCTCATCAGTGACCCCCGCCCCACATTCAGCCCTGCATTGAAGCAAGGAGGGAGGCGTATGTGGTGATGGCACAGTGTACTATGACACTGTACCATCACCACCTCTCAGTCGATAGATTTTTGCTGTTAGATCAAAACTAATTCAAAAGATCAACTGTTTTTGAAACCCCAAAAAACATTCAATATAATTCCAAAAAAGAATGATTTAAGCTCAAAAAGGGGTTGGTAACCCAGGGTCATACACCGGTGTTTCGGAGGTTCGTCCTCCTCATCAGTGACCCCCGCCCCACATTCATGTGCTGTTATCCTCCTAAACGTGTTTGGTATATGTTGCGAGTTTGGGAAATTGGAAGGCATTTTGAGCTCATGGCGCGATATCAAACCAACGACCCTATATGTCGAAGGCATAAGTGCAAATTATGCACTAGACGCGTTGTGGATGTATGCATTTCTATTCAAAACCTGCTTCTTCATTACATATTATATTATCTGTATCTCTTGCTCTTCAGTACCATCAACAGATTGTCGAGCATTCCAAGTGGTACAATCAAAAAATTACAAATAAGAAATAAGTTTCCAATTTTAGCGCATTTGAACAAGAAAAACCATTTGAGTACGGTTCGGTTGAGATATACGAAATTGGTCATATCGTTTCCAAGGGCACTGGTGAAGCGTTTAATGCAGTCTTGATATGGAAGTTACAACCATTTGTGGCCTTGCCATCTTGGAGCTCAGTTCAACTGCTGCTAGCTCATGTTTAGTACCCACTGGCTAATAACGTATATAACAAAAATACTGTTCCGACACAGTGATTGAAGATCGCGGAGTGATCCCTTGATGCTCTCTTCGACACAGCGGAATGTTAGAAAAGCATCTGATATCTCCAACGTGGAGAAAAAGTTGTAGAACTCGCAAACTATGTAGTATTCGTGTGTGATGTGTTCGAACGTACATTAATTATATAGTTACAGCTGATCATTGACAGTTGGTCGGACTGTTTACGCTGAGTTTCCTGTAATTTTCTTGTTAAATCTACTGAAAAAAATTTTTCGACACCAAAATTTATCAATAGCAATAGTTTCTCGCTATTTGTGGTCGAATATTGTTTATTTTTGTCATTTTTGATACTGGAATGAAATTTTATGTGACTGTCTGGTTTTATCTGACTAAATCCCACATTCTGGCTAGTGCCGTAATCTGGAGATTTTCGATATGAAAGCGGCTTTGGCGGTTTTTGTGAAGCAACATTTTTGTGCTGCAGACACATAAGAAAGAAAAACAGACACTTTTCAAGTGAAGATTAGTCAACATTAAAGTTCCAATTTCTTTCGCTTTTTCGGTTCCAGATTAACTTGTTCATATATTCGTTTAACCCAGAAAGCTTACAGGCTATTAAAGCAAAATTTGAAGTGACTAAAACAAAATATATCAGATAATGGGAGTCAGTGAGATACTCGCAGGTGCTCTAAAGGAACTGGGTTAAATTTCTGAAATTTGTTGACTTTCCTGGCTACACTGGAAGTCAGCTTGATTTCCTTTTTCGAAAGAATTCACCAACTTCACAAATGCCAATTGAAGAATCGATGACAGATGTGACTATGTATTCGCTGGAAACTTATTTAGCTAAACAATCAAGTGGAAACTTCATTCTTTGATCATTTGTTGAACAGACGCACACTTACCACAGGATTCGCCGATTACTGTATGAGCAAATGATGGTTTTGATATCTCCAAGTGATAACGATTCTTTTTTTGATGCAGACTTAATCATTCGCATTGATAAAAAAAGGCAGATGAGGTTTATTTCCATCTCCTAACTGCTTTTTAAACCTCGCTATAAACATCCAATACAGTGTGTGAGAATGTTTCAAGCCTATTCGAGATCGCTACGATAGTAATTCAGTACTCCCTGCTATGAACTAAGATTCGGTGTGAGTTCTGTGGCTCTGATGAAGCTGATGATACCGCCGAAACGTACGTAAATCACTTTATGTAGAGCAGTGACCTCGATTAACAGCTCCCGAGACCGACTATCTATTAATCTCGGCATGCTTCAGCATATCCTCATTTTCTTCTTAAGCCAGACACGAGGCGTTCTAACAATTTTATTCGAACATCTGACGTTCCAGCACTCTCGCCTTCTTCAGAACCTCGAAAGATCAAGTTGTTCACAATGCAATCAGTCAAACACCTCCTTTACTCCCTTAGAAAAAACCACCGGATTCAGATTTTAGTCGCATCAAGCACGAAATAAACTTTCAAGAACCTCACCGCTTTTTATACGTCTTCCACTGGACTATTCAAATAGAGCCCACGGACGAAGATCACATGGACTCGTAATGCGCCTCACCCATCAAAACAACAGTCTTATGTACTGGTTTATATCACGTGATCACGAGGAATTCTTCCCTGCGGTATCTAGTTGGATTGGTCGTATGGTTCCAAAACGCTTCTAGAATTTTTCACGCTGATGTTTCATGTTAATGCGCAAGGATAGTGACTTCTATTCCAAAAATCACTCCGTTATGCGTCCGTGTCCAATGCTCGCCTAGAAGGGTGTTTTCTTTTAGTGTTACCTTTGTCAGCTAGGTGTCCTTCGATGTAGACATATAATTGCTTTCCCGTTTTGCCAATAAATTTTTTGGCAAGACGCTTTGCAAAAGATCAGGTAAACTGTACCTACGCTCATCCAATCACCGCCCCTGCCTGTAGAGCATATTTGGCATTAGTTCTTTGTTCAGAGACACTCATATGAGCGGTTGCGAATCGATTGGTGCCTCCAATGTTCAGTGGTACCTCAATGATCGTTACCGATTTCTCTAACCTGCTCTTTACAAACAACGTTTTATAGCTGTACTTATTCCATTTGAAAGGAAAAGAAAATGAGCGAGATTGTGGCTTTACTTAGAAGTTTCGGTCGGAGGCGTGTTGCTTCTTTTAAACCTAAGCTGTGAGACTATAAATTCGTGGCAGTCAGAATAGATACTTTCCGAGCCACCTTCAGAGATTCCGCTCCCTGCTTTCTTTCGGTACACACACCAGAGACTGTTCGAAACATGTTTTTTATTAGCACCTTACCATGAATTGCTAAAATCAACAAGCCATACACATTTATTGTTCCCTGGTTTCATGAGAAGCTCGTGGGCGGCTTGCAATGTAGAGTCGTTCGACACGTTTGCATAAAGAGCAGTCACGTCAAATGACTGACTCTATTATGTAGGCGTTGTTTGCATACTCGTCACCAAGACGGTCCAAGAACATCTGAGCGCTTGTCAGATAGACTGGAATGTGCTCTTGACAACTGGGATATTATTAGAGTTAGAAACTATGCTGTCATATCAGTTAGTCCGAATACACAGCTAATGATAGGTCTAACTCTGAATATAGATCGATCTTTAAACGTCACTGAAAACTAACTCAAGTGTTTATAAGTATGAGCCGGGACTTGTTGGTGGTCGGATTTTCAATTGAAAAATAATAGATGGTCTTAAACCTGCCGCTTTTGCCGTATGGACCCATCACTGTTTAATTTGCGTTACGTTTCAAAACGATCAGTAAAGCGAGACATCTTAAAAATGCTTTTGCGACAAAAAAGCTGATGTAATAAACGTAGACAAACGTAACTCCAAAGCGAACACACCGATAGTACTCATAGGGCACAGGAGCATAACGGAGTTAATTTTGGTATAAAAGTAACTATCCTTGCGCAGCAAACAGTAACGCAAAGGTTCTAGAAGTGTTTTGGATTAATGCGACCAATCCATTCACACTGCAAAGAAGAAAGACTCGTAATTACCTGTGATATGAAACGATACATGAAACTGCTGTTTTATGGGTGAGGTGCATTAGAAGTCCATAAGATCGCCGTCCGGTGGTCTCTACTTGAACTATTGAGTGGAAGACCTGAGTGGAATGCAGACAACTTGACCTTTCCAGGCTATGAAGAAGGCGAAACGTCAACTGATTGAATAAGGATTATTATAACACCTCGTTTCTGAGTGAAGAAAACAAGAGATCTGGCTTCTTAAATATTCTAATTAACGACTTTAATTGAAGAGGCAGTTTTGAATGGAAATCAAATAAGGGGTGGTTCAAAGGGAAAAAATGAATATAAAGAGCTACGAGTTCTTTCACGTATAATAGAATTTTCAATGATAGTGTTGCTTTTCTGCAGTGGAGAACGTAAGACAATGAGTTCGGTGTTGATTTTCTTTAAGGGATGATCCAGCATTCGATTTCATCAACCATCTCTGAGCGATTGAACGCATATATGCATGTAGTGTTTTATAACACCATGTACGGGATCAACGTTTTCTACTACAAGACGAAAATCTCACAGACACCACAGGGAGGTATTTGGACCCTGGATTGCACCAACAGCCACATGTAAATTCAAGGGCACCTATGATAATTGCACTGTTTCTTTTTGGTAGCACTATTAAGTAAAACCCAAGCATTTTGTGCGCGTAGCTCCAGTTCGTTTGTCAAAAATTCATAGTGAAATATCAAGACCAAAAGATAGTTCTTCGATATGCTGCTGTTAGGATTGAAATAGCTCATTCGTCATGTTGAAGAGTAATCTGAACTTTTATCGAAGACGTTATTTCATTGTTTAGCAGCAGCTCCATTTGAAATGATTGGTTTTTTATTAGATTTAGTGAGCCGATAATTGCGCAGAAATATCTTCAGCGCATTGGAGGACATATGCGCACATGTGTAGCGCCGACTGGTAAAGATCACTCAAATAGACCTGAGTGTGATCGGAGCATCTTGTTACCTTCTTGTGTTTTGTTCCTTGCTTATATAATCGCCATTATGTAAACAGAACTTCCCCTTATGTGGCAGTATGATGTAAACACTGTGACAAGTGATCGAACCACTTGTACGCCTTTTCTTTGGCATGAAATTGCGCGCAATAAAGACGCAGCATTCGACTTACCAGACTTTCAATGCCCTTCCTTCCTCATTCTTCTTCACCATCACCTCAGCAAGTTATCCAGAAAATCTCATTAAATATATGATATTCAAACGAAAAGAGAAAAAGAATAATATGTAATAAGGTCGACTTTGTGTTTTCGGTTTTTCTACAGTTTTTCACAATGGATTAGAAATGCTTTAACGTGAACGGCGAACACTTACTCTCGCGGGCTGACCTTGATGGTTTTTCGCCATGCGCTCACAAATAACGCATTGCACACTTTCAAGAGATCTCGTCTCATAACTCTGCCAAATCTGATCGTAGCTTGCTTTCAAAAACGTAATGATCTGAAGAAGTGATACAATCGATTTGTGCTTGTATCGTACAGTTTTTCTAGTGTATTCGCTCATTCGAAAAAAATACACACTCTTATTGACCTTAAAGGTTTGTTTGCCGTCCGTCTAATTGAATATCTTTGCAGTCCTGAGGTGCCACGCCCAAAATTTTAGGTAACTTTTTTGATCTTCTATGAAACTATTAGTAGGAGCTCTTTTCATTAGTGTATCAAATTCATTGTGAAGAAATTCTATGATGCTAATCGACGGTTACTTTTCACTATCTAAATATCTAAAGACGTAGTTCCCTACTGCAGACATGTTTGAAGTTTCTCGCCGTTGCTTTCTTGGGAAGTCCACTTTGTCATCATGCAAATAGATTTTTCTACTTTGTCGAAAGTCTACTGGTTGATGTTTTTATTAGATCAAACAAACCTTTTTTGCGAGGCATTTAATCATATTCTGAAGTGAGAATCCTCGAAGAATCTAAATATTTTGAAATAAACATTGGATATTATGGCAGTCATACCAATACGTTTGAGAGCAGGAAGAAACTATTATGGTCTTGTAATTGTAGAAGGTGATAATATTATTGTAAGTGATCTTTCAAAAACTGCAGTTCTAATCACTGTTTCAATTGCATTTGAAACTTTTCCCGCATTTGTCAAACAAGTTAAGCCCTATGACCAACTCACGAAGCATCTCTGCGTTCATTTATCAGCCTTTCAGTTTCGAAACGCAGTAATTAGGACATAAGGATAAATACCATCTGTCACATTTGCTTGTCAAAACAAAAAGTATCATATGTTTATTTAAGTCTCCTTTTTTCCAACTTACTTTCGGCGATTGTAACTATATATCGTGGAAATCGTTTCACCATCGTTTTTACCTCTTAGCCAGGCCTGCTGATATGAATGTTAAGGGTGTTCTATAAGTTAATGAACTTTTCTTGGGAGACTAATTCTCAATTTTTTCAGTTGAACACCCCAATAACATCACTAAGTAATGATGGGGTGGTAAACTAGTATCATAAGATTAGTCGTAGTAGCATTGGCCAATAGTTCATTGATAATGGCAATGGAAAACAGCACACCCTCTAGAGCATATAAAAAAAAAACTCTCCAAAAATTTGAAATCGTGGTGAAATCAAAAATCAAAAAAAATCAAAAATTTGAAATACGTTGGTGAAAAAAAAATCTCAAAAATGCTTCGTGAGGACTTCGAAGCAAACAACGCACGAGCATTTTTGAAATAGCTCAATTAGATTTTCCATCGTTTGTTCTGTCATCGGTCCAAAATGGCCTCATTTCCTCACGAAAATATCGGTTCTACAGTCATGTGCTTTTTCGCAAGATCCTACTTCTACTTCCAATTATTCCAGACAGTTCAAAATTTCAGACCTTTTTTTCTCGTTTACCCAAACCACACACTCCCAAGCTTTAATGGGTATCATTCCTGTTAGCTAAACCTGTTGCAGTCCCACATAAGGACGTTCGAGCCTACTAGCACTTTTCGCTCTCGTATTTCGTTCAACACATTGTTTTCTGTGAAAATTTTAAAATCTCTAAATACGAATCTTGGACTCTTCCTAAGATTTCATAAAGTAGTTACTGAGTTCCACAATATTGAATTTTGTCACTCCTTGCTCTATCGTCAGAAATCATCTCTCTGAGAAGAAACTATATCCAAGCATTCACGTAATTTCAAAAGTGGATTATAGTGGATGGGAAATTATTTATTCTGTTCCACAATACAATTTAGAGTTGATCGATGGAGAGTCTTCAGCTATAAGATTACTCGCGTGTAATTAAATCTTTTCGAAGTCCTACTTCTAACTTAATTGTCTGCCTAATTTATTCTTAACAGCAAAGTACGATGTGGAATATAACCACAGGTAGGACAACATACGAGCACAGCTAAGAACCGGTGCAGACTTCGGACCTGCGATAACCCTTTCCGCTGCTCATTAGGTTCTTCAGTACACCATCGGGACCATCGCTCTACGTTTTTTATCGCTATATTTTGATCTAAATCTGTTTTCTTGAGAGGAAGCAATTACGAAAATCCGTTACCATAAGCGATTTCTCGATCCGAAAACACTTTTTAGGTAACAACATGTCTTATGGCGATTAATTTGTTGATTGATTCTCATTCTGACTCTAATCTAACTGCCTGACTCATTACATTTGTCTCTAGCAATATCGACAAAAACAAACAAAGTAAACAATCTTTGTCAGGATTCTTCATTCTGTTCTTTTGAAAAAAAAACACAAAGACGATTGACTCCTTTTAATTACTATTGTTTCAATCTTCCATTCCCCCATATAGATGTCATTTTGGTATTTTTTCTGCTTAACTCACTAGTGAAACCATTTAGTTCTATATCAATCACTCTTGACCTTTTTCTTTTCAGCACCTTTTGTCACTTTGACCCTATTTTTCTGTAATATGTCATTTTCCTTTTTCATCAGTTGTTGCTATTGTTTCTCTTCAACCATCTTCTTTGTCTTCTGATCTTTAAACTACTAATATTACTAGTACATTTACAATTTCAATCAACTCCTCTATCGAGTAAACTTCACTCATCTTCAATCCCTTTTACTCTCATCGTTTTTATTAGCTTAACCCTTTCATCTATACTCGTTGTCTCTCTCAATCCACTCTTTCAATACTTTCATTTCTTGAATATTTCAATTTGAGGATTCACGAAAGGGCGCCCTCAATATGCCTTAAAAAATTTCGTTTTCCCAACATCATTTTTTTCTCAATTTCTGTTTACATTCACATATTCGTCAAATCATCGTCTTCTCACTAGTGTCTCATAGAGTAAAAGCAGTTCACGCAGTGAATTACACTTCGTCTTTGATAGAAATATAGCTAGCCATCATGAGTAATCATTTCATAGCACAACACGCTTCCATTTCTTTCAAGGTTATCTTGTTCGAGCGCCTTCTCGATTGCTTCCAATTTCTCTGCCATGTTCTCGACTTGTATATGTGTAAAATATGCAGGTTCATGTGTTTGTATGTATGTTTTGATATCCTTATAGTTTCGATTAACGGTTTCTTAATCTTGATAAAACCTTCTATGGGGAAAGACTCAACAGCGTATGCGAAATGCAAGCTCTTCTAATTTTCATTTCATTGGTCCCTCCTTAACTTAAAGTCGCAAAGGCTTCTCTGCACTATTCATGGATTTTAGAGGATTTCTTTATGAGCAAGGTTCGATATGAAATGTGGATAAAATTTCAGTTGTTGAATATTTGTCGCATTCATGTCTTCCTACCCACCTACAGAAACAGAAATCTTGTTAGTACCCCACCGAGTAACTCAAATTATCTCCGGTGAAATCCTTATTTCCTGACATCGCGCTTCCTCAGTTACTCGGAGGCCTAGAGTTGGGCAAACGACAAAGAATGCCCTATAATTTTCCTACGATCTCGTTTATTTTTCACTAATTGTTGCAAGACGATAACGGGGTCAACTTCACAAAGCTATGATTCGCGTAAGCGTAGTTTAACTCCTTATTCTGATGAAAGTCGAGTTAGAAATCAAGCAGAATTCTTTTTATTCAGACGCGTCTGGCCTGTGGGTGTGATGTTATAGTATTACCTTATGACGCAGAATGATTTGCAAAACATTTGCGCCAGGCGGGACTTGAACTCGCATTTCACGCGCCCTCGGGATAGATGCGAGTCCAAGCTCCGCTTGACGCAAATGTTTTGCACATCACTTTACGCCATTAAACAAGGTAGAATTCTTTTCTAGCTTAGGTGACCGTGATGTAGAAATGGAGAGCTGCTCTGGTTGGAATTTCAGGATTGCTTCAAGCTTTTAACGAGATGAAAAATTTGATGACGAGAGTGGGAGAAAATTGCGTAGATGGGACGTTTCATTGTTTCTATGCATGACTTCAACCTATAGAGTGATTTGCGGAATGTCAATCGATACGTACTGTGTATGTTGCAGCATTGAGTTTTTAGTAGAAACACAAGATAATGGTTGATTACATTCTTTTTTCAAGGAATTATAACACAACTACCTTACCATTTCCATAAACGAAGATCAAATCATTTGGTGGTTGTCAGTCTCTTATGACTACACCATATATTCGTCTATACTTAATGCTGTATTGATAGAATGCATATTTTGCTTAGCAATGACTCATGGAAGTCTTGTGATATGATAAAGCGTGATTTTGTGAACGCAGGACCATCTAGGTATCGGTGCATCCCTAACTGCATCATAGACGCCCCTAACATATTCATAAAGAAAAAAAGTCTGCCTCTCATGATATTAAGAACAATTTTGGCACTTGATTCTCCTGGAAATATAATCTTAATTTCCTAGTCATACTAGCGTCTTATTAAAAAAAAACAGATAAGCATATCAGATAAGTAAATGAATAAGTACATGTTGACAGAGACTTCTATGAGATTTTTGAAGTTTTTCCCAACAATTCAATTACATACTCGGAGGCGCTTCGAACACAGTGTAGAATATGTGTTGTGAGACATTGCTCCTCAAAGGGAAAGCGCCGCTCAGATGAGAAGGATTATGTGTCAGTTTCAACCCAACACCGGCACTATGCTGTAGACAGGGCGGGCAATGTTGCGTCGATGTTTTTACGATCAGAAGCTGTATCGATTCTTTGCCATTGTTTTGAAACCAAACACAACCTCATTTTGTTATCACAATCAAGTTTTGAATTAATGTATCTATTGTGGACGTATACTGGTGAATTCCCTTCTAATTTTCATCAACGTGATGCACTACTTAATGCGTACTTAAATATGACATGTTGCCTTCATTTTCGAATATTGACAGAGTCCCTACTTGAGAGTTGCACTGTTAGTCGACGAAGTTGTTGTATGGGGCCAGTCTTTTTGGGTCTTCAAGCTATTTTTCAGACCAATGCTTTGACGTTTGTTAATTGGAGTTGGCGGTGATGACTAGAATGGTAGAAATTTGATAGTCTTTGCTGCATAGAAAAGCTACCTCGGAAACAGTTCCACAACATATTAGGTTCTTAAACAACTTTTTCATTGAAGCCATGTGGCAAGGATTTACCAAAATTTGCTTTGTCGACTTTCTAATGCGATTGGGGCATTTGCAAAGTTTTACCGTACTAGCCATACAGTTATTCACAAGTCATCAATGATTCCACGTAAAATTGCGCCAACTAACCATGGTCTTTAACGGCAGTAAATCGTCTTCAACTCACATGATCTTCGCGGCTCTCATCTCCATTGAAGACTTCTTCTGTTCCAATATTACGACAGTGAGATACTCTGGACGCCGACTAGAGGTGATTTACTGCCGTCAAGTACCATCTGACACTCAAATTTTTCATGACACTTCTAGTGGTCATTCGACAGCTGAAAAATATTCAGTAGAACAATGGGCTTGTTTTCTGGAAAGGCTTTCTTGGAGTGCTGTAGCAACAAGGAGAAACTACGTTTCGCCTTAGGAGTATATGATGTGTTTTGCATTGGTGTGTTTGCTTGACTTTTCCACCTAAGCAGAGATTTTTTTCAGAGTTTCAATGAATATTTGAAAGTATGGGAAACGGTGGGTTTCAAAACCGCGCTTGTTTCTGAAAAGGTCTTATCACGCTGCATCGCCCAAGAGATCACGCCCTACTGAGACGCGCCTTAGTTTGCACAGGTGGTGTTTGTGTATGGCTTTTCATAAACTTTCAGAAGTTATTCGATGCTCAATTTTTGACAATTCTCAGACTAAAGGTCTTTGAAGAGCGTAGGATCAAGAAGATCGCCTTTTTCACTCGGAGTAATTAATCTGTAGTTTGTGCCTCAAAGCAGATGATTTAGTGACAGGAAGCGTTCTGCGTTATTCGTGAGGAGAACAAAATTCTCAAGCAGCAGCCGAAATAACACGCGGAATGTTCATAGACCTTTGTGGAGGACAAATGCGGCTATACTAATCGTACGCAAGTGCTGGGATCTGCACAGTATAATCTGATGATTAATCATGTAAAATAAAAAGATAATAGCTGATTTTTGAGAATGTTCAAAGCCTTACCCGAGGTTGGTACGTCAGGTCATACACCAGTGTTTCGGAGGTCTCGCCCTCCTCGTCAGTGACCCACGACCCACATCAAGCCTGGCGTAGCGACGTCGGTTAAGGCTTTAAACATTCTTATAAAATAAATTGAATATTTATTCCGAGGTTTCAAACCCAGTCGATGTCATGAATGCAGAGATAAAAGCATTTAGAAAAGAAAAAATTTGAAAAATTATGAAATAAAAAGTTTTCAAAACTCTCGCAAAACTTAAAAATCAAGCGTAACAGGTTAAAACGTAATGAGAGGAAGAATGTGGAATTCTTCACTGTAGCCTCTAATCACATTTCATCTCAAGTGTCTGTTGGAAACCGTAAAAAGACAAACAATGTAACTTGAAATTCTTGCTACGAAGTTATTGCTAATACTTGTGTTAGAGTAGAAAGCTGCTCTAAAAAAATCGTTGGCAACAATTTTTTTCGTTCAAAGGAAAATTGAAAGCCCCGAGACAGCGATTACTTGTGGCAGGTGGCTATGTGCTTTTCACACAAGGCGGAGGTAAGGTAATGGTTGCATGTGGAGAGAGGCAGTTTTTCAAGGTTGTTTCTTATCGTCAAACTCACGTGTCTACATTTCCTAACAGAGAACTCTCACTGTGGACGACACGAAATAAAAATACACGCACACATTTTTCGTCATTGTTACACACTTTGTCGTGTCATCATTTTGTTTACTAGTAGATGTATGATCGCCGTTTGTAATAACGGTGAATAGTTTTCGAAATCATTTGTACAATCGATTTCAAACGCATGAGCAGTTCTCTAGCTGTTTTCTTCGTGTGCTCTTATTGTCGTCTTCTCACTTAATGCACGAATATAGGAAGAGTTCAGAATTGAAAACTTATGGACGTTGTAAATTACTTGCCACCAATTTGAACTTTTTATTCACCAAATAATTCTTTTTAACGGGAAGGAACTTTGCAATTAACCACATGAATACTGAAATTCGAGTACAACTTGGCGCCTGAACTGGCTTTGAACTCGCGATTATCCTTTGCGGGGGCCCCTTGAGTTGTTAACAAAATATCAAGGCTTCAATCTGCCACTCTGTCAGTCGTGTTTCAACTATTCGGTAGCTGTCAGCAATTACCCGCACCAGTTTGACCAAAGAGTTTGAGTCGGCACTAAATGTGACGAAGCTGATGCCATGATTGAGGTCACAGTTTCAGCTTCTTACATAATACTTATTCCACGATTTTGGAGCCACCTCTGGTTTCAGCTTTGCTCATTTGCTGGTAAAATTTCATTGAGCATCTTACCGTTTGAAATGATACAGACAATAAACATAAGGTAACTGGTGAATTCAACAACAGCCTCAGCTGAACGGTGGTTTTGTGTCAATTTGTGCTCTTTAAGTCAAGCCCTTTGCGAGTGATCGCTAACGGCACCGTGTAGCTTGAAGCACAACTAACAGAAAGGCAGAACGTGGGCCTCGATGGTGTAGCGAGTAACTTTAGCGAACACCCGGAAAGCGTAATGGCGGCTTCGAAGCCACCCCCCCCCCTTCCCCCCACCCCAGTTTTTAAAATTTGCTTGTATCTCGATGTTCCTGTGGTTATGTTTGCCAATAACGCCACTGTCTACGAACAAATCAAAAGCATGGAAGTAAACTGTATCGATGTCTACTTCCAAAATTGTCATCACTTTGTAGCAGCCTTATAACTACCTTATTTTTAAAATGACGAGGAAATCCTATTCTAATGCGTTTTGGATTATGTTCTTGTTTTCACGAGTATTACTAATAATTCTTATTTACTTTCTATTAGACCGAGTTCCCATTATTTTCGACTTATACCTCTGTTCAACCAAAATTGGCTACTTTTCTCCTCTAAAAGAATCTTGTCCTTTCTTATACCTTTGAGTCGATCATTTTGTCGTATAAATCAAACTACGCGCACAATTGCTCTTGGCTTGTCCATTTATTTTTGCGACCTCATCCTGTATACTTATTAATGGGCTTGCCTTATCTATCTCACATTTCACTAGCTATCAAAGGTGCCAACACTATACAGTCGTTCCAACAAAAATGAGATAGATTTAAGCCTTAGTCATCTGCTCACAGTGCTAAGACGTGCATATCGATGAGTTGGTGCCATTTGCCACAGAGATCGCTCTCTGTAGCACAATGACGATGACAATCGTTAACGATCATTAGCGATTGTTGTGATTCAGACCAAAAAACGAAAAAAAGTGTTGTTAACTTGCAGATCTTTGGATCGTGTCATTACTCTGCAATTTTTCATATTGAAAACCAGTTTTTTTTTCTATTTTTTGCTTATACGGTAAGAGTAGTGCCGTTTTTTCTATGGTGATGCTCTTCACTTCAGTACAACGCGTTATTTTGAACACTAACTACCTAACAAATTTTATCCAATAGCTCTCATGATATATACATTTTCTTCGACTTTGAATTGCCCTATCAGCTATCGATTTGATAATAGTTTTAGGTCTTTGTTAAATTCTTTTCCATCAGACCGCATGGGTTGACGAAACAACCCATTTCGCTAGACAAGAACTTTTCATAAGAGTGATAGTAATCATTGAAAAGTTTAAATCTCTGTCTACTGCACTATACGGCCGTTTTTGAGAACATCCATTTAAAAGACCGTAGAATTTGAAATAAAATCGTGATTTACACCCGCTGCTTACTGTTACTATTACTTCGCTGGAATCACAGAAAGCACACTGACGTGTAGAGGAAATCTTTTAGTGTCAGAGTCAAACGTTTTTTCTCGACTTTCTTCCGAAGCGGAGAAAAAATTCCAGATTGAATAACAAAAATTGCATTCCATATGGAAGCCTCTAGGAGCCATCGATCGACTGCCGTGTCAGACGGGCAGCCCCCTGCAACCCTCTCCTCAGCCCGCAGGTCAGCGAAGAAACAAATGTCCGCTTATGTGAATCGATCTTATTATCTCTGCTTTATTGTAACGGAACGGTCTTTCCAGAAATTGAGCACAGCTTTGAATCAGCTGAGTATTACGCTATCAAATGATTACTAATAGTCTAAAGAAGAGCTTCGTCTTGCGAGAATGATGCACGTGTAAATCACAAAAGTTTTTTTTGTGAAGCATTATAAAAAATAGTATTTTTCCGTTAACTGAGCACCATTTCGACCCCTCGTAAAAACGTATTTCTTGGTCTTTTTCAGTGTTCAAGTAATTGTTGGATAGCACATCAAAAGAATTTGAACGGTGTAATCGGTCTTTAAAGGCCCTGATGTTGCGCTGAAAGAGCAAAACAATATTTTGTTTCTCAAAGATTTCTCGCTGACCAAAGCTTTTCCTTCGAAGTTTCACCAAACAATGGATAGACCAAATCTCAAGCATTCCAACGAATTATTTGATTTTTAGGACGGAGCTGGTATTACGCTGTATAGTCGAAAAAAGATTGGGTTTCGCAAAAATTGGATCACTTGAACTATCCTCTCTTCACTTCGATTCATAAGGAAAAACGAATTTTTTGTAAGTTTTCAATGTTTAAATAATCAATCGATAGCTTTAATCAAAAGAATTTGAACGGTGTATTCCACTTTCAAAAAGACCTTGTTGTTGCGCTGAAAGAGCAAAAATAATATTCCATTCTTCATTGAAAGATCTCTCGCTGACCAGAGCCCCTTTCTCATACTTTCAAAAACGAAACAATAGGTCAAATCTCAAGAATTCCAATGTTGTTTTTGGTTTTTTTGAACGGACTTTTCAGTGCCTCATAAGAATCAAAAGAAAATTGGGTTTAGCATTTTATGCCTTTTACAGTTTTGCAAAGCCCAGTCTTCTTTTGGCTGTTACAGCGTGATACGAGGTCGATATTCGGGCTCAAATAAATTGTCGAGTTCTAAAAATCCATCTATCGATCAATTATTGAAGCTCCGAAGAGAAATCTTTAGTCAGCGAGAAATCTTTAAGTAAGAAACGAAACAACATTTTTGCTTCTTCAGCTCGATAAAAAGGCCTTTTGGAGATTAAATATACCACCTAAATATTCATTATTTGAACTAACAATTGATTAATTAAACAATGAAAACGACAGAAAATCGTTTTTTTCAAGGCATCAAAATGAAGAGCGGATAGAAAAAGTGATCCACTTTCGCGAAAGCCAATTTTCTTCTGGCTGTTACAGCGTAAAGTAAGATTCATTCCAAAAACCATCGCGATTACTGGAATCCTTAAGATTTCATCTATCGATTGACTATTGAAACTTTGAAGGGAAAGCTTTGATCAGCGAGGAATCTTTGAATGAGAATCAAAATTTTATTTTTACTCTTTCAGCGCAATAACAAGACCTTATTTAATCTATCGAATGGCTGTTTGATCGCTAAGTACAAGCGTGAAATAATCTTTTTCTGAAGGGTCGAAATGGCGCCCAGCTAACGGAAAAGTACCAGGAAAACGTTTTCAAAAAAACAGCCATGTGACGCAGTATTCATAGATTTTGGCCTTCAAATGATCGCTAATACTCTTATGAAAAGTTCTTGAAGAGCGAGAAGGTTCGTTTCTTCATCCCATGCCGTCTAACGGAAAATTACCTTTTGTTACTTTTTCCTCACAGATCGATTAGAATGTTGATTTTTCGAATAACCAGGAATTTCTATAGCTCATCAAGATCAGGAAACTTTGATCGGTAAACGCATTTGATGTTGTAGCTCTATTTACTTGTGTGCTTCAAAATCACAACCAACTCACAAAAAGACACTTTTTCCGACAAGATGAGTGAGACTAGAAATGGACGGTTGTGAAACCATCCTCTCATGTCGTTCACGTTATCGATAACAAATTGTTTGTAATAAACTACGCATGTTTCCTGTCACGCTTATGGGTAAGGAATTTGTTGCCCTAACAAATGCTCGGAGATCAAGGACGATGATTGAGAGGCTGAGTTCAGAAAATACTGATCTTCCTACGCAAATACCACTTTTTTTTAGTTGATACAAGTCTTAATCTGTGTCAACGATCAAAATTAAAGAGCCATTCTATACACCAAACTATCGCAAATCAGTGAGTCGGATTCATAATAGGCTTCAACCGCAATGATAGATGGAAGCTCTTACCGACTAGACTATTCGGGATGTTTAACGCACAACACAAAGGCCATCGACAGGATGGTAACAGTTCTCTACGAAAACTCTAGAAAGAGATATGATGCTGAGCGGATCCCTACAGCGACACAACCCACTAAGTCACTCTTGCACACGTTCACTGATCCTGGCTTGAGTCACGCGACGATCGATGGGACGACAGGTGATATGTGTTATACCACGTGGGTAGGTTTACCTCATCAGTTGAACTTCTTCTGCGGTGATTCTGGATGAGATATTATGCCAAGCTGGAGTTTTGGTTGATGGGCAACTATTCGCGTGGATGACACAAAGATAGACGATACTGTCGGTCTTCTATATGTTTATAAGAGAAGAGGTGATACAGGTGATGAGTATTAGCTAGAGCATTATTCATAATATCTTCGAACAAGCGGTACTACGAGTGTAATTATGAGTACACCGACTCGACAAATAATTCGCATGTTAATAATTGTGTAAGTGCTATACAGGTGCCTGTTTCATCCTACCGAGACTCATCAGTTGCACTGTCTTCGGGTAGCTACTCATGAGTCCCGGTAGGATGAAACAAGCGCCTGTATAGCACTTAGACCTCAATGGCTCAAAAATGTTATATCCTTGTTAGATTATTATTGTTAATTATTGTTTTACTGAATTTTTGTAACACTTCTGATGCAAGTTCTTTCTACACGAACAATAGTTCTCTTGATGCGCTGTCCAATGTAAATTTCTTCTAGCGTCTCTTTGCAATTTATGCTTAATAGTCATCTAACGAATTTGCAGCATACTCCGTGGTGTAACTTGATTGTTTGCTTACTATGTACAAAAGAATAGTTTTTTATGCAAACTTGTTCTACATCTGTTTGCAAATGCTTATTTTTTACTACTTTGAAAATAAATAGCATTGTTTGGACAAGCGCGAAACATGGCCGAAAAGTAGTCGTGGCTTCGAGGTTGATTGTTGTCAAATGTCGGGTACCATAATATCTTAACATTCTATTTACTGCCATGAAAATCTTCTAGAAATGTAGTAGATGCAGATCACAAATCCTGTTTGTAGAAACACTCTTTTGATTTTGGATTTTAGATAAAGTTCCAATACATATTAACAATTCCCTTTTAGTACAGTGATGCCAACATTACCAACATTGTTCATCCTTTCCTCAGAGATTCGATAAAACCATAAATCGAGAAACCTCTGTGGAACTAATTATTGAGTAAATATAATGACATTCAATGTGAAACGCGATAGCTTCATAGATAGTGGAATGCGATCTGAGACGAACGCCTTTATCCATATATTGCAAAGGATGTGTGGCGCAGTGATTAAAAGTGCTTTGCATCGCACACAAGGTCAATGGTTCGATCTCGAGCTCATGGCTCATCAAGCATCCATTTCTCCGAGACCGCTATATTGCTATCAGACTTATTCAGATTTGTCTGGGAGGATAAGCAGCACTGACTCGGTACAGGGGAGGCCATCGCGAGTCAGTGTAAAGGCCAGATATGCAATCATTCACCTCGAACGAAGTTAAAAGTTGAAGACGAGTGCATGGTGCATCAATCAGGGATTGATTCAACATCGACAGTTTTTGCCTTTATCTTTTTATATATGTTGCAACAATAGGTAGAAGAGTGGCACGCACAGGCTTTCAACGCTCCACCTAAAAAAACCAATTTCGACTTGAAATGTTTCAAAAATCTACACGACTAACCGAGGAGAGTATTTGTAGCGATTCCGTTATGCCATGCAATCTTTAGTAATTTTGATAGACGTAATAGACGGCTATTTTATGAGAATTCCATTGCATGCTTTTGCCCTTTCATGCTTCAAGCATTCACTTCGTCGTCTTTTTTCTACATTTTGCATTTCATTTGATGCGCAGAGTTTTTTGTGGCACAGGGGCTTAACGCAAAGTGCATATCTAAGAACTCCTATTAATCTTATTTTCTTCTATGCAAATTGCAACCTCCGTTGGAGCATTGTTAACGCTGATTCACATCCAGCGACTAATTGCTGGATTGGCGAGTTGTTTAGTGCACTACCTCAAGATAGCCTCTCGTTGTGTTTTGTTCGATTTCCTCACTGCCGGTAGCCATACTTCATGGTTGGCAGAATGTATGCTCATGAGTTATTGTGAGGCGGTTGCGATTCAAACATTGAGTTCACTAATCAATTGGCTAGACCAGTCGGAAATGTCAACCTCTACAGTTCAGACAAACCTGCCCTATTCCAGAATGGATCGCTTAATGCATACCTCTGCTCGACATCCGCAAATATCTGCTCGTCAAATCTAAGTAGTGAATCGCTGTTACTTTTTTCTTATGCTTTATTCTAACGATTTCCCTTTCAGAATTTCACAGTGCGTAACTTCTAGCATTCTGTTCGTTTTCTTGCATTCATCCTCCACAAAATTCTTCAAACATTTCGCGCTTTGTTTCAATGATTGATTGAGGAGGTCGTCTTTCTTATGAATATTGTGAATTGCTGATATAGACTATCCTCCTTGAAAGTTTCGAGGGAGCCGAAGTGGGACGACCCAAGTGTACTGACTAAAAGAGATTGCTAGGAGAAGGGATCGAGTTAACGCCCCTGCTTATCACCCTGCTTCCTGATACAGTTCATCACTAATCACTGCGCTACCAGATCCCGAATCAGTGACGAGATGGCAAAATAAATCTTTATTGTTGACCTTTTCCATTCTGGTAGAAACGAAAGCATGCTTCATAAATAACATACAAGCACAAAAAACGTCCGTATAGTATGTTCTCATGTTTCGATGTAGCCCAATTATTTCATTCGTTTCGCTATTAAGCAAGCTCTATCTATGAAGACTATTGAACTCCTAAATGCAACTACTTGTTACAATGCTGGAAGTCGAAGATTCTTTATGATTAGCTCAATACAAGTGAATCAGATGACTACTATCTTTAAAAACTAAGGAAACGTCGCATTCGCTTCTCTCGATTATCCAATGGCTAAATTTTTTCGAGTGATTGATATCATGTAAAAACAGAATATGCAGCTAGTTTTCGCAGACGTTGAAAGTAGTTTGAAGAGGAACAAATATTTTTCAAAGCATGTTGGCAATGGAGTATGCGGATTTTGGCCGGAGCTGCTGGATGAAAAACTTTGGCTAATGGCGCTCTCTTTTTCCTAATTTTTTCACCCATTTTTCTTCCATTTTTACTAACGTTTTTCTCTCCTACTATTCGAAATATCGGTATGCTAATGTCTTAGCTGGAACAAAGAATAAGTGGCTTATAACGACGATGTAATCCACAACTTTCCTTTTTGCATGCACGAATTCTTGTAGGTGTAATTACAGACTGAAAAATGCTCAAAGCTTATAACCATAAGATCGCCTGTTTTTTTTTTCTACTAAGTTTTCTTAGAGCTAATATTTGATGTATTCGCAGTTTCATCTTTATGGATTCTGTCGCAAAGAGCTGTAACCATTGTGAGCTTACTCGCTTTATCGCCTGAAGCAATGTTATATCAACGAAGAATAAGCCCTTCATGATCCTGCAGAGATTTTCTAGCCAAAACTTCCGCTTTCTTCTTCGAAAGTTTGATATTAAACATTAGCAGGCACAGAAAAAGAGGGCGGCAAGAATGGGCATTTTTGCTTATCACTACAGAACCTTAGTGATTATAAGGGCGACAGCCAGCTGAGATTTTCTTGAATGATGCATTGTAAAGATAGAGCAAATTTCTTGAATATATTTACAATCACTAAATACGCTATTAGATTTCTCAGCGCAGGTGTTTTCACGCACATTTGTAGCTTTTTCTCATTCAAATGGAATAAACATTTATAGAAGGCCTTGAATAACTAGATCGTGGGTGATGCAAATGTGTTTTCGTTTTTCCATGGCATCAACTGTTTTCAAAACCTCGCAATGAACATTCAGTCTAATTTTTAACGCTAGGGCCGCATACCGGTGTTTCGGAGGTCTCGCCCTACTCGTCAGTGACCCGCGCCCCCACATCAAGCCCTGCATTGTACTCTGCGCCGTCATAACATACTCCTCCCTCCTTGCTAAAATGCAAGGCTTAATGTGGGGCGTGGGTCACTGACGAGGAGGGCGAGCCTTGGAAACAGCGGTGTATGACCCTGGCGTAACAACCACGGGTAATGCTTTAAACATTCTCAAAAATTAGATTGAATGTTTATTTCGAGGTTTCGAAAACAGTCAATGCTATGGACCCAATTTTGTTCTACCAGCCGAGATCCATCGACTGAGAAGTGATGATGGCACAGTGTCATTGTACTCTGCGCCGTCACCACATGCGCCTCCCTCCTTGCTACAATGCAGGGCTTAATGTGGTGCGTAGGTCACTGACGAAGAGGGCGGGATCATCGAAACACCGGTGTATGACCCATTACGGGTAAGGCTTTGAACAATTCCGAAAAATTAGATTGAATGTTTTCGTTGTGTCTATCTACGAAAGTCTGAAATTATGTAAATGCTGCTCATCAAGTCATTCTGCAGGTTAACAATCTAGCGAGAATTCTGAAGTGAGAGAACAACGACAAATCAATCTTTGGGCGCCGATCAATTCTGACACTTTAATGAGCTGAGAAATTGTTAAAATGCTCACATTTCATCAATTTATCGTTGTCACTTTCTCATATTAGCAGTGTTACTCTAACAGAGTGTATTCTCATTTGCTTTTAACCATTTCACTTCTTAACAAAATTTCAGTATAATCTGATAACATATTTTGAGCATTTCATGAGGTCTGTTATGGCGCCTATATAGTGCAAGACACGTGTTTTGGCATTACAGCCTCGTCATTGACACGGTGCCTTTTGATGCAGTCAGTCCCAGCTCAAAGGCCCAAAATATGTTATCGGATTATCTTGTATTAAGCGGGGATTCAAGAAACTCGAAACGAAAGGTATGACCACGAGCAACTGAGTGTACAACACTGCACGTTGGATGTTTATTTTACTTCGTCTAGCGGCCGTGTACGTAATTCAGCGTCGAGTCCCCTATATAGAGGATATCTCCCGACAGAACTGACTGGACGGAAAAGCAATTGCAACTGACGAGGTTTTAATGTCAAACACGTGTCTTGTGTTGTATAAGGGCCACAACAGATCTCATGAAATGCTCAAAAAATGTTATAAGGTTATCTTGTTTCGAGCGAAGTCTACATAAGGCATTATTCTAATGATTGAGCATTTTCCATTTGGCATAGCTATTTCTTTTGTTGCAACATTTTCGTTTTGTTAGCACGTAAGTAGAATTATGTGGTTTCTTCACTATTTTTTCTCTGTCACTTCTCGCTCTTCCTATATTATTTCCAAATCGTATATCATTGGAAGGATTTCTTTTAGAAAAACAGTGGAATCGGATGCTAGCATGCAGGCGCTCTGGCCATATCACACTTATCGACCAGTCACCTGGGATCGGTACTACGTTAATGAACACCACGACAGTGAGTGATTTAGATTATTGATATACCTAAGTAGCAGAGTGGTGGGTCTCGTTGGTGGTGGCAGCATGAGCCCCGGCATAAGTAAGCGCTTGCTGAACTTTTGCCTGGGATCGAGTGTCTTGCATACCACTCAACATCGCCAGATATGTAACTATAGCATCATATCACTGTTATGAAAGCGATAAAACAAAAAATTTTCCCAGCTACTATCTTTTTCTCCAAAAATCTCTTTTTATTCAGAGCAAGTGCCAATGAATAGTGGTATTGCGGCCGGTGTAACTATCGCCATATTTCTTCTTGTATTCGTTTTCACATTTGGCTGTCGAATATACAGTCAATACGCAGACAGAACGCAATCACAGAATCCACGAAGTCAAGGTATTCTATTGTTGAATGTTGTAGTAGCTTAAGGAACAGGTTCCGAGAAAATGCTTGTGGGCTCATTTGAAAGCTCGTCTTCTCCCTCATTGATTGGTATATAATATATCTACTTATTTCAAGATGAAGTTGAGAAACGAGCAAATTAGGTTGTTAATGATGCAAGCTGGGTTCAAATGCAACGGTGGCAAGTGAAACGCATCAATCTGGTTGGGGCGAAGACACAGTTGGCAAAAGTGCGGTGTACAGGTGGTTTGAAAAGTTTGACCGAGGTGAAGAAAGTTTGGAAAGTCGGCCGGTCAAAGTTCATCCATCCATCCAGCCAGTTCAGGTCATCTAAAAGAAATTGATCGTCAGGCTGTGCTTGAAGCGATCGAAGGAAATCTTTCTTTGAAAACTCAGTCATTCATTTTTTCAACAGCAAGAAATCGGAATTTTATGCTCGCGGAATCAAACTCTTTCCGGGAAAGTGACGGCAAGTGCTTGAAGTTAAAAGGGAGTATTTTAACTTTTAGTTTTGTCTATATTCAGGTGCAATTGGTAAACAAATAAATGTTTCAAAAGCATTTTCTTAGATTTTTTCCCCACCCCATTGGCTCAACCCGACCACCTTCCTTGCAATTTAGTCATAGTGTGGAAAATCTGACAATTTACTTATTCACCATCATGTCTCAAGCGTTAGTTCTATGGATATCGTGCATGCACTTGAAGTTACAGTTGTAAGTAATAAATTAACAAAACAGAAGAAATTGCTGCCATCCTGCAGGCAATCCAGTCATAGTGTGGAAAATTTGACAATTTTTCTTCATGATATCACGAGAGCGTACTGAATGAATTTCTCAAAACTTGAAAGGTAAAAGTCCGGCTAAAAGGTTTCTGAATCTGCTGAGCAGAAAATGCCGTGATTCATAAAACTATCAATCACTCAAGTTGGTTAGCACTTGCATAATTGCACACAACGATCAAGTCTGTTGTTACTGGCTGAAACCGTTATCGAGTTACTTTTCTAAAGATATATTTGATTGGCTTTGATGGCCATATTTAAAATTACATACTCTTGAGACTACGATGCGACGAAACTTTTACATTGGAGATTCACATTTTGCACATATTCTGCAAAGAACTCTGAATTTGACTTGGCTTTAAGCACATAACTGATCAGTCTTCACAGTATTTTTTCACTGTATGGATCCCAATACTTTTGACATTTAATTTTTCCGTCTTCTTAGACATAGTAGAATACTAATTGAGCACGTCTCCTTCCAATCTTGAGGAAACGTGGCTGAGGTATTCCATGGGGCGTTTGTCGTTTATTCCCAAAGGGTATTGAGGCGCGGGGCTAGCCCGCGCAGGCCTCGACGAGCTGAATTTTATTACGAGGAAATATTCTGAAAATGAGACAGCTATTAAGAGGCTCTAGAGTTTCGGTCCAAAAAATAAGTTGTTGCAAGGATTATGATTCTTACGTTACTGCATATTTAGCAAACCGCACTTATCTCATTAGGTCTATCGCTTGATTCCATCACCAACAAAGACTTTCTGATGTATGGTGCATTGGATTGTGGCATTTTTTGACATCTTGATAAACGCATTTAAATCCGCGAAGTTGATTACTTGTGGAGTTCTGAAACAGTTCTTCTAGAGCGTATCAAGGTCTTTGCCATAGACAGTAACATGCTGTTACTAATCAAAGAGAGTGCTTCTTAAGCAGTGCTAGTAACCGCTGAACAGCCTTGGTGAAGCTGCTTGCTCGCGCTGAAGTTGAATCTGTGAGTGTAAAACATGATTTGCACGGGATCTATGACCACTGTTGTTTTCACACCCGACTGTGCAACAAAAGAGACGAAGTTCATGAAAAGAAAACATAATGGAAATTTCTGGATTAATGAATGTCTTTATTCTTTAATTCAGAATCGGGTCTAAGCGAATCGTTAGCTGAGGATATGTGGGTGTGTGGTGTGCCACGAGGACCTCCGCCACCGTATGAGGTCGCAATCAAAATGTCAGCGTCACCGCCAAATACGAATGCAGTTTGAAGTGAATCACAACTATACCTATAGTTAATTCTCGTTGTAATTGAACACTTTTCTTTTATTTCAAGTCACTCTGCCCGTTTCTCCTTGTGACTCTTCATTTTGTGATTTTTTTTCACTTGCGACTTCTGAAGAGGAAGTGTTTTGGCTTCAAACTTACGTATATATCAGATGCGTCATTTCTGGAAAATTCTGAACTACTTTTCGCTGTAATACAGTACTTCTAAGATGTGCATCTGCACTGACAAGCTATTCAAATTCTATCTTCTAGATTACAGTGAAACAGCTCAATGTTGACTACAGGTTTACACTGCGGAACGGTTTCCACATTAGACACATGTATTCTTTGGAAAATTGAATTTCCAGAGTTTTTGTATCGTTTTTTTTAATCTCAGTACTGCTATACGGTAATTGATGGATGCCTTGTTGTAAGTATTATACTCTCATGTTAATATACATTAGCTAACGACTTACCATGTACCTACTATGTGCCTTGATACAATTGCTGGTCA
Organism: Parelaphostrongylus tenuis; assembly: GCA_019055375.1. Classification (NCBI taxonomy): domain Eukaryota; kingdom Metazoa; phylum Nematoda; class Chromadorea; order Rhabditida; family Metastrongylidae; genus Parelaphostrongylus; species Parelaphostrongylus tenuis. The sequence continues at coordinate 255,445 of JAHQIW010006697.1, read as the reverse complement.
TCGTTTCTTGTTAAGAGTGTATTTTCTTATCGACATTTCATTCCTAGCACTACCCGGTGCAGTGTATTTCGAAATACATGTACAAAACACATGCATATACGACACAACTCATATCTTCAACGGCACTTTATGTGATCTCTTGAATGTCAAGTAGTTTAATTATTTAAATAGTGTGAAAGAGCAGAATTAAAGCCTTTTTATATAATAAACATGATTCTCATTGTATGTAAGAATGTTAAAGAACTTAAGATCATGGAAGAGAACTTTTTTGAACTATATAAAATCTAATTAGGCAGCCATGATGATTATTTTTCAGTTAGTGACACTAAGCGCACATAACTTCTTAGTGTTTATGAACTACAAGTAGAAATAAAGTTGCTGAACCTCTTCTATAGACCGCTTTTTATAGGCCCGCTCAAAATGAAATAATCTGATAAGGATATTATATGTTTTGAGCTGATAGGTCTAAGGGTATACAGGCGCCTGTTTCGTCCTGTTGAGGCTCATAAAGATGTTGGTTTTTTTCTTTCTTATTCTCTTCTACTTGATTTACAAGCAATTCCAAGCATGACTTTTTTTCACCCGTTCAGGTACTTCATTTATTCATAATAGGTTGGTAAATACTATCTTCGTGTTATGCAGATTCATTATCCAACAATGAAAACTAAATAGCGTTGGAACAATTGATCTCACTGTAAATAGGAACTTTCTTGTAATCAAATGGTGCATAAATAAATTTATTGTAAAGTCATTAATGAACTTCAGGGATAAGTCACAGTTCAATCTTCATGCTTTTCATGTTACACTGGCAATCTAAATGCCAGACATGGGTGAATAACAGCAAAAAGTAAACGTATCAAAATAATAGGGAGATCTGTTCAACGAAACAGCAGAGGAAACTTCTGTTCAATGCAAAATCTTGTTTGACGTATATCTGTCACATCATCGAATTATGTGTTTAAAAATTCTATTTGAGAGCAGGCAATTTATACCCATTCAAAAGAAAAGCACTCCGCTAAAGATGTCTTGAAAACGGTTTCTTGTTTTGTTGCTTTGACATTGCCACAGCAGAAAAAGCACGCCACGTTCAAACATTATTTGGTTCAATATTCTCTCCTTGTCAATGAGCTGACACAAGGTTCCTGCAAACCTTATTATGTCTGAAGCTTGGACTGTTTTGCCTACATCAGATCGACAATTATTTGGATCGACTGTTCACAGCAGCTGTTCTCCTTGCTACATAGGTATCAGGAGCCTTCTATTAAGATGTATAGCAACTCATACACAATCGTTGCTATTTCTCTATTGCTTTGCTTGCATTTTAGAGAACATAGAACAATGGACTATTTAGGGCAAGACTGAAGGACGAATGGACGAGCACTGAGACGGGGTCCCGCGTGGTTTCTATGTTCTCTAAAATGATGATACGATATGTCAGATGCGCAGGCGGCGGTCGATTACTTGAGGCCAGTCCACTGCATCGTTCGGTTGTCCACCCCGTTCCTAGTCGTTTCTTTTCAGTCGTCGACGTAGCCTCGAAGGACAAAACATGGCTTGCTGTCTACTCAGGCACACATCTCATAGAACGTGAGGTTACTTACTACCTCGTTATATAATCATTAATTGGATGTTGCTCCACTGACAATTGTAATTGCAAGATCGTGCCATGGAAAAGAGCAGAATAGTAAGGGTCATGGGCGACTCACCCGCGAGGGCTTAGGCATCAGGCTTTTGATATTGGTCTTGAACATATTATGCTGGCATGGTCACGACATCTATAATATGCACGAGTCAAAAAACCCTGTATGCCATCCTGGGGTCACGTCTTTCGAGGCGACCATGGTAACTCTACAAGCCCCGTCTCCTAGTCGTTACTTGCAAACCATCTTGTTAGGTGCGATACCGCTCGTGACTCTGTCAGTGATTGTCGTTATACGTCTTCACGTGTTTGTTACGTGTTAACACATCACTTATACAAAACTCAGTCACGATTGATCGAACTACGACAGTTCATCGATCGATTGCTTCTTTACGTAATATACCGCTGAACCGTTAAATGTATATTTTGTGTATTATTACGTAATTATTGTTTATCTTAAGTTGTTTTCTTTGCGATAAACATAGATAAACCGCATGGCAAGCTTCTTACGCCCAGTGACACTGTGTATTACGACAACCGAGCAGAGAATTCCCTATTCGAATCAATTAGCGCTCTCAGCATTACCCTTTTAAAGAAGACTCCAAAACTTCGACCACGCCGAAGTGACATGGCGCCCATTCGGCAGTTCTTCTAGATACACAGTCGTTGAGCGATTGTCGACCGTTATTATTTGCTCCTGCAGTCACAATTCATCTTACAGCAGTAGGATTAGTATCAACTGGCACACATGAATTCAAACCTTCAACTCCTGCTTCCACTTAGACTAGCTACAAGGATTCAATGCTCTGTCTTTATTGATGGGCTAAGACGAAGTTTTCATAATTCCGACTCGCTCAGAGTTATTCTGCACTAACCAGTCATGATGAGAGCAGTGTGGCGCAGTGGTTAGAGGTGCTTTGCAACCAAAGATCATGTCTTTCATTCCTCGAGGGTTGATACCACTTATGTCGGAAGACGTCGTCACAAAAATGGTACATCAGTAAGCCACTATGGATCATTCAAGGGCAATATATACATTAGTCACCTCGAACGATAATGGATGAATTCGAACACATGACGCATCCCTCAGGGATTGATCAACGTTGTCAGCTTTTTCCTTTCCCTATCAGTGGAAATCATAACAATGATTTAGTATTTCCAATTATTTATTTATTGGATAGGTGAAAAAAGTTATTGCGACTTATGCATTAATGAAATGCACCGATTGATATTAGAATTTATTCTCAGATAGGTGTGGTCTTATTCACATCATTTAATGCTCCTCACTTTATGTTTTGTTGCTAATGTCTTTCTTACTTGCTGCCTGTTTCGTATTTGTTCTAGACTACTTTAAAAATGTAGGTCAAAAAATAAATTAGACGAGCATTTCTCATTCAAGTTCAGAACGATCTCAAAGCAGCGAAGACAACTCTCAACATCAGCGGCACATCTGACACAGGAAGTGTTCACGAACGCACAGTGCAGTGATGGTTCAAGACATTTGGTTAGAGGGGACGCATTTAACACGTTGACAACGATCTGAGTTATTTCACTCAAAGGGGCGGCGGGAGTCTTCATTATCACACCTTGCGATGGAAATTTGGGAGTTTATTTAGTAATCTGAAATACCAAGAGGATATTATCGTGAATGTATGATGAAATATTGCAGACGAGACCTCTACAAAAAGTTCTATAGCTAAGAGAATGCCCACGTATCGAAAAAACATCTATGTTTCAATGGGAAAAGCACATTGTTGTGAAGGGAAACATTTTTTTAGCTGTTATGCAACTTCGTTTTTTACTTTTCATCTATGCCTTTGTAGTCATTCGATAGCTTGAGAAATGCCTATTCTCCCACCTAGTTTACTTTGTGAAATGACTTTTGTATTTTTTGCTAACGAAAAAAGCTAACGTTTTGCAAGCAGAACTCGTTTTAGTGAGTATCTGCCTGTTCCCTCAAGATTTGCGGTTTTAGGAGAAAGCATTGCCATTGTTTCTGTAACATATAGCTTTATCGATGTCTCCTCTATGATATTTTACCATTTACTGGCGATTAAATTTTATTTAGTAGCTATAAAAATCCACATTTCATTAGAAAACTATTACAACGTCATTGTAGCCGCCGCGCTCGACCGCGCGATCACTCTTAAATCAATCTAATGTCAATCGAAACCATCTTATTTGACCGACGATTGAGGTGTTATGATATTTCAATAAACTCAATGATGTAGAGTGGTGTGCAAAAACGTTTGCGTCAGCCGGGATTTGAACCCAGATCTTACTCCTTCCGTTCAAATCCCGATCTGGGTTCAAATCCCGGCTGACGCAAACGTTATTGCACACCACTCTACATCATTGGGTTTATCTAAACATCATAACACCACAATCGGCGGTCAAGTAAGATGATTTTGAATTGATTATTGGACCCAATATCTGTCAACAAAAAAGTGGGTTTAATGTCGATAATGACTGCCCCGCCTCACCGTAGACGGTTGGCGTTTGACAGATAACGCATTGTAGCGTAGAAAGAGTGGAGTGCAAAACGAGCGTCGGTGGTGCAACGGTTTCGCACATGCTCCCGTAAAGAGTAAGATCTGGGTTAAAATCCCGGCTGACGCAAACGTTTTTGCACGCCACTCTACATCATTAGGTTTTCAATCTAATGCTTTTCAATTATCCATGTTGAAGCAATATTAATTCGGCTTGCTTCTTAGATCTTCCATTCATTTTGATGTTCGGATTTGTGATTATATTCGACTACAACCTGGCGATGAATAGCATTAGCTGTTAGTCGATTTCATCTTTTCTAGGATTTCGTGATAGCTCTGCTGCAATGTTCTTGGTCTTCCATCACAGGATCTCCCGGACTTGATTTCAGTATCAATGAGAACTGTACCCCAATGGTGGCGATATGTTTGCTGACAGCAGAGAAACATATATATGGCCAGTGTTACGGGTTAAGCTGTCGATGACGTGCGCATTGCATAGCACATTTTACCGCTGCGATATAGTGCACTCTGTCGCTGTTTAATAATTGGTGACCCCTCTTTCTCGTAAAACCATGGCATATTGAAGTAAAAATTTATTGAAATCCCTCTCTGTTCTACATTATTTAGAAAGGCGCTAGAAACCACCACTAAATAACGAACGATGATCGCCAAGATTACTACAATGCCGTTGACACAGCTAAATACGCTCGTCTAAAATGACAACATGTGATATGAGACTTGTAATCAATGTGTGTCGATGGATTTGAGCCACTGAAGCGCTTAAATGCTCAGTTTGCTAACCTTCTGATGGATATCGAAGTGCCGGTGACGGTGCTTTTCATCGATGGTGTCACATGAATGAATTGAAGAAATAATTGGCGGATCTTCCTACAAAATAGACAGATTGTTGGATGCCCATATTACAGTATTAGCTTAGTAGCCAAGATAGTAATTCTGGGGAGTTCTAACATCCAGTGTGAAAAAGTAAGAAACAAAAAGAAAGTGTGCTTTCAAGAGAAATACTCAGTGTTAGAAAAGAAAGAGTATTGAACTCTGACTTTCATTGTAACGTGATATACGTAATGAATATCTTGCTTCATCAATGAGCTTACACCTGTTTGTTATAGATATTGATTACTGTTATAGTTTTCAAAGCTTCGGTTTTCGATCTCACTGGGAATATGATGACGAATGCAGTGATTACCATATTACCAGTAATAATATGATAAAGGCTTGCAAGAACCTCGTGTAGGCTTTACGACAAACCAAAAGTAAAAAAGTAGATTTTTTTACTACGTTAAACTCATGAGTTCTTGACAAGACTTTCCCCATACAAATTCGTAAGCTCGAAGAACATCGAATTTTTTGAGTCATGTCTTGATATTAAACACACCGATTTGTTTTCCGATTAAGAAGGCAATTTAGAGACTGTGGGTATTGTTTCAAATATTGATCTCTCTACAGTTACAGTAAAAAGTGATTGAACTTCCTCAAAAATCGACTCACTTTGAGGAAATCAAGTACAGCAGCGGATTTAGCCCACAGTATATCATCCAGTACAGATTTATAGCGATTACCGTCCACATCGATTTCGGAAGGAAAAGTTCATGGTAGTGCCAAAAGGTGATCAGAGTGGTTAACACCAGAAATAAAATAGCTGCCTGGATTACCAACTGTAGTTCATTTTTACGTACAAGGGTTGATCCATGCTTCATCTAAAAGATTAAAAGTAATAGCAGCGGGTTCCGTTTGTTACGTAGGATACTTGAAAGTTAACGATTTTCAACTCAGTGCAAAGTTCCAAAACCAAGCAACTTATCCCATTCTCAGTTATTCTACCTTAACAATTACTGTAGATTACTTCAGTTATCAGAAGTAGCCATCACTGCAATGTATCAGAAAGTCCGCGCCTTTTTCTTACATAGGCTCCAGAATTTTGACGGCTGCCATCATCATCTACCCAAACCGATATGTTTAAGTACTGGCCTGAGAGCGCCTTGAGAAATTACGCTAATCTCCTCGTACTGACATGTTGAAGATTGATCGAGCTTAATATTTTTCTTAACTTCTGAAATACTCTATGGACCTCATCACAGGTAAGGGCAGTAATTACACAGACTTCAGGTCTCACGGATTTTCTCTTCTCAACCGCAACATGTCAGTCAATCCAAGCGATAAAGAACGATGACAGACATTGAATAGTAAGCAGCGTAGTAAATACTGAAGAGATTTCAGCTTGACTGTAAACAAACAAACCTTATGAATTGTTGCAGCAATCACAATGTAGATGATGAACGTGGATACAATACATCCAACAGAAGTTACAAATTCCAATTTGGACATTATATAAGAGCCTCTATCATCACTGTACGACCATTCCCAACTAAAATGTTCACGCTGAAACATTGATAAACTTGCTCCTCGTAAAAAGTGTTAATGTTGTCACCTGTTTGGGTGGTAGAAAACGCCTGCAAAGCTAAGAAGAGATATCCAAAACACAAAACAGTATATAAAAGAGAGCAGTAGACCAACCTGAAATGTTTGGTATCTTTCCGCTTTCATACCCTAAGTCTAGCCTTCAGAAAAAGCTTGTATTCTGCCGTTTATTGATATTCAAATAATCAATCGATAGCTTCAATCAAAGGATTATGAACGGTCTCTTTTATATCTTTAAAGGCTTCGTCATTGCTCTAAAAAGGCGAAAATAAAATTTTGCTCTTCATTCAAACATTTCTCGTTAACTAAGCTTTTCATTTGAAGTTTCAGCAACTGGCCGATAGATCAAATCTCAAGGATCCAGCGACATAGTTGTTTTCTGAACGGACTACTAGTGCGGTGTAGCAGCCAAAAGAAGATTGGGTTTCGCAATAATGGATACTTGTAATATCCGCTCTTTGATGCGATTCATTGAGAAAAACGCGAATTTTGCTCTTTTTTCAACTTTGATAATCATGTAATAGTTCAGATTTTGAACATTTCGATGGTGTACTTTGTTTTCAATATGGCTGTATTATGATGGTGCAACAGCAAAAATAAAATTGTGTTTCTTAGTCAAATTTCGCGCTGTACAAGCTTTTCCTTTATAACATAAACAATCATTTGATAGTCTAGATCCTGTCAGTTCCGAAAGTGTTCCCGATTTGTGAAGGGAGCTTTTTATTCGGCTGTAGCTGCCAAAAGAATCTTAAGGTTCGCGCAGCGCGGCTTCGGCTTCAAGCCACCAGGCTATAGAGGTGTGGATAAGATTTTGCTATATTGGTGCCAAGCGAACACAATTTTACCTGTATATGAATAAAATTTCGCAACAAGTCACACTAGTCCACTGCACATCGCTTGCCATCAATTGTTTTCTGCTGGTTTTCATCGAGTTCCCCAATCATGAGCCTTTATGCCTTAGCAAGTGCTGAAAGAGAAGCAGCCATGTTCCCACAAAAACATGCAGTGTTACAAACGGAAGGTCTTTGCAAGAAAGGTCATCGAATGAAGTTTGCGTTTGGTCCACAGACTTTCCGGAGATGTTGCAAGCATAGCCAAGTGTGAAAATTAATCTTCGTTTGGCTCTTATAACGCAGTAAGAAGTCCTTTCAAAAAACCGGAAGCACTTTTGGATTTTTTGAGATTTGATCTGCTGACTGAATGTTGAAACTCTAAAAAAAATCGTAAAGTTTCTAACAAATTGTCTTTTTCTTTATTAAAGATTTGCGCAAGGTTGCTACTTCTTTTTCCTCAAAATTGGATGGGTAACGTTTCGGCGGCAACGCCTTCGTCTGAGCATAGACGTATATATCATACCATATTATATCCGATTACTCGGTTAATATTTCGCATGCATCAAAAATCCAATAGAAAAGAAATTAGCAGTCTAGTGATTTTAAAAACCCCATCTTATCTAGAGTTATAACAGAGCGGTAACCGGCCTTGTGCGGCACAATTTAAAAATGATTCACACTCAGACTAGCAGATGAGTCTAGGATAAGGTGCTATGTCACTTTTTATGTTCAATCACCCTTCCCTCCTATTCATTTCTGGTCTTTTGCGGTTTATCCAAAAGGCTTTTGAGAGTTTTACGCGCCGATGTTCCTGACTCCTACCCTAGGAATCTTACTACCACCTCAAAGTACGCATCGTCATGTTTTCCTACTCTGTGCGCCCCAAAGACATACTTGTTTCGCTGTTGGCTTTCCCATCTAAGTGTTCGTTGATGCTGATCCAAGGTGGTCTTCATGTCTCACCGATTTATTCTTCATCGCATGTTGTGCAAAAGACCAGGTGAATTGTACCCAAACTCATGCAATCTCCTTCTCTACCATTAGGGCATACTCTACAAATGTCAGTCTTACACGGGCGGTCGTACAAGCGGTTCCGAATCAACTGGCTACGTGGATTAATAGGAGGAATTTCTATGTATCTTACGGAGTTTTCCAGACCACTGTTTCTTAAACACTATTTCATAACTAGGCTTATTTCATTTTCTCTTAAAGGTCGTTTCAAAAATATCTTCCCGTCTGGGTTTGTAACAACATTGTTTTCGTTATTAATGTTCTGGGGCCTATCTCTCCTTATTGACCTAACCTCAGTGGCTGTTTTTTCGTACCAATTTGAAATGGCTATTTTTCGTGCCAAACGTAGTGACTCTTCTCTCACCTCACTCCCTGTACAAACATTTGTAGCCGTTCCATATGTGTCACGACTAGGTGCTGTTTTCGTGTGTAAGGGTGGGAAGAAAGGTAGTGCACTAATATGATCTAATTACCTGGTTTGCGGTACCAAATTTTGTTATATGGTCACTTTCAGAGAGGTGGATTTGAACGTTCAAAAATAAAAGAAAGTCCTCCTTAGGCTTCTCCCTTGTAAACTCAATATGCTCTGACTGCCCATTCAACAGATCAAAAACACATGTTCACCTCCTTGTGTCGAGCAGATAATGAACCAATCATCTACTTACCTACAGTAAAGTAACGTGTCACAACTGAGAAGTGGAGCTCCCACTTCCGACATGAAAGGAATGGCAATGCTTGGTGCCAATCGTTGCCTCATTTCCAGCCCTCTTATTTGGGCAAAATATTGCTTCTTTGCTAGTAAGAAACTCTCATCAACGAGAAATGATTATATGAGGGACAAAATAATTTTTCTGCTATTTCAACGCAACAATAAAGTCTTTTTGGGAAGGTTCGTTCAAATTTCTTGATTTCAGCTATCGAATGATTGTTAAAACATCAAAAGCGACTAAAAAAGCTCTTCCTGGACGGTCGAAACAGGGCACGAATCACCGAAATAATCCAGTTATGCGAAATTCAATGTTCTTTTAGCTGTCACAGCGTGCTACAAAGTCCATTTTAAAAAACCAAATGCATCATTGGAATTCTTAAGATTTGATCTATCAATTGGTTATTACAGCTTTAAAGGAAAAGCTTCGTTGGGCGAGAAATGCGTGAATGAAAAACACAATTCCAATTTTGGTCTTTCGCATAATAACAAAGCCTTTTGAAAAAAAAAACACCCTTCAGATTTTTTGAATCAAGCTATTGAAAGATTGCTTGAACATTAAGAACAATTGAAAAATACCTTTTTTTGAAAGGGTCAAGACAGGGTACGGACAAGTGCCAATTTTTTCATGTAAGCAATTATTCTGTCGTAGCTAACCAATGTTTTTTATACATAGATACATAGCGCCTTACTATACACTGAGATACAGAAAAAATTGAACGAAGAATTTTTTCTTACTATTGTTGATTCTATCTTCAAATCCAGTTGCTCCAATGAGCCCAAAAGTTTTTCTACTTCTGTCTAGTCCAACTGGATCAGGGTCAGAAGACCATCGTTGCTTTATCAGGCAACACAGCAACGAGTTTTCCTTTAAATTTACATTTTGATTTTACTTTTTTTCTGCTTCAGCAGCATCACTTTCAATGCTGAATCTGAACCTCTCCCAGTGGGAAGTGACATGTTTACATAGATTAGTTTAACCTAACTACAGTTCTTATTGTCTTGATATGTTACATGGGTTAAAACCGTCGCTTATTTTCAATGAGACCACCTTTCTTTAAAATTGGCGAAAGTCGGGAAAACTCATTGAACATGTCCCAAAACTATGAAATAAAATTGAATTGTTGAACGCTATAAGTGGCATTTGGTAACATGCCGTTTTTGTTAACACCGATGATAAGTTCAACTGCTTCACTTTGTGCTTATAGAAATCAGTGTTGAAGAATCATCACGAGTACCACTGCTTAGAAACATCAGAACAAATAAGGTAATAAAACTTGCTGAGGCGTTTGCGGTATAAGCACTGACACTAGTGGGAATAATGACGGCCACCAGAAAGGAAGTGGGAAAAGTGATACAGGATTTAGATCTGTCCAACAATCAAGTACCTCAGCCTTCAGGATAAACTGGGAAGATGTATTGTTTCACAACTTTATTGGCATTAAATACGCCTGATGAGGCATATTGAAAGTTGAGCGTGATCTTAAGAAAAAACTCGAAGCAAAATGTTTGATTTATTGGCATCCATTTGCTTTCGATTGTCAAAGAGGCAGCAGATAAAATAGGTTGTTCAGTTCGTTATGTCAAGACATACGAAGTCTAATCACTTTTTCATCTTTTGTATATTCGTTGAGACGATTCTACATTATGTGAATTTTTGGCCACGACTACATGATCTGTAGCTTTCTCTTACGTCGTTTTGGATCAAACGGGGGCTTACTACTATTCATCTGGGGTTCTGCCATAAAGAGGGTAATTTTTTACGGTCTATTGAATGAGCAGATTAACGTGATGGTATGATTCCTCAAAGACCAATAAAAAGGGAAAGGATTCAAGATCTTGAAAACTTTCATGTAAGGAAGAGAAAGATATGAATTATAACGTAACGACAGTACAGATAGTAGCTCTGGAAGTAGAATTCATGTTCAATCGAGTTAGTAAAAATTAGCTTTCCAATAGAATAAAATAACAGTTCTTGATAGGAAAATTTCTTTCAAACAATTTCTCTCGCCATTGCTGAAAACAGAATCCTTTTCTTTGTTTCCATTACTACTGCATACCTCACCTTCACCATCAGTGGAAATACCGTATTCCGTCGAGCTCTCTTTCGGATGACAAATAGACGATACAGAGCTATGACGAATGATAATGGGAAGAGGCCCACCCATGCTGAATTGAGGGTGGCTCCGAAGACCTGAATAGTCACAAGTATCAACATATTGAAAATATTAGACGCTCTATCACCGAACTCTTTAACCTTCAGGTGACTAGGATTGTAAGAGGTTGCTATTCTTCCTGTCAGTGTATTGGGCCTTCAGAAAGATCTATACTTAATCAAAGTGCACGGAACACCTCATACTTCTCGTACTGGGAGCCTCCTCATAGAATTTCCTTTGGCTGCATGTTAATCTAGTTCCATCCAACTATATGGAGAAGCTTAACATATTGTGTAAACTTTTTTGGCCTTTTTTTATAGAGCCCACTTTCTCTTTACGACAACTTGTAATGGAGTATAGTGTGAGGACTTTGCTCTCTACGTCAGTAATATTGGATGATGAGATACTCTCTCCATAGATTTTGGATCAATTGTGCTAGAGTGTTTCTACATCATCACAACAGGAGAAATAAGGACATTTTCAAGTCATGGTGAAATTTTTATGCAGATTGTGTAAAATTTCTGCCATATGAGAGGGAAGGTCAGGCCGATGTCGCACAATCAATGACTGAATATATCATTGACCGACATTTCTAACTGTAGAGCTTTCATTTTTCTCCGTAGAATTCACATAAGTCTTTACGAACGAGTGTGTAGCAGCGTTTTCGATCCACTCGATTTAGAAACGTATTCGATGACTCTAAAAATCACTATTAGATGAAAAGATATGAGGTTGTCAACAGCATTTATTCGCCGAGCATTTGACAGTTCGACGGTTTCGCATTTTTTGAAATCTGAAAGAAACAATTTTTACTCACTCTATTCAGTCAAACACTTTCATAACCAAGCCAAGTAAAACATAAGACATGTAGGCCTCTTGCCTTTCGCGCTTGCTTTGTGGCCACTATCCTATTGCTGAATTATCGACGACTGTTTTGTCATTTGTTCAAAACAATAGAGTATGTACTAGTAATTTGAACAGTTAAGTCAACAGCTAGAGTACTTTAATTCCAACCAAATTCCTAAAAAAGGTTGGCTTTCGTTTTCGTACGTTCAGTTCAATCTGCTGCGAAACATCTGCACTACCTAGGGGCTGTGGAAACCAAATCTTCACCTCTCTCATTCACACACAAATAGGGAGCTTATGAAATGCACGTCTTGTATTGCCTCTAGTGTGTGTACGAGAAGGGGGCAGAAAGGAATGATCCTTGGACTTGCAGTAAAGAATGTCTATTTCCAGTATCTACGAAACGGTAAATGTTCGTTGTAGGTATATAAAAAAAACCACGTTCCAATACAGTGGATCTGGTGAAAATAGATAACCGCTCATTTTGCCTCTTATATCATTTGAGATATGTACATTTTTGATACTTGGTTGAGAAGGGTCATTTTAGAAAAGTTGGTAAAGTGACTGAAATATCACCGGTTACTGTAAGACGCCAAGAATCCCGTAGCTGAATGTATGACGGCCTTATAGAAGGAGTGCAGTTTCATACTACAACCTAACGATGGAAATGGTAATGGCAAAGCTCGAGTGCGTTGTATCTGGTCTCGAAGAAAGCGTCTGAGAACGAATACGTTAGCGGAATCAGGTAGACCACTTTGCATCCGTGTGAATACGCATGTATTCCCGGAAGCCAAACTTGAACATGATATCCTATCAAGCGTAGACTGAACGCAAAGGCATAACGGAGACGGTTTTGAAGAAGAATTTGAATAAAAATCTGAAATCGAAAACTGAGTCGAGGGATGAGTGCCGTGATCTAGCGTAAACTAGCGCCATAATTAGTTCGACATATTCGTCAGAGTGAAGCACATTTTCTTCCATGAAAGAATCCTTGCGAGGAGTTTCAATGGTTGCGAGAAAAGCTATTTAGAATAAAGCGACAAGTTTTCACGAAAGACTGCTTACTATGTGAAGTAACATTCATAGAGTTTTTCTACTGAGGTTACGAAAGTGTTGGACTTAATAAACTTAGCGCAGTTTCGTCTTTCTAGTCTCTAGAGAAGATAAAACCACCCATCAAATTGTCATCGAGTATTGTATTGAATAGATTTTGCTGTTAACAGGTACATGTCTGCTCGTCAAACTAGTGAATTATTTGATGAATGCCACGATTTAGTAAGTCTTCCTTGAGATTTCAACATGATATACAGCGAACTACATTTTTATGCCTCAGAAAAGAATTGAAATGACTTAATATAGTCGAACTAGTTATAAACAAAGTATAGAATGGCTCAATATCGTACCCGATTAAGGCTTGGAAGGTGTATACTGATATTTGGCCATATAGTGAGAATTCCTCCAAAGCTATGACAAATCAATTGAACACAGTCGAGAATTCCAATATAAAACATTAATCGAAATGCCACAAGCTTCCGGAACTCGTCCGTTATGTGTAGGATCTAAAAAGAGGCTACTGACAACTCATTTGGGCGCCTTGTCTTCGGAATGACCTCAGTTATTTTCTAAGATAAGAAAAGAGGACAGGCAAGCAACAGGCTGACCATGTTGAAAATTATATAAACAACCAGTAGTAGAAGTGGAAAAAACTATATACGCAACACCAACGATGAATGAACTTTGGGATATCGACAGATTTTCATCCATTGAGGTCACGATAACAGTTACCGACATCTTCTCTGAATACTCAGAATGATTTTTAAATCCTTTGAATTCAAGGACTGAAATACGACTATAATAAGTGACACAAAATCACTAAGAGCAACGACTGATAATAAAATCGGCAAAATATCATCATGTTGTTGGAGAACTGGGTTTATAGAGTTGAATCAGCGCAACAGGATCGAGCTTGTAAGCAAAACGTTTAGCACTCACAGAATAAAGGAGGTAACTCAATAAATCACCTATACCACCTGCAACTCCGTTGGCGTCGACTGACTCAAGTGAACACGAGTAATACTTCAATTTTCCTACCTCGTGAAAGAGTAGCCTGTGGATTCTCTTCGCTCTAGGAGCTCGTTGAGCATCATAACTTTCTTTTGAGTTTTTTGTTAAGCAATTGTATAATTGTGTTGATAGTCTTCCTATGGTGTGCTTGACGTCCCGTGGATTACAGTCGGTAACGGCTCTTTCAATAAAATACCGTTGAAGGGCACTACGCGTCCAACCTGTCTTATCTTCGATATATTAGCGCATAGAACGGCATCATTGTCGATAGCTGATGTGGGCTGGAACTTTGAATCCCTCGTTTCATTCGCGAGATACGGAATGCTAACATCGAGTTTTCGTTTGTGCGTTCAGTAACACTAAAACTCTTGCATCCTGTTTACGTGACGACCATGTGTCTGCTGGATACGTTAGGGCACGGATAATCGTTGAGTCGAAAAGGCGAGCGTGGAGTCAGATGTTGTTCGTCTTGATGCTCCCCAAACAGCTCGTTTTCCCCTGCGCAACTATGGAGCTAGGTCGTCCATCTAAATTGACGGCCTACAAGGATGTAACTGCAACATGGATGTAACATGGATGCAGCGTTCGGGGATATTCATTCACTTGAGCGTAAATGGGCATGCAGAACCACTTCGTTCCTCGTAAACATCGCTTCCGTCAGATCTAGTAGAAAAGCATTCTTCTAACAAGAGATAACTAAATCGACCACTATGCGTTCGCATGGGTGATTAGTGTTATAAGAACGATGCCATCAACAAAGCGAAGGTTATGTAATTGCTCACCTTCAAATTTAACTCCCATGTTGTCCTTTTATCTCTGCATCGTTTGAGCGGAAGGGAGTGAATAATTTTGGAATGATTTGCCTAACTCTCCGAATATTTGGCTAATTTAAAGTATTTGGTTGATATGGAAGTAACCGAGGTTGCCGCATTGTTAAAACGCGTTGTTTAATAATTGAATATGTTTTCAAATGAGCATGATTATAACTGGAAAACAGATTTTCCTTGAACTGTGGTGTTATAAATCAAAAAAAATTTTTTTTTGGTGAATCTGCTGAAGCACAAAGTTTTCAAAAGTTTGTCTTTTTCTTTAGCTGACATTTCTACGCGCTTCGTCTCCTTTTGAGGTCTACTGATTCGAGCCGATGCATCACAGTCGTTCATTCTCGTTGTGGTACTAGACTGATGCCGTTGAAGTTGGATCTTTTTCGGAAGAGCACCGCTCAATGAGGAACTCACTCGACAAGTGTGAAAAGTGGAAATTAATCGGCTATGAAGAAGACGAAACTCGTCGATCTGCTGGTCGAAGAAATGAATTATTCATTAAATTTATGCTTTCGCCTAGTCATCGAAGAAAATGTGGCCATGTTATAGATCATATTGCTGCGAATTTCTCGCTTTATGTTTTACGTTAATGACGTCTTACTTAGTGCATGCTTTGTATTTACTAGATTAAGCAAGATGTTTTAGTAAAATCGTGAAACTTCCATTTTTTGACACATTTATATCGTTTCTATTGATAGTTTTGATCACTCGCATTTTTTTGCTCCTTAAGCGAGGCACGAGGTGTTAAATCGAAACTTTATTCACACAACAAAAAAGTTAACGTTTCGGCAGGTCGAATCCGTCAGAGCGTGGAAAGGTCAAAGTTGTTTACTATTCAATCAGTCCAATACTTCCATTACTTCTTTATAGAAAATTGTCAGACCTAGATTTCGATCACATCAAGCACAAAGTCAACCTTAAACATACTCACCGCTTCTTATTATATGTCTTCCACTGAATGAACAGGTGAAGGGCAACGGAACGATAAACACATAAGCCACTAATGCACTATACCCATCAAAACTACAGTCCTATATACTGACTCTTATCACGCGTGATTACGAGGCATTCTTCCCTGCGGTTGTGTTTATCCAGAACGCCTGAAGTTCTTTCGTGCTGATGCTTCTTGCTCCTGCTCAAAGATGGTGACCTCTAAATCAAATCCTCCGGTATGCTTTTGGGCTCTATGTATACCTTTTTCTAGTATGGCGCATGTAAACTAGAGTTTTTCTATGCGAGCATAGAGCGCCCTACGTGTTTCGCCAATATATTTATCGTCGCACGCTTTGCAAGAGATTAGGTACATTGTGCCTACGCTCATGCAATCACCGTCCCTGACGTAAGAGCACATTCGGTAGTCCGTTCTTGTGCAGAGGCGGTCATATAAACGATTACGAACTAATTGACGCATAAGAGTATTTGGTGCATTTCTGTTACTGACACCAGTAGTTCTAAGCCTGCTCTTTTCAAACAACGTTTTATAGCCGTACTTATCTCATTTGAATAGAACGGGAGGATAAACGGAATCTTACTTTCTCTAGAACTTTTGTGCAAGGACGAACTGTTTCCTCCAAACCTAAGCCGGGGGGTTACAAAGTTGTAGACACTAGAAATGGCTATTTTTCAAGCCAGCTTTCCGGATTCTATTCCTACTTTGAACATAAAGGCAACAGCTAGGATAGGCGCCAGTCGCTGCCCCATTGCCAACCCTCTAGTCTGTGCAAAGTACTTCCCGGACCATCTGAAGATTGAGCAATTCAGACACTCTTTCAAGAATATCATGAAATGCTGAATCGATAAGCCAAACATGATGACAACTCCTTGTTGTTTTGTAAGGAGCTCGTATGTGGCTTGTAATGCAGAGTCGTTTGGTATACAGAGTATTACGTTGGTATACAGAGAAGTGACGTCAAATGACTCCATTACGAACGCGTTATTTGGATTCGCGTTGCGCAGACGGTCCAGGAACATCTGAGTGTTGGTCGGATAGGCTGGAATGTGTCTTACTAACTGGGATGTTATTAAACGCAAGATCCATGCTATCCTATCCGTCGGTCCGTCTACACAGGTGATAATGGGTCTAGCTTTGAATGTGGATGGATTATTAGACATCAGATCATCAGTGGATAATGAATTATGTGTTCTTATAAGCAAGTATAAGACGGGACATGTTGGTGATTGGATTTTCAGTTGAGTGATGATAGATGGTCTTAAATCTGCGGCTTTTGCCGTCTGGACCCACTCATTGTTCAATTTGCGGTACTGTCTTCTAAATTCTTTTAGAGAATATGATCGGCAAAACGAAACATCTTTGAGATGCCTTCTACTCATTTCGATATCTAGCTGTCGGGAAATGACTGTGAACTTTCCACCCTTATCGTTAACTGAAAGTCTGATTTGTTCCCGCCTTATCGACTCCTGAACTTCTTTCATCCCACATTTTTGCACCTCGGTAAAATTTGACTGGTATCTTCTAGCGCGATAATGATTAAGAGTTCTAAAAGTTTCGTCCTCAAATTTTTCTAAATTTCCTTTCAATTTCCTCGTTGAGGTCATGTTGTTATTTTCGGATATATTCATCTAGTTTATTGATTTCACCTCCAAAATGCCTGTTGAACAGTGTGTGTTGTTGTGCAATTATTGAAGAAAAGGTTTAACGATTCTCAAGGCCGTCGATGATATCAGTGAATGTGAATGTGCTGGTACGGCGGCAGAATCGACTGTAGACAGATGGTTTAAGCAATTTAATGAATGCAATTTTGATCTTGAAGACATGCCTCATTCTTGTCAGTCATCGGTTTGGAAGAAAATGACTTGCGAGCCGCTTTGGATGCTGAGTCTTCATCGACCGCTTGTAGTCCAGATGTTGTTACACCTGATTAAGGCCTCTTTCAATCAATGTAGCACACTTTGATTGATCGATTTGAATGATTTAATAAAATTAAAAAAATTATGCCAAGAGTTTTTGATTCAAATGAGCTGGAACGGTATTTCGAGCAGATCCGGAATCATGCAGAGCTGTGACAGAAATACGTGGGCGATGGCGGTCTAAACTTTGAGGAATAGATATTGTCGTTTTTATTGTTGCTAGGTTGGAAAGAAAGTTTCCATCGCTTGATAAACTATTAAAAATTTAAGCATATATTCGGACAACAAACAACACAATTATTTTTCAAAATACAGGCCATTATTGTCCACCACTTATTGCCATCGATCCGCCACGTTTCGGATCTGATCAAAGTACCACTCTTTCGGCTTTGAATCAAAGAACTTTTGGCAAGCTTCTCCAACTTCATAAAAAGATTCAAATCGGCAACCTTCCCAAATGCGTTGCAATGATCGGAAAAGGACGTAATCAGATGGAGCACGTTCGGACTATAGGGTGGATGCGGTAGAATCTCAACTCCGTCCCATTCCTCAAACTTTGCCTTGGGTACGGTCGCCCCAAGCCTTGTTGATTTGGCGAGCAGCATCACCAGCATTTGAACCAAATTTGTACTTGTAAAGCACAACAAGCGTTTTTGCTCTCTGGACAATTCCATTCTGCAGCAGATATAGACAAATTATATCTTAATAGATGCGCAAGAATTAGAACTTTAAAATGATATGAAAACCACACACGATTCATGCGAAAAATGGCATTCCCATCCCGATGATGGAAATTTTCTATCCAACCTAATAATTTGCGCATAAAACGGAAACTTCCAAAAAGTTCCTAGAACTTTTTACTCAACCTCAGAAATTTTAGACTATGGAAAGTATGTCAGACAAGAAGCCAATTTAAGCAAAATTCTTTACCGACTTAAAATCTTGTAAAGGAGTCAAAAACAACTCGTAAAATCCTCAACGCATTGAGTTGAGGGACTGCGAACGAACGTGCGATGCATTTGTTGTTTAAGAAATTCGTGGAGATGAGGGCTTCGAAGATGAAGACCGTAATGGCTGGCCATGGAAAGTCATCAGAAGTAGAGGAGAAGTATTTGTCGAAGCTAATACTCTTATGACTACACGAGATGTTGCAAAAAAACTCAGCGCCACCCATTTCACGTCGTTCGCCATTTGATGCAAATTGAAAGGTTGTTTTTACAAAGGCAATTGTTATTGCAGCCGGCGGCAGCCACATGTCAGACAACGTTAGCTTCAAAAGTTGAACCAAGTGGGCTACAAAGTTCCGCCTTAGCCTCCATATTTGTAGGATCTCACCTCCATCGACTACCACTTCTTCAAGCATCTCGATGAGTTCTTGTAGGAAAAACGCTTTGACAACCAACAAGATACACTGACTGCTTTCCAAGAGCACTTCGATCCTCGAGGCACTGATGTTCAGTTTGAAAAAGCTAAACTCATTCATCGTTAAGAAATATGTGTTGGTTGGGATGAGTACTAATTTGATATATAAAGATGTTCGAATGAAGTTTTAACGATTTACGAGGTCATGGCTTGGAAACGTATCCAATTTCGCATCAACATGATATTTTCATTCAAAGGTTACACCAAAGAAAGCAGTCAGTTGGCTCGATGATCTTCTTGTGGTACGCTTGACATCCCGAGGAATTCCCTGGTAGCGCCTCTTCTCCATCGCTTGCCGTTGGAACGCATTGTGTGTTCGGCCAACCTTATCTTATAACTTGGCGTGTAGAAGGGCACCTCCGATTTCGATCGTTGATGGCGGTTGGAACATCTGATCTTTTCTCTCATTTGTAAGACACAAGAGGCATCGGCATCCTGATTGATCGTTTTATGTCGTTAAAGTGCCCCTATATCATGACTACATGGGACGCGGCGTCAGGTTTCTGATGCATATGTTAAAGGCAATGGGAGTCGCCGAGCCGAAAAAGTGACCATGTAATCGGACGCTCCTTGCTTTCTTTATTGCGTCTTTGTAAAAGCCCTCTAAGCTAGCATTCTCCTGCTGAGCTCTGTAGTTAAATCAATTATTTGTAAATTCACCGGTCTAGATAGACGTAGTCGACGCATTCAAATATGTCAAATTCGTTAAGCGTCAAAAGGGTATTCAGGATCAGTGTGTTTCTCATAAACTCCGTTTTTTCGTGATTTATGAGAGAACCAATACTTCCGCAAATATTGTCGAAGTTGTTCCTCACTCACTCTGCTTAGCTAATATGGTATAAGGACGTTACCTTCACCAAAATGAATGGCGTGTAATTGTCGACCATCAATTTTCACTCCCAGTTTCCAAATTTCAGTGTTCGTATAACATTGTGAATTGTGGTGGCAGATAATGCTTGTGTATGAACTTTTTATATAAATCACCAAGAATGTTCACGTTTAAACCAACTTCACCGAACTGCCCACAGATTCTACGAATGCAACGAAGCGCCGGTGGTGCGACGGTTAGCATACGCTCCTGGAAAGAGTGAGATCTGGGTTCGAATCCTTCGAATCCCGGCTGACGCAAATGTTTTTGCACAGCTTTCCACATTATTGGGTATACTTCCACGAATGCTTTAGCTTCAGTTAAGTCAAACCTTCCCAAAATTGAGAAAAATGGGATACACTGGTATGTTTCTCCGACGATACTCCAATGACCTCGGTGACCGTGTGAATTCGCCTACTGTTCCAAATCTCTTTGGAAACCCTGTTTGTTCACATGGGTGCCCCTGATTGAGTGTCTTGTCAATCCCTTTTCAGATGACTCGAGTGAAAAGTTTGTGGACGATAGATAACATTCAGATTGAGCGATAGTTGCCGATATCCTGGCCATCGGCAAAAGAGTATGTTTTGCTTTTGTGGAATGTTCCAGTCTCGTTCGATAGCTCAATTCAAGTGAATTCGAACGGTGTATTTTATTTCTCAAATTACTTGTTTTTAGCTCTGTAATAGTGGTAATGAAATTTTCTTTCAATAAGAGGATTTTTCGCCGGACAGAAGTTTTTCCATAGCCATATTCTAATCATTAAATAGGGCAAATATTGATAATTTTAACAGTAAGTTTGATTTCTGAAATAAACTTCGTATAGCGCTGTAATATTAGAAAGAAAATATGGTTTCACACTCGGTGAACACTTCTTGTCTGCTACGGTCTGTGCATTAGATGTAATATAAATCCGCGGAACGAATCATATGTGAATTTTTTGCTGAGTATCAAGATTTTACATTACACCATCGAAGCAGCATGTGGCGCAGTGGTTAGAGGTGCCCTGCGTCGCATACGAGGTCAATGGTTCGATCTCGCGCTCATGGCTCACCAAGCCATTTATTCCTCCGGGGTCAGTAAATTGGTACCAGACAGGTCTCAGACTTGTCTGGGAGGATAAGCAGCACTGACTCGGTTCAGCGGGAGGCCACCGCGAGTCATTGTAAAGGCCAGATATGCATTCAATCACCTCAAACGAAGTTAGAAATTGAAGTCGAATGCATGGCGCATCCCTTAGGGATTGATCAACGCCGAGAGCTTTATCCTTTAGCTTTTTATCAAGATTGTCTCTAATAATTCACATTTTCCTCTACACGCTGCTTTCTTTTGGGAAAAGGATTTGCTAAAAATGATTTATTGTGCTTCATAGATTGACAAATTCATAACACAATAAAGATCATATTATACCTTTCCTTCGAGTACTTTATTAAGACCACGCTCAAATTTCAATAGATCCTGGGCTGTACAAGAGCCTTTACCAGACCACATGACATGTTGGCTTAAATAATAAATAAAGGATCTGTTGAAATTTGAGCGTGGTATAAATAAAGCACTCGGAGGAAAGGTATAATATGATAAAAATACCAGCCAGCTAGCAATCGAGTGCGAAAACACTCAGTGTTAGGTGAATGTTCCACCTGACAAAGAGTGTAAAGCGTAGGTCGTCGATAACTATATATAAGGAGTGTGACGCTCCCGAGAGAACTGACTATGAAAAGATCGACAGACGACGGGTTCTGCCCGGCTGATGAGTCTGTAAGGACGAAACACGTGTCTCGGGCTGTACAAGAGCCTTTACCAGACAACAATAAAGATCATTTTTCAGGAGGCCAGAAAACTTTGACTGCATCAAAGAATAACTCAAAAAATAGTTATTGCAGTCCACGACTATGCTGCGGTTCAAGCTGACATTTTCTTGCACCTTTTAATGGACGTTGACTCCTCGGCTCATCAGCGAGAAACGAAGAACAGTAACGAATAAGAGAAATTCTAAATGATTCTGAACCAATTTCCGACTCTAATATTGACCCTACCGCGGCAGCAATGGTTGTAATATCGCCAGGCAATTTGTGAACAGAATTGAAGCTTCACTCGATTTCTTTCTTACACTGTAATACACTGTGCTTTTGTGAGAGCACGACGGCTTCTTTTCGGTGGTTGGTGGAGCAAAAATGCACATGATTAACTGAACTCGATGAGAAGCCGAAGACCGTTGGAAGGCAGTTGACTTGCAATAAGTCACGCAATGCGACGAATGTTAAGTTGGCTCGTTAGCCTGATGCCTATGTTGGAAATCCCATTTACATCCCGACAATGCGTGGTGGTCTGGTGTCATTGTTGCAATGCGTGGCACCTAACTTTGTTTTGGGTGCTAAAGCTCACCTAGAAGTCCTCATGAAAAACCAAATACATTACTGAATTGGCAGATTTCAGACACATCAAGTGTTACTGAAAGTCCAAGGAAAATGCTCTGTTCGGCGAAAGATGCGTCGAAACGCCGCACGTGTGAAACACAAATTTATTTTGGCTGTCAAAGCACACTAAAAGGTTTTCTCCAAAACGCAACTACTTTGTTGAAATTGTTTAGATTTTAGTTGTCGATTAAGCTACAGAACCGTTTGAAAGAACTTAGAAAACGCTTTGCTTCTAAACGGGTGCGGCTAACAGCAATAATTTGGATGCGTGAGCGCAATTTTCTTATGAGCACTACAAAGCTGCGAAAATTCTATTCTAGAAACCAAATTTGCCATTGAAATTGGCAAGATTTGCTCTATCTATCAATCAAAACCTGATTATGAAAAGTTCCATCCGGCGAGAAATTCTTGAATGTGAAAAATTTTAATGCAACTGTTACAGCACCAAAACTAAGCCATTAGAGAAATAAAATACACCATCAACTTCACTTTATTTGAGATATCGAACAACTACCAAAGCGTTATACAAACGCAAAAAATGTGTTTTTACGGAAGGCCTCAAGCAGGGTTGAGATAACGGAAAAGTACCGGAGCTTGTTAACTGAGGATCACTCTTAGACGTTTTCCATTGATTTTCTGGTAACATAGTAGCGTGCTTTTTGCCGATTTTGATCGCAAGATATTAAAAGGGCAAAATTGGGAGCACAAAGTCATCTCAAACGCTTCGTTTTATCGTAAGCAAAACTATGTGATAAATAATAGACGTTGAGTGTACAAAAGTTGTTCAGACAGTGATATTCTTAGCGGGGGAGTCCTTCATATGATGACAGAACATTTTGAGGATCGCACTTCAGTATAGTGTGAGCTCAAGTATGCTGATAAGAAAAAAATTGCGCACTAAACCACTTAGTACAAGCATAATGAAGGTACAAGAGTAGGGAATTTTCCCATTTATTTAGTGAAGCGCTCTGCTCACTAACTTTTTACCCCTTCAGAGTAGCCAGATTGGCAGTAGCCTTGCCTGTAGGCATAGCAGCACTGAAGTGACAGACTGGTTGGCCTAGTTACTCTGTTAGCGAGATATACAGTCAGTCACATCAAGCGATTCCTGTTCAAGTCCTTCATATAAATCATCTCTCAAGAATTGGTCAGCGTTGAGACCTTTGTTCATCATCCTTCAGTTATATATACCCATTAAACTTCTGGTAATCAGTAAGAAGTAGGGAACAATACCCAAGCACAGTAAGGCGTGTATGCATAAATGCTCGTTCGTCTAAACACATGGCATAGGTCAGCTTGCAAAAGACGTTGGAAACTATTTCTGATATCGTGGATTCTAGTCGAAGCATAATCTGTCTATTAAACGGCTTGTTTATATGCAGATCAATGACGATATGACAGAGGGTTTAATTTGCCACGGTGATAGAATAACGGAAATTTGCAGACGCGTTGAAAGACGCCACGAACTGCTGTGGTGCACATTTCTCTCCTTCCGGCTGGGAGTAGGTGAAATATCTATATATGCAAAACTCTTAGTCTCTACTGCATATGGGCAGTCTATTCTAACGACTGAGAATTTTTGAGAAATGGGAGCTTGTTGTTGCTTGTTGAAAACTAGTTGTTGAGTTTAGTTGAGAGAAAAGTTGAGAATTTCTTTTGTACGATGATTTTTGTCCAACTTACAAGAACAGGATTAGAAAATGCCTACCTTTGATCGTACACTCGTGAGTGTTTTCAAAGGTATTCTTTGACGTTTCTCAACTGATAGACGTCTATGGCTCAATATTTCATTGCGTGTGACATAAATATAAATCAATGATGTCGGCAAGCTATTCTATGTAAAAGGATGGTTGAACAAAAAATTTATGCATGCTTCCACTGTTAGAAAAACGGTATGGTAAATGAAAATGTTTTGACAAATTATCATCCACGGTGTTCATATCACGAGGATGTTCACAAGTAATTCTACTACACATAGTTCTCTAAAAAATCTATGCAAAAAGTGTTGAATTCAATTGTCTATGTGAGTACAGCGCAACACCACAATTTTCAGAATTATTGCCGAGTAGAAGAGGTGGAGTTTCACTAGTTAGAGACAAGAGCTTGATAGAATACACAACCTTCATCTAACAATAAATGAACTTTTGGAGAACTTGCCTGTGCAGTGCCGTTTTCTTATTCATAATTTACGATCTCATTGTGGGTAGGGAGTTTTCTAAGAACTAGGTTACGATGGAAAGAAGACCAGTAGGTTGGATGAGGTTGAGAAGGAGCTGTCAATTCTACTATGTAGTTTAACTCATACTGAAAACCAATACACAATTTGCAATGTAGAGAGCACCTAGTCACAAGCTGATATGTGACTTTGATGAGAATTGCGGCAAGTGCAGCGATTAAAACATAGAAATCGTGTCGTGTAATTTTTGTATAATTATAGAACTGAATACTTCATTAGTACAGCAAAGTGATATTCTTTGTGAACCTTACAATTACGTGCATACAAAGGCAAGCTACAAATTATATAGCACTTTACTAATGTTATAGAGATCATCCAAGAGTATAGAGTGGTATGCAATAACTCTATGTGAGGCAGAAAATGAGTCCGCGTTACACATCTGGAGCGCGTGTTATTAGTGAACTACCGAGGCCACTCTATACTCTTAGATGATCTCTTTGCTACCCTACAACTCTTTTTTCGGTACATCCTATCGTAGATGCTAGCGACCAGCATTTGAATGATTTGGTTGGGTAAGCACATATCGGCATTAAACCATTTGAGCTGACAGTTATCCGAAATAAAAAGTTTACTTGGATTCACTATTTTTACTGCCTTTTAGCAGAAGTGCAATGTTATCAAGATCATCCAAGATCTTAAAGTGCTACGCAAAAAAACAATCTCAGACGGGAGTTGAACCCGCGTCTCACCTATACCGGAGGCGCATGCTACCTACATGCCATCAAGGCCTCCTCATTGCTGCCACTTTACTAATGATTATTCGGGTAATAATTAGTTATCAAAAGCAAATTGGTAAAGTATATCACGCGTTTGGAATTTGAGTGAGGTGGAAAATAGAACTATTGTCCTCTGGATGTTTTTTATATCAACATAGGCTGCTAACGCATTGAACATTGCAAACCTTAGATTTGACCGAATACAGTTTCGTAGTGCCTTTAGGAGAACAAGACATGCTTCATAAGTATGTAAAGTCGGGTAGAAATATTGCAAAGGCTCTCATGCATGTGTTTGAACACAAACTATTCAGATATTAATAATTTAACAATGGTCAATCGAAAATTAATCAGTTGCCCGAAGTGAATTTGGCAAGCGTGGAAAATTTATCTCACGTAGAAACTCAAAGTGAGATGCAAATTTACAAATACTGCTTTATGCATAGATTTCATAAGGACGTCAGCTATCCATGAGTGCATAATTATGAGCGAAGCACAGTGAAATGAATACTGTCCGATGAAAACAACTCTATCACCATCAAAACGTAGCATACGAAGCGCCTTCTCATGTTAAAAGTATTTTCGATCTTCTAAAAGGAACGATTTGGGGTGGCAGTGATTATTGATGCAATATATCAGAAGGCAACAGACGGCTTAATCATTTAACTAACGCTTCCGTGCCATAAATCAACGAAGCCCAACCTCGGCTACTTTCAAGGACTGCTAGGACAATCGCCTTGACTAAATATTGTACGACGTCAGTGAAGAAGGCGGAATTCTCAATCAGCAGCTGAAGCAATCCGTATAATTTTAGAAAGCATGTGAAGGATGAATGCAAGGAATGAAGCGCATACAGAAGTGCTGATGTCTGCTCACTAAACTGTGATGACGGGTCATGTAAAAAAAAGTAGTGAACGTTTTGTTACATAGAAACAATCTTTCCACATGTCACGTTTGTGGCGTGTGTCTTAAAATATTGATAAAATTTTGATCTCAGTTTTCTTTTGAAAATAAATCTCAATGCCAAACTGCTCTAGTAGTATTGATAAAAGGATAATAAGACATGGTTGAGTCTTTCTCTTTCAATAGCTCAGAAGGCAGTGGCCAAAATGCTGTTGCATTTTACACGACATTTCTCCATTAAATGAACATAACAGCTTTACTAATGGAATTTCACGACTTTCCAGCAAGTCGTCATGCATGGAAAATGATGGATTAGGGGGCTAATAGCATCGTTACACAAATGTTCAACGCCGTATCGCCTTGTAATTAGACTGGGATAAAGGTGGGTATGGACTCTCTCTTGATTCGGTATTTCTTGTAACGTCAAACAATACGCAAACAGAAAGAATACAGACACATTGCAACACCTGCAACCGAACTCATTTGAAGCTAAAGAAAGTAGTGCTCCTAAAAAACGGTTTACTTCATTTCTCTGTTTTTTTTTCTCAAACTTCCTTACGCCAGCAGCAACGAATTCGAATCAGTAAGAAACAACACAATACAGATAGCATAATGATAATTGTGTATTTGGACATGATCGGAAGCAAAATCACCGCAGCGAATAGCTGTAATGGGCCAATAAACCCTGTTAGATATTTTATTGGTTCCGTGTGAATCATAGGGTAATATATATAACGACTGATTTGGCAAAATCTTAGACTAGTGAAAGCATCGTGCAGCGGTTATCGGACAAAATAAGAATGTGTAAAACAGGTACAAAAAACATTGAAGTGTTTCTTTCGGATGAGGATTTGATATGCAAATTAGAAAAGAGACGCAATGAGCATGCCATGGTTAAAGATTTGCATCTACTTATGTGTTAGTATTTGACCGTTTCTAAAGCAATTCAAAGGTAGATGAGCATGATTTAATTCTCTCAGAGTATGTTATCAAGCTGATGACGTCAATACGCTAGAATGAAAGCCACATTCAGTTTCAAAGAATGAACATGTAAACGAACACGTTTATATGTAAGCAAAAACGTTTATAGCTCAACGAATCTCAGTTCATTGACGTCATCAGCTTGATAACATATTCTGAGAGAATTAAAGCATCTAAATCATCAATACAACATCGCAATTCATTGTGCAGAACAGGTAGCCAAACATTTTCACCACATATAGCATTTTCAGGACACTGTGCATCAGAGGGAGTTTCAGTAATAATCTTAGGTAAAATTTAGTTATATAGGCATTATTATCACCCAGAGATGGAATATAAGTGAAGAGAATCTCATAATCAAATTTATAGCATAAAGAACGTTCATGCCTTAAGAAGCCATTTTCTCAGAAAATTACATAGCTGCAAAAGCATATTTCCAACTCTTAATGGACATTTTGCCCTTTTTCAAATAATATTTCAGTAGCCAATCAATAGCTTGAAAAAAACTGCTTTGAATATTAGCCTAGGTTTGTAACTAGGTTTGTAGAACGACCTTGATAGCACGCTCTAATAACAAAGAAAGAAGTAGATTTCACAGCGCATTTGTTAGTATTTATTTAGTATTTAGAGAGTACAAAAAGATTGCATGGCAATTCATGCTACAAAAAAATGGAATATATTTCTTTCTAAGTGTTTCAGTACAGAGATCGTCATCTCTTCTACATATCCTCATGTCAGTACGAAAGCTGTATCTACGAAAAAGGAACGCACCTCCAAGCACATGTTGCACATTTTCAATGGTGTGCAAAAACGTTTGCGTTGACTGGGACTCGAACTCAAATTTCACTGTGTCCAAGAGCGCGTGCTGAATCGTTGCACTACCGACGCTCGTTTTGCACACCTCTCCTTTTATGTTACGACGCGCTATCTGAACAGCCAGCTGTAACTAGGGTTCAATGTCGATAAGTAACTGCCCACGCCAGACCGTAGACGGTTCGCTGTTGACAGATACCTTGTTGTAGCGTAGAAAGAGAGCTGTGCAAAACGAGTGTCGGTAGTGCAACTGTTCAGCACACGATCCCGGAAAGACTGAAATTGAGGTTCGAGTCACAGCTGACGCAAGCGTTTTTGCACATCACTCTACATCATTGAGTTTATTCTAACATCATAACACCGCAATGGGCCGTCAAATAAAATGATTCTGACTGAGAATATGGGCAAGACAACTTGAAATACTCAACGCCGTGAGCAGTTTGCCAAATTCACGATTCTTTCTACCTCAACACAGGCTGATAGGTCACTGGGAGTCATCGAGAGCGCATTTGAAAGATCAATGCTGGGAGTATTCCGTATATCGTAGATGAGAGAAAGAAAACTTCTGACTTACGCCAGCAATGAAAAATAGCATTGCTTTACACACCGAGCCATCGAGGATTAGGTGGACTAGCAACGTAATGTTCTAATGATAGCCGATAGACAAAAGCTGATAGTAAAAAGGCTTACTCTTGAAATGACAACGCCCAACAAAAAAGTCACCGTACAATGATTAAACATTGTAGCGGAAATCCTCAAGAAAAAAATATTGTCTCCATTCGCTGCAAGGTTTTATTTTTACTACAAGACTTGGAATATGCATATGAAATATTTGTCTTTTTATTATACCTTTATTTCTGGTATTTAATCAAGATCTCGCTCAAATTTCTATATGTTTCATAATTATTATCTGAGCCAGCATGTCATGTGATCTGTTGATGGGTTCTTGTACAGCCCGATACACGTGTTTCAATTTTACAGTCTCATCAGTCTTAAAAAAAAACCTAAGTCTCATCAGTCGGGCAGAACCCGTCGTCTTTGGCTAATCCTCTTGGGGCGCCATAGTCTCCTATATGTTGCCTCAATTAATGATTATGAGGTATATTGAATTTTGAGCGCACTTTTTAATAAAACACTCGAAATAAAGGTATAATAAGATACAAATACAAAAATAGTACAAAAATACCAGCTAAAGAGAAATGGAGTGTACAACACTGCATGTTCGGTGATGTTCTCACTTGACTAAACAGTGTAAATCGTTCGTCGACGCCTACTCTTAGTTAAGGGGAATGAGTGCACTAAGAGGATTGGCCATAGACTACGGGTTCTGCCCGACTGACGAGACTGTAAGGTTGAAACGCGTGTATCGGGCAGCAAAAGAGCCCATTAACAGACCACATGACATATTGGCTTAAATAATAATGAAAGAATTCCTTTTACTATTTCAACAAATTATTCAACTGCTTGGCAAAGTACTCCTTATGATAATTTTCGGCATGGCATGACTTGTACATCATTTTTATGTTCTTCATAGAATACTAAACTGGAGTTCAGATTTGTAGTTTCGCCTTATCCAAAAAACCGAGCACAACTATAATTTAGGATATATTAGGATTCTTACAATATCAAACACATAGCTAAGTTTCAGTACTCTTTGAATGGTATTTTCTTAGAAGACCTTCCCGTCTTCCGGTAAAAAAACTCCAAGAACTCCATCCGAATGCCAGATTACAGTTGCTGGTGCCATTAAGACACGGTGAACCACAGCAGCGACGACATAATTACGTTGTCCACTAACGTCCAAATGGAAAACGAAGTCTAAGAAACAACTTGCAATGTGCATTTTACCATGCTGAACTTATTATAAGTAATGTACCAAATTTCAACTTACGAATGTGGATATAAACAAGATGTGAAGTAGAATTCAGTTCATCTCATAGTTTATTATAGGCAGATGGTGCTTTCGACGGATTACAGTAACTCGTTACGACTTGAATGTGGTTAATGCGGTAAGATTTAAAACTGGACGTGTCTCATTCGAAACATTTGATAATAGTAAAAGGATAATTATCATTTCTTGATCACCTTCTTGTTCAAAATAAATGTTTGCAAGGTCCTCCTTTTCTTTTAGTTTTCTTCCGATTTCTACTGAAATATAAGGCGGAGATCTCATAGAAGGTTGCAGCATTAGTTCGAGAAGGAGAGCTAAGGTTCCAAAGAGGTTTAGTGATGTATAACAAAAAATCTCTCACTCATAACGGAAACATTTCGGAATTCTCTTCTATGCAGTTTCTACTATTAGTTTATTAGTTACGTGAAAATAATATTGGGCACGTTTCCACTTTTGACACTTCATCGATCCGCCTTCACAGTGTGTTTTTCACTGTGCGAGACCTAGTACTTCTAGTATTCAGTTCATTTTTTTCGCCTTCTTCTCAAACGTTGTAGAATGCTGGTTGGGTTCGTCTCCTGCAATCTTGAAGATAGCTTGACAATGGAGTTCCATAGGGCGTTGTTGTTCATTGCCGGAGAGAGTTAGAGGTGGAGCAGTGCTTTACAGGCGCTGCGACGAACTCAGAACCACTTGGCCACGGCGGCCATATTTGCGACTACAGATTGTATTGTGCACTTTGATTTTGGAACAATCGTTATGAAGTGCCCAAGTTCGTGGAGTTTCTTTTTACTAGGAAGCAATTTGAGAATCGATGTCTCTGTCATCTAAAAATCTTGGCAGAAAGAAATACAATCTGACAACATATTTTGGTTCTTTTTGGTTAGAAGAGAACAAATGAAGAAACAATTCCTTTGAGACTGTGTAAAAGAAATTCTCTAACTATTCTCAAGAAAGTCTTCTTCAAAACTCTTCAAGGGAAGGAGAACATTTATGCTTGACACACGCCTTTTTCTAGTAAGTGTTTTTTTCTTCGAATTCTCAGTAATTATTCGATAGCGTAAAATGTGAAGATTTCAACGTTATGGTGATTTTCTGGATAGACCGCTTCATTGAAGTGCAGCAGGAAAAATAAATTTGATTTCACATACACATGCACGGGTTTTTTAGCTATTCTACGGGATAGGGGCCAGAGCACTTTCGATTGGTTTCAACACGGTCGTCGATCGGTTGGTCCTTCCGCGGATCATAGGGAAGAGCGATTTTTGCTATTCAATTAGAAACTGTTTCTCCACTTTGAAAGAAACTTCAAAGTCAACCTGTCCTCAGCAAATACTTATCGAGGCTGATGTTCCACCCAAGAATGTCGAAAGGAGTCTTCTAAAATCGGATCTCATAAATGTAGAGTGATTACAAAACTTCGCGTCGGGCTGGACTAAAACCCGCCCATCACTCTATCCGAAAGCGTGTGCTCTATCCGTTAAACTACTGACGCCCATTTTGCAGAGCACTCTTTTTACGCTGCAGCGCATCTATCTGCCAGCCGCCAGCCCTCAAAGGCCTGGTGCGGTCTGGACTTTGAACCCAGTCACGCTGACAGATACTGGGTATTAAAGATCAAATGAAAAAGTTTTTATTCAACTGCTGTGTTGGACATTCAGCACAACTAATTGTAGTGTGTGCGATCAGTATGCCTACTGTATAGTTTTTTATCTTCTGTCTTATTTAATTAGAGCCTTTTACTTGAGTGCCTCCACTTTTCAATTTATCAAGGGGAACATTTATACGAAAAACATGCACCTATAACTATTCATTCAGTAAGAAGTATAACGAAAGGAGGCAAAAAATCAGCAAATTCAAGATCTCAGCTGAGCTTTCAACCCGAGATTATCTCTATTAGGGGTTCAGATGTTGTCCACTACACCAAGGAGAAGAAAAGATGGCAAATAAAAGTCAAAAGTTCCAAGAAAGTTGTCGAGTTACAAATTTGATCTCAGCTCTATAAGGAAACGTCAGTTAAAATTGGCGTTTTCATCATATATTGCTCTTTTGTGTTAATGTTTTGTCAACGGTGAATTCTCTTCCTCTAACAAACGCATAAATACTTCAGAGCGGCAATATCAGGATTCTACGGAGTTGCGAGACTCGTACTCAACAATATTCACTGGAAAGACGATAACCCTCATGCAGCGGCTGAATCTAGACTAAGATTATCAAAGCTTTTATTCTTAGCAGATGCGAGGAAAGGGAAGCATTCGAGATTTGAACAATATGTTCACAAACGTTTATTATCTCAGTGAAAAACTGACAAATATGGCATATCAACTACCACCGAAAAGACGCTGCTGCTTAATAATAAGAAATAAAAGCACACTGTCACCAGTGGTACAGATGAACGTGATCTGAGCAAAGCATAGAATTTCGAATCAGAACTGCTTTTCTTTCAAAATATGAAGTGATACCTTCTAGACATTGAAGTTCTAGTGTCCTGTTCTTTTAGAGGTTACCAACACGATGATGCTGGTTTGCTCTAGTGACGCCATGCGAATGAACTGTAGGAACGACTTGCGGATGTTTCTAGAAAATGTATATATATTGCCACTTCTACAGCTCAAATAATAGAAACAGTGAATTAACGTTGCTTGGATTTATATAATAGAAAATTGGAATAAACTATTATGTCAAGTGATAAAGTTCTACAATCGTTAACGAAAATTTTCATGAATCTCTCGCTTTACTCCAACTGCGGCTAGTCTGGTGAAAAATATGAGCTTAATAATATCCATGTTCATCAAATGACTTCACCTATTATAAATGTCACACATGCCGAATATGAGATTTTTTGAAAGATTTGAAGTAAATTAAATGGTTAACTACATTTGACTGCGAATCCCGTGACTAAGAAATTAATTACAGAAACTGTTGCTTGACGTGATTATTGCACTACTAAAAACTTGGCCGTGCGTCACTTTGTTACAGTAATCGACTCACTTAAAACACGCTAGGTATAGAAGCGGAGTTAGACCACAGTACATTATGTAGTATACATTTATCGCGAATGCAGTCCATATCGAATCCGGGAAGAAAAATGCACCATAATGCCAGAAAGTTGTCAAACTTGTCAAAACCAGAAACAAAACTGCTGCATGTATGATGAGATTGAGTTCCGTCCTTTGGAAAGTATTCACTCCTTGCTTCATCTGAAAAAAAGGAAAAAATATGCGTTTTTCGCGCCTACACACGGTCTTGTGGCAGCATAGCAAATTGAAAATCCAATACAGTTCTTAAGAGTGTTTAAAGCCTCAGGGAGGTTGTTATGTCAGAGCCGTGGACGTGTTTTGGAGGTCACGACCTCTTCGTCGTGGCCCACGTCCCACATTAAGCCTTGCACTGTAGCAAGGAGGGAAGCGTATCAGGCTAGGCGAGACCTTCGAAGCACGTGTATGGCTCTGGCATAACAACCTCGCTAAGGCTTTGAACATCCTTAGAAATTATCTTGAATGTTTATTGCAGGGTGAAAACAGTCGAAAATATGAAAATCCAATGTTTTTTCTTCCAGATAAAGTTGATTAGTTCTGTGGCCCCGAATAGATAAGGGGTTAGTATGTCTTCTAAAAACCAAATGTTGTTAAGCACCACTGCACTACTCAGCACCTCTGATCACCGCGCCTCACACGCTGATGAGATATAAAACTATTTAACTACCTGCTGCTTTTTGTTTTCATATGTAAATTGGTAAATAGCTGGCTCCAGTTTTTTTTTCTTTTCTGAAACCCAGAGGCAGTATGTTAGGTGTAACTATTCCCTATGCTAATTATCAGCAATGACAATCGCATCCAGATGCAGTTTGAACATAATCTTGCGTTGCCAAGAGGATTTTTCCTCGATATTAAGAATTTCTGACCTCGTCCGATTATCCGAGAACTACATAGCTTCTGATTTGTTAATTCCCTTCATGTCTTCAAACAATTCTTTTTCAGTGACGCTTGTTAAGTTTTCCACTCGTTTCTTTACTTTGCTAATGTCGCTCAAGATGGCGGTTATCTTTAAGTGTAGCGATTAGTTCGAGTACTCGTGTAACAAAGAGAAAATTCAACCATGAATGCAATAATGATGTGGACTGTTGCAAGACAACCTTTTTCAACGTTCTACATAACTATCGGATCTGCTCAGTATTCCTCCCCTTCATATGCATGAAACTGTGTGCTTCTTGTCTCCCTCTTAGACTTATTAGCTACAATATGCGACATAAATCTATTCTGTTGAAGTCTCAACTATTCGCTCTGGCGAAATATCACTTGCGACATTTACATTTTCGATGGATCGTTTAGCCGCTCAGCTAATGACACATGAAAGTCTTAGTGTAGGCGTTTACCAAAGTCCTAGGTACAAATCAAAGCCAAATTGGTGTTGGATATCGTACCGTTCATTTCAAATGTTCTTTTGAGACCACGCTCGAAATTCAATATATCTGATATTTTTTTTGAGCCAGCATGTCATGTGGTCTTTCATGGGCAACTTATAAAGCCCAATTCACGTTTTTTCGCCCTTGAAAGTCTTATCAGTTGGGCAGTACCCTTCGTCCTAGCCAACTCTCTCGGGGCGTCAACATCCTCATAGAGTAGACGACGACGTGCAATTTGCACGTGCTCTCAAGTGCCGTTATTGAAGTATATTGGGAGAAGTGTTTCGCTCTGTTAACTGATCATAAATTTCACTAAAAGCTCCAGTTACTGAGTTTCGATTTTCTTTGATTTCTTCTTACATTCTTTTCCCATGTCAAAGTCAAAAATATCCTACCTGTTACGCATAGGTACAAGTTAGATGTATTTTTCAGAATCAGAGAATCTCACGCAGAATCGATTAGAATTTGTCTAGCAATCAGACTACTTCTCTTCATTAACTGCAATTTCTTTATAATCTTGCAGCTCTTTCTTGGCTGATTCGGTGAACTTCTTTTAAGCAAACTCTAATTTATCATTGTCATTGCGTTTCCAAAAACTCGGCAACTTTGTTGACATGGCATATGCTTGATAGTAATCGCAGGTTTCTAAACTACATACGCCCAGGCTCTGAAGAAGGGGGTCGCCGAAACGTCAGCCGAACTTCTACGACTAATTTACCAATCTCGCCTCAGCTAATCAAGATAAGTTTTCTCGATTTTCATATAACAATTTATTATCGAACATTCACGCACTACTTCATATATTGCATGAACTCAAGCACACCGTAATTGCCGCATTTAAGTGATGGCGTGCTTACCATAGAAACTATGATACCTAGATATCGACACAAGAACGTTGGAAGAATTAGTTGGCTAGAGACGAGACGGAGCCAGTAACTCAAGGTGTTGTTAACTAGCAGATTTGGCCCCTTGAGTTCACCGCACCCGAAATCGTTTGGTAGAATGAAATCGGACAAAGAGGCCTTCAACCTATAATTAAACAAACCCGAAATACAGTTACAGCAATCGCTATGTAGATAATGAAGGTAGATGTAACGAATATTATGGTATCCATGAATTCAAACTTTGCTAGTATAAGAGAGCCTGGTGAATTCGTGTACGTCCATGACCACCTAGAACGCTTTAGATTTGAAGGACTTTGTGTTTGTAAAGAAAGAATGACTACATTTTTACCTGTATGGATCGTAAAAAACTCCTGAAATAGTCATCTGGCATATCCATATTCCAGAGCAATAAATGACTAATAGAAACAGACCACCCTGAAGTTATTTCATCACAAAGTGCTCACTTATAAATAATCTATAGTTTCTGCTTTATTAATGCTCTTGAAAAAATTTGCCTATTATGAGCTTGTTCGCAAATTAATGGTAGGCTTCAAGCGCAGTTTTGTGATTGGGAGCATCTCACCTCAGTATTAACATTATCAAGTAATATATTATTCATATTAGCCGCAAGACATCAACTATAGGCACGCTTTTGGCATGAGTGATTATTTCACTTAGGAGCTTATCTTTCTTCGTCGCCCTATCTCTATAATCATATCTTTAGAACTGAAAAGGCATTGATGCTGGCGAAACAACCGAAACGGCAGGAATGTTACCACAAGCGAAATATAATGTAACAAGACTCAAAAGACCAACTTGTGAACCTTCGCATGTAAAAAAATAAAACTGCCAAAAATAAAAGAATAGTTCATGAACTAATATTCATTCTGAGCTTTCATGAAGTTAGTATCTTTTTCGATCGATTTTTTTTCTTTACTATCAATGGATATTCCTGATTTCATGTGGCTGACATTTTGCCAGTACGCCTTTTTCGGAGCCTTAACGTATTATTTATAGTACGTTACTCATATAAGTATGCAGAGTAATATGGAAAAACGAAAATCTATGTCATTAGAACGCGATATTTTATTCAAGAGAAACCACTCACCTTGTCATCTAGCCTAGGGACTACATATGTTCCTTGCGTACGATGACATATGAACCCTGCCCCTCTCCCCATGTCATTAAGCCAAATCGAACAAGGCTGTCAGCTAATACCCAGATTACATAACCAATCCGATATAAAGGGCCATGTGGTAGGCAATGATAGGGCACTCTCCCTTCCTTTGTGGGTTTCTAGAATTTATCCAGAAAGCTTCGAGGTTTTTTCGCATCGATGTTTTAGATCCGTGTCCGAGGATTATGACCACTACCTCGCAGTCACAATCGTTATGCCTTTGTATCTTGTGTGCATCTAAAGGTTTATTCAGGTCACTATTTGTCTTTCCCTTTAGATGTTCTTTTATGCGGATGTGAAGTGGTCTGCCTGTTTCACCAACGTATTCGTTACCACTTGTCTTTCAGAGATAAGGTATAATGTGCCTACGCTCATGCAGTCGCCGTCTTGGGCATCTCCTAATAGCGGCGCTTACTGTCTAATATGAAAGGTCATATAAGAGGCTCTTTACTATTTAAGTACAGCATCCTGTTGTTCTTATGGCGAGTGCTTTCGTCTCTTTTTCGACCTAATGTTAGCGGATGTTTTTTTTGTACCCACTCGAATGGCTATTTGCCACGCTAAGTTTAGTGAGTCCCTTCTTTGAACGTCTCCCGTGCAAACACTTGTTGCTGTTCTACACATATTTGTGGACAAATGATTTTTTATAATGCGAGGGATGAGAAGAGAGGTAATGCACTATAGATTTTTTATTACTCGGTTCTCAATACCATTTCATAATGTAGCCACTTTCATTGAGGTGAATATGAACGTTCATGAAGGGAAGCCAGTTCTCTGAACATTTTTCTTGCATCAACTTAATAAACTCTGACTGTCTGTCTAGAAGTGCAGAGCATTTATCCACCACCTCCTCTTGTGTAGAGCAGATGACAAAACAATCGTCTATGTATCGGCAGTAGAGTATTAAACACCGATGGAGAATGGTGCTTCCATTTTTGACGTTAGAGCGATGGTTAAGCTGGGTGCTAGTTTCTACCCCCCTTACCAACTCTCTAATTCGTTTATTTACATTTTGCATTGTATTTTTATTTTCCTGACCACCTAAATATCGAGCAGCTGAGCACGACTTTAGAAGTGTGATAAACTGTTGAATAGACAAGTCAAATATATTTTTTCTTTCTATATTTTCTATCAGAAATTCATTAGTGGCTTGAATTGCGATGTCATTTGAAACGTTTTCTATAGAGTTCTGTAACATCAAACAACTTCATTACGTACGTGTAATTTGGACGCGCATTTTTAAGGTGCTTTAGGAATATGCTGGTGTTTCGGTGGGTTAGTACGAACTTTAATAATTGCGATAATTGCGAGGCCAAAGAGCCGTGTTATCCTATTCTTTACAGCTAATTATTTTTGAGCATAGAAGGATCGGTAGACCCAAAATCATAAGTGGAAAATCTATGTCTTTTTATGAGTGTTCAGAGGACGAAAAAAACTGGTAAGTGAATTTTGAGTTTACGGATAACCGATTGCTGTGAACCCGCAGCTTCTACCGCCTGGACCTATTCTTTGTTCAAATTTCGACACTGCGATTCATATTCCTCTTCAGTGGAAGGTCGATAAAGAGGAGCATTCTGGAGGCATTTCTCCATTATATAATTATCTAGCTGACAAGGAGTAACTGCAAATTCCCCACCCTTATCGCTTATAGATAACTGACTGTTTTTTGAGTCTAACAGCTCTCGAACTTGGCTCACACTACGGGTTTCTATGCTAATTAAGTTCAAACTGAAATCTGTTCGTTTGTAGAAATCACGTATGTGGAAAACTTCGTCGAAAATATATGGGAAAAACATCCGCTAGCGTTAAGTCAAAATGTGCTTAAGGCCTTGCAGTGAGAACAGCAGGATGCCATACCTGAATATTAAAATGTTATAGAGCTTTCACAACAGGTAAAGTTAGGGACGTTGTCAAAAGATGCCCAAAAAAAACAGTGATGTAGATAATCTTGTAGGAATCATAGAAAGTCATCCTTTAGCGTTGCGTTTTCAACTGGTTCGAAACCGCTTGTATAACTTTTTATGCAGTACAAAGGATTGCGTGATATGTCCCGACGTTAGAGACGGCTACTGCATGAGCGTAGGTGGAATATAGTTTATCTCTTGTAAGACATGTGGTAACGAATACGTTGGTGAAACATGCAGACCACTTCACATCCGCATAAAAGAACATCTAAAGGGAAAGACAAATAATGACCTGAATAAACCTTTAGATACACACAAGATACAAAGGCATAACGATTGTGACTGCGAGGTAGTAGTCAAAATCCCCGGACACGGATTTATGACATCGACGCGAAAAACCCTCGAAGCTGTGCGGATAATTTGTAGAAATTTACAAATGAACAAAGAGGGAGAGTACCTTAACATAACCACCACATGACGCCTTATGTCAGATCGATTTTCTAATGTGGATATCAGCTGACAACCTTGTTCGATTTAACTTAATGACATGGGGAGTGGAGCGGATTCATAGTCACCCTATGCAGGGAACATAGGTAGTCCCTAGCTTTCTAATACCATAGATTTTCATTTTTTCCTTATCACTCTGCATAATTATATATATATATATATATATATGTTTCAAAAATAATACGTTTAGTCTCTGAAGTTGGCGTATTTCCGAAAAGTCAACCGCAAACACAAGAAGATCCATCGGTCGCCAAGGAGGACAATTGGTCGAAAAAGACACCAACCTCATGAAAGTTCAAAATAAACATAAACTCTCAAGCTATTCATCTCTTTTTCACAATGTAATAAAATCACCAGTTCCAATAAAAGTAACTAAGGTGT
Source organism: Parelaphostrongylus tenuis (assembly GCA_019055375.1). Classification (NCBI taxonomy): domain Eukaryota; kingdom Metazoa; phylum Nematoda; class Chromadorea; order Rhabditida; family Metastrongylidae; genus Parelaphostrongylus; species Parelaphostrongylus tenuis. The sequence continues at coordinate 216,074 of JAHQIW010006697.1, read as the reverse complement.
GCGTACTTTTCATAACGATAATCTTTATTTATTTTGTTTGCTTAGAATTTTTCAATTCTTGAGGCGGTGGAGTCACTGTAATTAGGCTCAGTCATAGTTTTCTTCCCTATAGCATTCCTTGTACAGGAGGTCGTCAAGACGTCTGGAAAAGTGACAGATAGGCGAATTGTCTGCAAAGTTGTTTGAACATGCACAGTTTCGCACCTGTTCTTCAGTTTTTGCACTGTCAATACTGCAACGCATTTTTGGGCCAAAATTTCGTTCCTTTCCGTAGATATTGTGCTGCACAGCCGTTCAGGTTTCCTATGAGTTCGTAAAGCTGTTGGTAGTACACGTCCGCTGTTATCGCTCCACGCAAGATAAGGAACGTGTAAGCTGAGGTTGGATCAAATCATTTACAGGCCACCAAACAGTGTGATAATATGCCGATAATTTTTTTTATTTCCAGGAAGTGCTGCGGAGTTCCGCCGGAGTGTATTCACTGAATCAAGTGAGCCGTTTGCTTTAGGGATTAATTCTTATTAAATATCACAATAATTCTAAGAAACAGAGCAACTTCATAATGCGGAGCAATCATCAAAGAAGGCTTAAAACGATGGTTTTCTTTCCCTAGATACCTCATTCGCGCCAAATCTACTTGTTGGGCTCTTCACACATTCAATCTGTCTCTGAGTGTCCCAAGACAGATGTGGTGCCTGCGGTGGCTCCACTAGGCTATTGTTATTTTTCAAACAGATGCACGAATTTGCTTACTAGAAATCCTTCGAATCGTCGCCATCACAAATAAAAGAACGTTAGCCGCCTCCCTCATCGTTAATTAAGACTTCGCAACGCAACAGTGAGATTTTTGAAATCAACGTTACACTGGGCGCCGGTAGGCATCATCTTATTCCAATCCCGAACTAATGTTTTGAACTGTTTGACTTCATGAGTCCGCCGTGAAATTCTAGATGTCAAGATTTCCGTTTCAAAATCTGATCTTCCAGCCTTCAAAATTTACTTTTGAACACAATTTATATCGAAGATCAATTTTGTGTGGCAAAAATGCATAACATGTGCTCTATACAAGGACTGTCTCGCAATTTATTTTGCATTGAGAAACTTTTATCAATTCAATTGTTATATATTCGAACAAATTAATTGATCAAAAATTATTTACCATCAAAACAAATGACACGCATCCACTTGCAAGGCTTAAACTACATGCCTTACTCCCATAAAAAATTAAATTGGCGATCAAAGAACACGGTGAGGCGATTTTTGAGTTGGTTCCAGTCTCTGAAATTTTTCTGCCCCAGATGCTGCTTCAGGGGATGGAAGAGATGATAATCCAATGGAGCAGTATCACTGCTTTACAGTGGATGCGTACCGTCGTCCAGTCCAGCTTCTGCTAATTGGGGAGTCTACTGCGCGATGTGCCGGGTCGAGCTTTAGCCCGGAGAAGGACGACACTGAGTCTGTTCAGAAGGTTCTATCGGTGGCGAACTTGCGGAGATGTTTCCGTTACGGACGTCGGCATTGGTTGTCCGCTTGTGGCCGGGCAGCTTTCAAAACAGTATGTTCTGTGGGTCTCAGAAAATCGCGAGCATAATTTTCCGAGCATGGATCTTTAGATTTGCTTAAGTGGTTTTTCTTGCCGCGAGGCAGCCGGTAGGTATGACACATGCTGTTTTCGTAATAAACCAAGGATTCGTTTCTAATTTTGATTAACTTGAAAATGTCCTGTCTCTGCAGTTGTAGCAGAAGACTTGCTCACGCCCGCATCACGGTCACGGTCGGTCAGCGTGAGGTGCCCATCGATACACACTGGTCTCATAGCCTCCTTATACCTGTGCAACCTAAAGCTTTTATGGTTTTGTAGCTCCTTGTCAAAACTTCTGGAACATTCTCCAACGTACGTAGCCCTTTGGTTATAACTCAGTTAAAGTAGAAAAAAAAAATCTACATGAAGTGATAGCGCGGAAGAAACCATGGCTGACCCATCAATATAAATTAGCACAAAATTCTAAAAGGAACTAAAACATATGCAGCATTTCAGAAATTGACCACTATATCCCCTGTATGATCGGTCAATAGTCTAGCGTTCAAGATTACTCAGCTTATACGAGGTTGGTGACAATTTTTATTCGGCTAGCGTTTCGACGTCTTCTTTTCACTCAAAGTCACTGATCCTAGTCGATCGTCCACAGTAGTTAGTTTTCGTCGTGGTTGTTCGTGGTTGTGTCGAGCTGGGTTTTCTTCCGTAGACACCCCTCGAGTCAGAGCTTTATACAGCGGAGTTCTTTTATACAGATTGGTTGGCCGTTTGTTTACTGATACCGGAGTCAGACAAGAGTTGATTTCCATATATAGTGATTTTCTGTGTGTTTCTTTGCGAGTCGATATAACACCGACTACTACACGATGGACTGCCCTCATGAATACAACTCATTAAAGTCATTGGCAGAAACCGTCCTATATGAAAGAGACAGTGCCAAGTGAGGTTCTCATTTAGCAGTGCTACGACAGAGGATCCGATGGGATACGAGTGCGAACAAGCACGGAGAGGATGAACAACTGTCGACCATCGAATTGAATTAACTGACTCAAAGAAAGACGTCATCGAAACGTCAGCCTGATAAAATCGTTGAAAAACCCGTGTAAGCTGAGAATTGCTTGAAAAAGATACAAATGAAGTTCCTTACGCATCTTGATTATGCCAACAATCTTGTGGATTACTCCGCTATTATTCAATGCAAAATCATTATTGATCTCGAACAGTCGTAGTCACAAAGCTAAAACCCTCTATTCGATTTAAAAAGCCAGGATTCGTCTAAGTGACGAGGGCGACGCCCTTTTATCAAAATCTTAAGATTCCGCAAAATATCGAAGCTCTTCTGGAATTCTCATTACAAAATCGTGACAGTTTTAACTTTTCTACACCTTATGCCACTCACCTTCACTGCCATTGGAAATTCTGACTTTGCATTGACCACATTCTGAAAGATCAGTAAGCGATATAGAGATATAATAAATGATAGGGGAAAAATTCCCACCCATGATGAGTTTGTTGTGGCGCCCATGATCTGGAAAAGTCCATGCAACAAATGAAACTTTTTCATCACCTAACAATCCTCTTCATGCAAATTGAAACAAAATAAATTTAAGAACATCGTCAGAATTGTCATGTTGTAAAGCGAAAGAATTGACGGATTCTCGACGATTTGAGAAAAACTTTCGTAAAGTTGGAAAGTGGCAGGACTTTCTCTAATGTTTTTTGCTGGCGAATGCTTATGATCAAGATCTGGCAACGTAGTATCACAGGTTTCTAGAGAGTTCAAAAAAATGGATAAATCATCACATGTAGATGTTACCACAAAAAATATTCTGTCTACTCTATTCTTTGTGAAGAACATTTTCCAATGAGACTGTGACAATGAGACAAACCCGATTGAGAATAGGAATGTAAGTGTCTATAGCTGGCCATATAGTGATGATTCCACCATAAATGTTGCATATCAATAAAATACAGTAGAGTATTCCAATATAAGCCATTAACCGAAAAGCTCGAAGTTTACGGAAATTGTTATCTGTGTACAAAGTCTGAAGAATCGGCTACAGAATGATAATTGTGCTAACGTTTTCAAAAAATTATGAATTATTGTTAGAGCCGCTATCACGACCAGGCTACGACAAGAAATGAAGAGACAGGCATAACTACTCACCATGTTGAAAATTACGCTAACAAATAGTAGTATAAGTGAAAAAATCGTATACACAATACCGACGATAAGTGAACTTCGCAAATGTGGCGACATCTCTTCGATAGTGATTAGGGTATTATTTCCAGACATCCTCTGTAAGCATTTGCATTGTATTAAGACATCCATACTGTTGAATTTAGAGCCCATTTCGAGAAATTGAATTTTCTAAGTGACAATTTCCTCACAAATCACTACGATGCAGAAGAAAAAAAAGGAGCAGTCGATTAGGGTCTGGTCTCGATTAGCAAAATTCACGTAATCGCTTTAAAATCTTAAGGCAAAAGCAAAAGACGACGCTTCGTATTCATACATCTTGAGGGGAATGCGAATATACTGCTTCTCATTAAAAGTTTACGTAAACATTCATGAGTACTCGGCAATGTTATGACAACTATTGACAAGCTTACTTTCATACTTATCTTATTAGGCGCTTCTCTGAAGTGCTTAAAGGCTCAATCAATTTCTTACTTTCTCAAAATTTTGGGATACATTATTTCAAAAAAATGTATAGCACATATTTAGTGATCAGAGATGGCTTGCGGCAATGCACACGTGGGTGCTAATTCTACCTATCACTGGACTTTTTATGTCATTCTGTAGATCAACGGTGAGTTCACACTTAGCTTATATGTAGGAAATTAGCTGTATCACCTGTATCACTGGTCGTCTCGTTGATCGTCGAGTGGTGCAAGCGGGCACCAGCAATACTTCCATTTTTCCCTTTCGTGTGCAAAAGTAGCCCAGTGGGTCCTCCTCACCTACGGATTCGCTGAGCATCATATCTTTCTTCTATGCTTTTCGTGAAGAAGTCGGACCATCGAATCGGCAGTCTTCCCGTGGAACGCTTGATATCCCGAGTGATTAACTCAGTAGCGGCTGGCGTCCATCGGTTGCCCTTGAAGCGCTTTACATGTCCGGCATACGTTATTTTCGATAGCTTAGCGTGTAGAACGGCGTCGTTGACCGTCGATAGATGACGTAGCTCAAAATCTTAAATGCTTTCTCTCATTTTCGAGATACGAGATATTACTAGCATCGACCTTATGACTGCGCGTTTGATAACTCCAAGTGCTTTTTCATCCTGCTCACGTATCGACTAGGTTTCTGTTGCATATGTTAGGGCAGAGATAACCGTTGAGTCGAATAGCTGGTCGCGGAGTTGTGTGCTCTTCGTTTTCTCCACAACGTCCTCAATGCTCTCAAACGCTTCGCAAACCGCTTAATGTACAGAATATAGTGCACAATGTTTCCTTGAGAAGGTAGTTCATCAGAGAATAAAAAGGGTTATTTTATGCTATTACGCTCTCACCGAATAAAGCTAACGTTATTTTGGTTCTAGGATGCATAAATTTCTTTTATGTATAATACCTTAGATAATATGATTTAGAAAATATTTCATTCCGAGATATTATTCAAAAAGATAGGTTCAATGATGTTGAGTAGTGGGATGAATGAATTTCTGAGTAGGCGGATCGTACTATGTATGCTCTTTGGTTCGATAAAAAATTATACGAGAATAGCGACAAATGGTTGCCGGAAGACAAAGATCATGTAAAAAGACTACGCTTGTCGTTTTTCGAGATCAGCTAGGTCATTATTATTGGTCAGTTATTCTGGAAATAAAAGTAGGTCGATATTCAAAAATAATGTTACACGTTGTGCAGGCTAATCATGATACCAACTGCTGCAGGATAGACTGCCCGGTAAAAACAAATTATTATCAACGGAACGAGTATTGCCTGGTAAAAACGAATTATTATAAATGAAACGAGTATTACCCGGTAAAAACAAATTATTACTAACGGAACGAGTATTGCCCGTTAAAAACAAATTATTATCAACGGAACGAGTATTTGGAATATCACTCATTCTGTATAGAGAGACGTGGGCTAGTGAAGCTTTTCACTCGAGCGGTGTATCAGCGGTGATGATTCGACTCGAACGACAACGAAGGCGAAGATCCGTAGCGAAGGCCAAGTACTGTGTACATTGAACCCGTTCCATCGGATCTGAAGAAGATGAATACGTCAAGATATCAATCGAACAAAGTTGAGACATCATCTCTGGTGTGTTAGCTCATTCATAGAAAAAACAATTATGTTACAAACCTTTCTTGAAATAGTTAGCGTGACATCTGTTTTTTTTCAAATACGATAGTTAACGACCTCGCAGATTTGCATTAATCGAGTCTAGATTATTATACCTTACCTTACTTTTTTCCACGGTAACCGTGGTATTCCACTGTACATATATATGGATAAATAAATAAATATAAATAAATAAATAAATAATAAATAAATAAATATATATATATATATATATATATATATATATATATATAGCCACAGTTGAGATATAGTTTGACAAACAAGCTGGAGATTTACCTAGTAAGGATACTTCACCGATAGCTTTTAAATGTAGAGATGAACCGTGTATCGTTCGAACACTATGAGCAACCTTACTCAAATCAAAAATCAATCCATTGACAGCGCTTTCATGTGTGAAGAAGAGGCTCAACTTCTTGCTCGCCGCTACTACCGCCTATATATTGACAACTGTTTCATTGCCTGTCACACAAGAGAAAATGACAAACTTTTAAAAATTTTAAATGGGCAGTCAGAGTATATCAAGTCTACGCAAGAAAGTCCAAGAGGGGATTGGCTACGCTTTTAAACAGCCAAGTAAAACTCTTAGAAAGTGGTTATGGCGCAAAATGGTACCGCAAGTCAAGTAGCAGAAATATATTAGCACGGCTACTACTGCGGTACACCAGCCACTCGGGTCGGCTCAGTTAGTTGAATTAGACTTCAAAACAAAAGAAATGCCTTGCACCCTAGTAAGATCACTCTTAAGCTGCCTTTTATGTTCAAAGAAACTAGCTGCGCTATAAAAAATTGCTAAAAAAGAAGCGATCTTGGAAGTTTGGTGACAGTAATTGAGTTTCCACCTCCAACCGTGCACTGTCAACAAGTCCACAATCGCCTTACGATCGACCGTTTGACTCAGAAGACTGGAAAATCTGTCCTAACTGAAGTGAGGGTCGTATGGATACCGTTACATTTTATTCGATAACATGTAAGACACGCGGAAATGAATATGCTGGCGAAACGGGAAGACCACTTCATTTGAGCATAAAAGAACACCTAGGTGGGAAATGTGATACCGATATAGGAAAACCTCTAGGAATACATAGAACACAAAAGCACAGCGATAATGATTTTGATGTGACTGTTACGATCTAGAAGCAGAAATCAAAAACATTAACGCGCAGAGCTCTTGAGGCTTTTTGGATAATCTACCTGCGCGTCATCTTCTAACTTGATCAAGGGGTCGTGTCTAGCATCGATTTCACCACCGACTCAGATGAATACTGAATGATACAGTGTATGTCCAGGCTCTGATGGAAGTGGTGTTGTTGAAACGTCAGTCTACGATTCATATTGCGCTCTCCAACCCAACAATAACGACAACAGCTACCAACTTCGCACAGGCGCAGACAACTAAGTCTTTGATACTTATGTACATTTACACTTATGCCGAGGTCAAAAAAGTCGACCTTTCTAAATATAATAGGGTCCTATTTGACTCGCTACAAAGTTGAACAGTCTTTCTTCCAGTAGTCCCCAGTTTCTCAAATTTTCCAAGATTGCACTAAGATAGGTGCCACACCAACCCTCACAGAAAGGCTCAAAGAATGTGCGTAATAATTATTTATTGAGCCATGCATGTGGTCTCTTGTGGGCACCTGTGCAGCCCAATACACGTGTTTCGGCCTTGGCAGTCTCGTTAGTTAGACAAGTCCTTGGTCTTTAGCCATCTTTAAGGAGAACCCAACCCGTATATAGAGAAGGGGCAAACGTAATACTTACACGTGCTATCAAGTGAAATATCACTGAATGGGCAGTTCAAATATATCGTATCATCCATATACATATACCATACTTATACATATCATTTGACAGTATCAGCCAAGCGCAATCGAGTATGCAACACTGCCCATTCAGTAATACTCTCACTTAATGGCAAGTGCAAACAGTACGTCTGCGTCTCCGTTATGTAAGGAGGTTGAGTTCGTTGCAAGAACACTAGCGAAAAACGAAGGGTAGTGCCCAACTGATGAGGCTGTCAAAGCCGAGACACGTGTATCGGGTTGTACAAGTCTCCATAACAGGCCACATACATGACCTAGAAGTATTTATCAGGCATATGAAATTCAAGCGTGGTCTTAAGAAAACACACGAAACGAAAGGTATGATCTATTTGACGATACTAGCTCAGAAAATGTCATCAAATTATCAGATTGTTAAAGAATTGTGCGAGGTCTATAGAAACCAGCAAAAGTAAAGGTATGATTTATTCTACCATTTATGAGCTCTCGACTGTTGGTCACTCTGTGTCGGGTGAACTGATTACTCGACACGTGATGATTAAAATAATTCTGCGTCAACTTTTCTATAAGAAGGTATATCCCTTTGCAAGGATTTGGCTGAACTGAAAGGCACCGTGGTAATGATGAGCCTGTAATGGCGAACCACGTGTTTGGAACTGTATGAGTGCCATACCACACCTCCAAATGAAGCTCAAAAAAAGGTTACCAGAATATCACAATAAGGGCTTCTGTTTTTAGTTGTGCCGCAGAAACAGTTGTAACCCTGTGCCCAATGATTGGGAGTCGTACTTGTTCGAGTTTTCGACTTTGCATTTGGGTTTTCTTTTATGCGAAGGTAAAATGGTCTACTCGTTTTGTCAATGTTTTCAACACCGAAAGTCAAATAAATAGGCCAAGTGCATTGTATAGTAACTCACGGAATTTCCGTTTCTGCTGTTAGGATGAAATAAAAAAACTCTTTGTTATACTTAAGCTTTCGTGCAAATTTTTGCGAATCAACATAAGGTGTCAAGCCTCAGATGGATATATTTGGGGAAAATTACATATATTTGGTAGGATATGAAGGTAAACACAAAGAAATTCTGCCCGTTCAACTCTTATAAACTATTTCAATTCATTTTTTTTTCTCTTTGAACCAAGCACGAGGTGTTCACTAGCGATTTTATTCAAACCGCTAACCTTTCGGAGTTTCGCCTTTTAGCTCTTAGCCTGGAAAAATCAGGTTGTCCACAACCCAGTCAGTCACGTTTTACCTCCACCACTTATGAAAAAAATCACCAAAACTAAATCTCAATCGCATTAGGCACAAAATCTAACCTTCAAAATACCAATTTTCATAAGTCCTCGACTGAGCTGTTTAACTGGAGACTACCGGGAGGAGATCACATGGACTCCTATTGTACTTCCCACATCATGATGTAAGAGTTGCAATAGGAGTCCATGTGATCTATGACTGGTGATTTCCATCTGAATAGCAGCGACTCATAAAAATTGGTCATTATGTTGGAAAATTGTTTTGATCTTGCTATGATTGAAAATTAGGTATGGCAATTTTTCCTAACAAAGTGACGGAAGTGTTTAGTCGTTTGTGTTGTGGGCAATGCCATTTTTCCAGGCTCTAAGGGAGGCGAAACCGTCTAAACGTCTGTGGTTTGAATAAATTCATTCATAGAAACCTCTGCCTGGCACGGAAAGAAAACAAGGAATCGCTGAGAAATGCCGAAGTTTATAGATATAGGGACTTGCGAGCACCATCCTAGTTTTAAAGATGGCTGTTTGGTGTGCCACGTCAGTCCTAAAAGTTTCCAGGTAAGATTTAAAGCATCTATTGTGTTTTAGCTGTGAATTTTAATGTTCACTTTTCTCCTGTGACACTTTCCATGAACTGCTTCGTTAAGAGGATACAATAGTCGGCTCGTCCCAAAAACTAATAGTGATTAAATTAGTGCGAAAATTGTGTTATGCTCTTTGATTCTACGAAACCATGTTTGAGTGTCTATTTAGGTAACACGAGAGCTTTGGTCATCGACGATGTTTTGTCATGAAAGGCTTCTTGACGATGTGTGGTAAGAAAGGTTTTTGTAGTAGATGAGCGTTGATGAAAATGATTCAGAGTGGGCCAAAAAATGATGCGATTATCGCAGTTTATGGCTTAATTTGCCTAACTCACTTTTGACGCTAAGTGCGACGTGAAATATAATTACAAGAATGTTGAAACACGAACAGTACTTAAGCTTTGAAGTGACTTCCGATCCCCTATACCTTTTTCGGAGGCTCACTAAATTTTTTCACTGCTCTTCATTCGACCACTTTTTTATAGACCTGACTCAAATAATAATACGAAACAGGCGCTTGAATAGCACTTAGAAATGGCTCAAAACATATTATATCCTTATCAGATTAATTTTTCACTACGCCATCAAAGTACTCGCAGTGCCTTTCTCGCTCGTGAAGTAATGTTAAGCAAAGGCTGATAGACGTTGAAAAGCATAAATCTGGTAATCATTTTTTTGACTCACTATTATACCAACTTGAACTTTCAGCTAGGACTACCACAAAATAGATTACTTTCTGAAAAACAAATATTATCACTTGGCAATCACTATCATCATCAACCGCCCTATTATGTGAGGGCGTCGCCGTGTGAGGTATTTTATTTGACAGTTTCCACTAAAGAATATGCGACTCGGTCGACAACGAAGACGAGAACCACAAAAGACCACCGACTGTGGCAATAGACTCGAATTAATGGTGTTAAAAAATGAGATGAAAGCGTCGAAACGTTTGCCGAGCAAATTTATTTTTCGACAGCTCCGCGCTGCAGGCTCGATGAACAAAAAGCACTCTTTTACTCAAAGTTGTCCTGAAGTATTAGAAGAGTATAGCAAATCGGTTACTTAACAACTGAAAAGCGTCCTGAGTGTTGCAAACGTCCCATCATACGTGGTCACCAGATATTAGATAAATAGAAAATTATAATGAAGTTTGATGCCAATGAATTGCAAGTTCAGAAAAATTTTTTGGCATGCATTAAGTACTCATTACCATCTAAGTAAATTATGAAAATGTAAGTAAGAATGAAATAGCAATGCATGAGAATTTTGCTACGATTTACTGTACACGAAGTTCATGCTATTAACACAGATGAATTCTAGAAACATTCTCTTTTTCCGTAGAAGGAAAAAAGCTATTTCAATACAATAATGATTGTTGACTCTGACTTACCACCACACATCAACAAAAGCCATGCTTTCATCAAAAGAGGTTGTGTCAACCTTTACGCAATCAACAGAAAAGCATCGGTAAAATTCAGTTATGTAGAGTCAAATGAAAAACCGATCTAATTCGCTGGAGAGTAGATTTTCATATGAATGTTAGTAAGCATGCGAAAGCTGAGACTTGAGACTACAGCGCCACGTCGCTGATTTTCGAAAAATACTCTTTCGACGATGCTACAGGAGAATTTTTCTCAACTTCAGACACGCATAACTCTCTCCGGACAGAGTTCTTTCTTTGGACTATTAGTACCATTCGACAGCATAATCAAATTTGATTCCAACGGCTTGTTTATATCCTGAAAGGACCGTTTTTCTGAGATGTAGCAGGTAAAATGAACTGAATCTGCGTTTTGAATTCTGAGTCTGAATTCTCATCTACAATTAGTGGCCGTATGGGCTAACTCGCGTGCTTAGGCGTGTGGCTGCGTGACGTGATACTTTTTTATGAGTTCATATGCCCGAAAATGGATTGTCATCTCGTCATCGAACGTGGCTGCCTTGGCCAGTCTCACGTGAGTTGGTCAAAGAGGCCATTGATCGCAGATGGGTATTAAACTTTATTTACCGGCCGCGTTTTAGAGAAACGGCTTTTTCAGAATATAATCACAGCGCTGGAATCAAATTCGATTACGCTATCGAATGATTACTAATAGTTCAAAGGAAGAACTCTGTCCGGAGAGAGATATGCGTGTCTGAAGTCAAGAAAAATCCTTCTGTAGCATCGTCAAAAAAATTCTTTTTCGATAAGCAGCGACGTGGGGCTGTAACCTCAAGTCTCATTCTCTTTCAAATGGTTACTAACACTCCTATGAAAATTTCCCTCTCCAGCGAATTAGATATGTTCTTTATTTGTTCCCTCATAAACATCATCTTTTTATTTTCGGTGGATACATTACAGCACTATTAAAAATAATGCCCTTAAAAATCATTAAAGATAACACCTGCATGAAGCTTCATGTTAACTCTCACCTGATCTTTGATCATAGCACTAACAAGTACTCTAGTGCTCGGGAAAGCAAATGAGTTGATATTATATCTTTTCAGCATTCTTGTGAAAATAAAAAGTTGAGAGTTTGGTGATGATCGTGATGGTCGTTAGCGTGAGGATACACTTTGGGACTGACTCAAATTTCGTGAATGTAGCTGAATGTGCATGCTTTTGACGTATGAAATAAGTTGCCGAGGCCAGCGCATTCTGAACACGAGAGATATCTCTTACCGTCTCAGACAAGTCTGGTGAAAATTCATAGTCTTCAGACTTATTCAGGCCGATCACACCATGAAAAGATATTTACCTTAGGGAAAGTAAAAATAGTTTATGATCGAACATTATTAGATTAGTTGGTCGTTAAGGCTTCTTCACTTTTCATGATCTCACATTGCCTCACTTGTCATGACATTACAACCGCGATTCCTGCGTGAAGTTTAAAATTTGTTTACCACTCAACTTTCTTGGATATCACATTCTGACGGTGATTTGTTTTCGGCCTTTTGGACATATTAACCTTTTGACAATAAACGATACTTTTATGACACTTAGAGCTTCTGCAAGGCTCTGATTGAGCGAGATGGCAGGAGGGCTCATATGAATGGTATGTAAGCTCTAATTTACACTATTATGCTCTCCATCACACATATATACTTCTGTCAACATTTATAGGAGTTTCGCGACTTATGCTGGGTTTACTTGATTTTTGCACTCAAACTCTTTCTACTACATCTATGACCTGACTTGATGAATAGAAGTGGGAATGACTTTCAATTTTTAACTAAACTATTTGTGTAAGTGCATATAACAGATCATATGCATGACTCAAAAATAATCATAAGTCATGCTGAAATTTGAGCGTGGTCCTTAGAAACCTTGAATTGAATGGCATGATATTACAAAGATGTTCAAAGAAATATCACACCAATCTGTTACATTAATCAACTCTCTTTGAAATCGCCAAATGTGGAAGCAAATTAGACACCATTACATGCGAGAGTAATAACAACGAGGTAAGTTGATCAAACAACTTTTTATCAGAACTAAAGCCGTCTATGAATGATGAAATGTAGACCACTTTTATGTAAAGTGCAAAGCCCAAGTTTCAACCATGAAAAAACCCAATAAGGTTTGCTCATTACGCCTATGATACGAGTTTCTTAGTAATAAGTTCCATTTGGCTAATGTTTTGGCACATTCCTCTCCTTCAAAGCCAATGATTCGAGCAGCGGTCCACATTCGTTCGTCGTAGTCGTATATGAACATCACTCGGCAGGCTTTTTCTATACAGGATGAAAGGTATGCCAATCAAGTAATCACCCATTGGTAGTGACGATGGACTCCGGATGAGCTATCTTACAGAAGTTGTTATTGTTGACGGCTATCACAAAGCGTCGTAGTACAGTGTTGACCGACTTTCCCTATAACCTTGACAAAACCAATCAAATATATTTTCCTTTTCAAGACCAACTATCTGTTAACCTCGGAACGCTTCAGTAATTCCTTATTTTATTCTAGAGCCAGACACGAGTGCTATAATAATCTTTATTCAGGCACCTGACGCTTGGGCAGTCTCGCCTTCTTTAGAGTCTGGAAAGATCAAGTTGTCCAGAATCCACCCATTAAAAGACTTCCATTACTCCTTTAGAAAAACAGCATATTCTCTTTCTTGAGAATAATAATGATAGTAGTAGTAATCATAACAGCAATAATAATTGTAATAAAAATAGTGCCAATCATGGTACTAATAATGGTGAGTGGGGGAGGCGGCCGAGTAGTCAGTGGTGCTCGGTACGGGCAGATCCTCTTAAAATCTCCGGTAATCAATTAACGAACGCATGAGCCTGGCTATTTCCAAAATTGTGAGGAGATATGTCTGACAAGTATTCTAAGACGTTTGAAAAGATATCGAAGTTCTCAAGCAAGCTATGAATGCGAGGAGGAGATATCATTGCTACATGTACTGGGATCCGCAGTAAAAATGATGAACGGATTATCTAAAATATTAGAATAATAATAATTCTAATAAGAGCAGTAATAATAAAGATAATATTAACAATAATGATAAATGCCGATGTGAAGTCTTCTAATCGTCATGATGCCTTGAATCACTGAAAAGAGTTGTGTATGTAAGCTGCATGTAGCTGAACGAAGTTGGAGCAACAAAATAAATGAGAGTCCTAATCTTATCCAGTACTAACATACTTTTCGACGGCCAGAGTGGTGCCACTTTCAGCATTCTCCATTGCCATACACTCAATCTTACATGTCCAAATACTTGGACGCTCCGTTTTCACGTAAACTGAGGACCCCAACTCCTTCTTCATTCATTGCTTTCTCTCACGATTTTCGTTTATGGTAGTGGTTTGATTCAATCATGGCGGCTGGCGCTAGTTTCACATCGTGTTCTTTCAAACATCGGCAGCTGCAACTGCAGCTGGATATTTCTTTTTACGAGCATGTCCACCGCCGTATAAGTTATGGCTCGCGAAAGGATATATCACCTTAAAATTCATTTTACAGTTCTTTTCGTCCCTTCTGTCACCTGTTTTTTATGTATGACGGGCCCATTTGTGTTTCGCTATCAATGTATATCTCTCTAGATTTTAAGAATGGGATAAGTTCCAGTAGTCTTAGCTGCATAAGCACACAAATATCGTGTGTGACGATTGAATTTTGACAACGTTCACGTAATCTGTGAGATGTTCGTAGTATTCTTGACGTGATCGAAGTATCAGTCCACATCTCCTCCGTATGTCAGAGGGCTGGGGTGTTTGCTTAGTAAGAACAGTCAGCCTGCAATTTGATGTCTACTATTTGATCACTGGCTTATTTTAGAGGCTCAAATGTTGCCCACGTTGCCTACACTGTTTTCCTTTTCACTCCTATTTAATGCCCCATTCATTTTGTTTTCCAGTTCATTGAACGCTCAAGGTTACGTACGCGGTGATTTCTGTGGTCAAAGTGCCACATTTTGATTTGCTCACCGTTGCACCATCAATCCATTACAATAAGCGTTCGTCCAATTTGTGCGCAGTGTGATCTTTTTCTCCGTTTTGTTGAGTACCTTGAGCATAGTCGCTGCTTAGCTAGTACACTTTGAAAGGGTAACGATTAGATTCATGATACGAAGGCTTTCTGAGAATTTTTCATCAATACAAATACCTTACTCGTGCAATCAAACAGCTTCATTATTCACTGCAGTGAGAAAGCAAACAGCTTTGACGACATCGTATCGTCTTGTCAGACCCAGTTTCTAGTGAGAATAGTAAGGAAACGATGAAAGAGCTGTGTTTTTGTGGTGTCGTTCCGATAACAATTTGAGGTGGTTCTTAAGTAGGACATATTCACTCTTTGATTGACGACACAGACATTTTTTCTGGTGGTACCAAACACTCCTTCATAGTCAACAAAAGGTAGGATTCAGAACAGGTCATATTACCGACAGACATTTATGACCCTAAATGCGGTCTGCCTGTGGTCTACGCAGCAAACTCCCTTTCAATAATCTGCTTGATCAATTGGTTGTGCTTCATATTGAATTCTTGATGCTTGTAAGAGCTAAAATGAATTATGCCTCTCAAACGACCACTTTTGTATAGACCACCTCAAAACGATAATACTCTGACGATGTAATTCTTGAGAATGCTTAGTCTTACCAAAGTTATTACGGCAGAGCCATACACGTGTTTCGGAGGTCGCGACCTCTTTGTCAGTGACCCACGCTTCACCTTAAGCCCTGTATTGTAGCAAAGAGGGAGGCGTATGTGGCGACAGCACAATGTACGAAGACAATGTACTATCAACACCCTTCAGTCGATGGATAGCGGCTGGCAGATAAAAAATGATCCATAGCATCGACTGTTTTTTAACCTCGCAGTGAACATTCAATATAATTCTGAAGAACCGGGGTTGAAAAACAGTCGATGATATGGATCATTTTGTATCTACCAGCCGCGACCCATAGACAGAAAGTGGTGATAGCGCAATGTCATTCTACATTGTGCTGTCGCCCACATACTCCTCCATCCTTGCTACAATGCAGGGCGAGTGACGAAGAGGGCCAGAGCTCCGAAACACGCGCAAGGCTCTGGCGTAATAACTTCGATAAGGCTGTAAGCATTCTTAGAAATGATCGTGAATGTTTCTTGCAAGGTTAAAAAACTGTCGATGCTATGAATCACTCTGATTGATATAACATGTTTTGAGCCATTTGTCAGGTAATGCTAGACAGACGCCTGTTTCGTCCTCAAGGACTCTTCAGTAGCACAGTTCCTCGGTTCAGTTGATCCCTTAGGCTATACTCCTCTTTGAAGGAATCGACGCTGAGTAACAAATCATCTCAAGTTGGGTGATAGGATCCCCTGGCAATTCCCTATCACCTGACGATTTATTACTCGGCGTCGATTCCTTCATTGAGGAGTATAGCTTCAAGGGTTAGACTGAACTGGGGGACTGTGCTACTGAAGAGCCCTTGAGCATAAAACAGGGGGTCTGTCTAGCAGTGAGACGTGACAAACGGCTCAAAACGTATTATATTATTATCAGAGTATAACCTCAAAAGTATAATTTCTGTAAGAGTCTCTAAAGTACACTCAACAAGCAAATAGGTTCATGCCATTAAAAATTCCTTCGGTCACCTTTTGTGGCGGATGACTGGGGACGACGTTCTCTACTGATTTGGGACTTTTCTTACCTCTAATGGTATAATGTCAACAGTGTGGCAAGAAGTATATGTAAACTGAGCAGGTGAACACTTAATCTATGGCTACCATTACCTCTTTCCAAACTTGTGAGCCATTTTAATAAACGTGTAGTTTGTAAGATACTCTTCAACCATCCCGCCCAGGTTTAAAGACAGCCGGACTTTTGAGCTATGACTATTATTAGCAAATAATCACTTTTTAACCCACGCATGTGTCTCTTATATATAAGGCTGACTTATAAAGTCCGATACACGTGTTTCGAGCATGACAGTCTCATCAGTCGGGCGGTACCCTTTTCGTCTTTTGGCAATCCTCTCTCAGTCGCCTATACTAAGAGTAGGTGACGACGGCGAACATATTACACTGTCTGACCAGTCAAATTGTCACTGAAAAGATAGTGTTGTACATATGATTGCTTTAGGTTGGTATCTTTAATATATCACACCTTTCGTTTTGAGTGATTTCTTAAGATCACGCTCGAATTCAATGTGATACATAGTCACTTTTTGAGCCAAGCATGTCGTCTGTTCTCTATAGGGCTGGCTTATAGAGCGCGATACACAGAAAACACGCGAAACGAAATCGTCGATACTAGCCCAGAGCAATCGAGTATACAGCACTGTCTTTACAGTGATAATTTCACTGGTCAGATAGTGTAAAATGTTCATCGGCGCCTGCTCTTAGTCTAGAGGACTGAGAGAGGATTGGCAAAAGACGAAAAGGGTACCGCCCGACTGATGAGGTGTCAAGGTCGAAACACGTGGATCGAGCTCTATAAGTCAGCCCCATATATAACAGACCACATGAGTGGCTCAAAAAGTGATTAATTGGCATATTGAAATTTGAGCGTGTTCTTGAGGAAACACTCGAAACGAAAGCTATGATATATGACTGTTGATATTTGGCAATGATATAAATTTCTGACTCTGGCTTGTAAATTTCAGCATGCATGCTTTATTCGATCATATCTGAGAAGTATCGTTATTTTTTCGAGTTTTCTCCAAGAAATTCGTCTAACCTCATTGATAAAAAGTGTGGACTACTCAACATCACTTTTTTATAGTTTTGCATGCTGGATGATTAACAAATATTTCCTTTAGCACTACTTTTTGTGGCCATTTTTACCTGTGATGGTAAGATGTTATACGTGTGGCGCAATGTGCATATAGATTGAACACACTAAAAAAAAATTGGACGCTTAATCTATGGCCAATTATGCCCTTCGGGTAAAGTATTCTATTCTTTTGATTTTTGCCCCCTAAGACATATTTGATGTAAACTCCTACCAGTGTTCACTACAAAAGTTTGAATATAAGAGGGATTATCAAGTTGGTCGATGAGCGAATATAAGGCAAGTATTCATTCAGCGCTCACTGCTAACCATAGGAAGTTTTGAGGAGGTACAAATAGTACTTCCGGTACACCTTTAAAACTTCCAGTCCGTATTTGTACCTAGAAGCAAAAATTGTTGTTGAATTTCGACCTTTACAAAATTCAGTTTCAATAAAAATTCTCCTACGCATTCATTTTGATTACGTCTATCAAAAATTTCAAGAAGCATTTAACTAGTAATTTGTTCGGAAGTTATAAAGGTGATTTGGATTACTGTTGTATGCTACAGCGGTTTTCATGTCTTTCTTCTCGAAAAGATCATAAAATTCAGAGCAAACATCTCGCCTATTGAGAGAGTATGCAAAGCTACAACACTGAAATTGCCCATGGAGCAGAATAGTTGGATCAAGCCTCTCGCGTTACTCCGTGCTCTTTAAAAGCTGATAGTGGTACGCTGTGCTCTTCTTAGAAGTGATATTTTTCGCTTTGTTACGTATAGAGTACGAGTATACCTTTACAACTCGTGGCGAGTCTGTGCTATATGCATATAAAGTGAGATAAATCACTATGAAACATATCATACCTTTTGTTTCAAGTGTTTTCTTAAGACCACGCTCAAATTTCAATATGCCAGTAATCATTTTTTGAGCCACGCATGTGGTCTGTTATATAAGGGCTGACTTAAAGAGCTCGATACGTGTGTTTCAACATTGACGGTCTCATCAGTCGGGCGGTAACCTTTTTGTCTTTAGCCAATCCTTTCGGGGCGCTCAGCGCCCTTACTAAGAGTAGGCGACGGCGGACATTTTACACTGTAAGTCCAGTACCGGGCTCTATAACTCAGCGCTTTTATGTCAAATCACATGCGTGGCTCAAAAAATGATCATCTGGCATATCAGAATTTGAGAGTGGATCTTAAGAAAACACTCGAAACGAAAGGTATGTTATATTAACGATACCAGCCAAGAGCAATCGAGTATACAACACTGTTTGTTCAGTGATAATTTCACTGGACTTACAGTGGAAAAGTTCGTCGTCGCCTACTCTTAGTATAAGGTACCAAACGTCTCGAGAGGACTCGCTAAAGAAAAAAAGGGTACTGCCCGACTGATGAGACCATCAAAGTGAAACACGTGTATCGGGTTCTATAAGTCAGCCCTATCATTAGTAGACCACATTCCAAGCTCAAAAAATGATTATCTGGCATATCACTATGAAAGAATTCCACTAAAGATTAGCGAGGCTGAGACCATTCAACTGTATAAAGCTTCTCCATTACTATGTGCCTCCTCATCAAATAATTCCATGTCTAACCGCTACATTCACAAAGAGCAGCTGCGTGTAGAGATACAGCCAAACAGTCACCATTCCGACAAAGTTTGTAGAACATTATCGCAGTGAAATTCTTTTCCCATCAGTGGCCATTTTCCTCTAGCGCTCCTCTTTCGTCCTCCCACTTTTGTGGAAAAGGCGGAGGACGATTTTAGAGATGTTTTTTTCTTAAATTAGTGGCGTTTTTCGACATAAGTTCACTCATAGATCGGCTCCTTGACGGAAAGTTTCAGGTTCATTCGCGGAATATACAGCTGTGGTTCGATTGCTTACACTTATTATTTTGTGTTATTATTAGTCCACGAAAACGGTTTTGGTTCAATAATGTAACTGAATTAGCTATTATACATCGTCAGAACCCCTGAATATTTTCTTCCTGCTTTTTGTGGTGCAGGTGTCAAAGATATTCAAATAGACACTCAGATCGCCCTGTTTACAAGTTCTGCGGACACAGTAACACTTCCTCTGATGAGCTTGACACCGTATTTCGAAAGAGATAGAGCTCGTAGATAGCACGCAGCCTAATTTATTGATCCGTCATCATACCATATTATCCAAATTTAGAGTAAAAAGCCTCTGTAATTTTGAGATAGCCATTTGACGATGTTTCACCTCATCGAATTCAACAAATGAGATTACGAAGGCCCATACTGCAAGGACGAGCGACTGTAGAGAATCGTGTCCGCATTACTACGTTTTGAGCAAACTTTATATGCGTTGCCTGTTATTTATTAAAAATGTGCTGAAGCGCACGCGATGAATGAAGATTAATTTTGAGACTTCAAATTACGAGTTATTGTATAATTAGTAGTATCCTGCATCATCAAACCAAGAAAGCTCCAAACGACAAAGTGATTTTGATGAAATAACCTCACAGCCATTTCGACTTATAAAGCACTTTCTTTGAAAGACGGTTAAAAACACTTTCAAAAGAAATTTTGACTTATTTTCATAGTGGAAATATATGAAGAAGAAGAATTCAACTTGATTGAATAAGATAAAGAACAATCTCGATTTGATTTCGCAAACATCACGCATATTACGCTAGGTTCAAACACATACCGCTCTATATTTATTAATCTCATTCATCTCAACAAAAATATTTGAATGAACGTGACAGCAGAGAACAAATGTAATACACTTTATACACATGTATATTCAATAGTTACACACCGGTATGACAATGAGTCACGAACTTGATTTTTGAATGCAACACGCATCATATTACACGATATGCGCGCTATTCATGGCTGTTCCAGAAATGTTCACTAACAAAAGGTGTTCTCCGAAAATTTTAGTATCAGTTTTGACAGTTATATCAATGAGATCGAAAAAAATATTCGGAAAAGCTCTCTCATTTTTTAATGCGGTTTTTTCTTTCAACCCTCAAATATTCTCGCGCGAACTGCTATTACGAATAAGGTTCGATTATAGATGCCATACTTTACTAGTTAATCACTTCTGTAGACTACAAGCAGCCAGTACGCCGACTTCGTAACTGGTTACTGAGTAATATAACATGAATGTCAAAAAATATGCAACAATGACATAAATAATAGAGCTTCAATAATCCTTTATAAACCCCGCGACAATATTGAGTGGAAAAAATAGATTATCACATTCTCTTGATGAAACTGATGAAGTATCGTAGTTGTACATATTAACCCGTAAGCATTACAGCACATGAAACACTGAGGTAATCCGAGCTCTGTAGCAGGAGTTTGACAAGTTAAGCTTTCAAAAATTCCAACTTCCCATATATTTATGCATTCTCATTTACGAGAGAAATGACGATATCGAATTTTCTGCCGCACTTGCAAAACCTGCAGACATCATGAAGACTAGACTTTCCTCGATAAACAACGCGGCCCCTTTTTGTAGTTTATGCAGTATGACCCGATTTCTCCATCTGTTTCGATCTGATTTTCCTACATATGAATACTATGCAAGACACGTTGACGCGTAGGGGTATGGAGCAAATTAAACAAGAAAATCCTGTAACGGCCAATCAATAGGTCATGTATGAAAATAACCAAGTTAAAACAAAAGATCCATATATATTTACATATATATACATATATATAATATATATAATATATATGTCGATTCAAATTTCAATAAATTGTTTTCTAAAAAAATTTCTGACCGGCATCAATTTGTCTTTTACCTCAATTTTGTGCATCTTTGTACTCATCAAGTTCGTTCTCTGAAGATATGTAATGCTTTGCGCAGAACCGAACCTACGTCGCTGAGCGTTACAAGGTTACGATAGTAAAGACACAAGGTAGAAGCTTGTGGGTTATTGGTACGCGGCAGCAATCAGTTTCATTGGAAGTCAATTTGATGTGAGCAGTATACGTCTCATGTGTCGCTATAATATCACCTTTTGTTCCAAATTAGTTTTCATCTCCAAACGCTTGATCAAGAATTCCCATCGGGCCAACTCGAGTCGCCGAGATTTTCTGTTCTTCGTTCTCCGCCGCATTTTTCATAGCGCTTTTGATCAACTGTTTTTGTAACAAAACCATTGAACTTTGATTATTCATAAGAAATTCCTTCAGCGACAACAATCCGTCCTGATAATCCAATGATGACCTTTCAGATGACTGATCATAACCTGAAATATGCTGTATCGTTCTAGTTTTCATCACTGATTCAACTAATCTGTTCTCTTTTCTGAGGAAAAGCTTATGCGTGTTTTAAACTAACGAATTTAAATGCAATTGTATAGTGCTACCTAGGGCCAAACTCAAACTTATGCTTAGTTCAAAATAGCCGCTAGTTCAGTTCTTCTAAGTCGTACTATTGTGAGTCATCCTTGTTCTGGTATACTTTTGTTATTTTTTGTTGAGTATACACCATTTCAAGAAGAAATAATCACACCATAGTTATAATTATTCTAAATCAATAGCAACATTTTGCCTTACATCTTTTCTACAAACATGCGGCGCATATTGGCTAATGGTGCTCTGTAACACAGGCAAACTAGGTCGATCTATTCCGCGGCAAACGAAGCCCATTTGTTGAAATTGTGTAAATTCCAGGCAGAAATTTCTGGGAGGATAAAAGCTACTTGATATTATAATTCCCAAAAGTCATTCATTTTTAGGCTATATATCATTTAGTGATCTTGAAGATGTTTGATTGAGACAAATGCACAGCACATCTAAAGGTGGCTAATCAAGCTCAAACGCTTTACTTCTTTGTCGAGATAAATCGAAGATCAGTATCGGTATGCACTCATTACAGCACGCCCAGTAAGCTGAGATGGGGCACGACAATCAATTTTCCATACAAACGACACGTGGTACCGAAAGGGCTGAATAGAAGCACCGCTTTACTTTTTATCCTTTTGTGTTGTAAATTAGAATTTTTTGCACACCCCTAGTAGACAGAATTACAGATACTATTTTCCTTAGCAACTACAGTTTTTCCTTGACTTAGCACAGCATTTGAGTAATTTGTTAGACTTCCACTTATGAATATTATCTTAATTCAAATTATTCTCAGTAGTCCGTCGCATAGGGATACCTTAGCTCTGATTACAGTTAGCATTCATCTCATTTCTGAAGATAAACCGAAGCTGCCCAGCATTGAAAAGTTTCTACTAAGTTAATTTTAACATTGTAAATTGTACAAAGCGTATCCGAACAACGTATAGCTTATATTGTAGTGTGAGTATAATACTGGTGCCGTTGGATTTTGTATCATGGATGCTGATTACTTTGAAAAGAAAGCTACAAAAATGTTTGAAATGAGGCTTGAAATTAATATCTCGTCTTTTACACGTGCTGTCTCAGACGATGCGCATCAAGAACGTAGATGAATATGGGTTTTCTTAGAAATTTGAAGCTCAATAACTGACATCTGTAGGCCCCACAACTACATCTCTATAAAAGAGATAAGTTAATAGCTACAACCTTATAAAAAGCAAAAAAGGATATTTTTATAAATAAAAACGTCTAAAACAGTGGACCTATCTGTAGCGTTCTGTCGTGAACTTTGAATTTTCACGTACAAATATAGTGTGTCGAAAAAAATTCTCACCTTTTGGTGGTCGTAAACCCAAGCCCATATATCGTTGCTTCTTCTTCAAGCAGCAAATAGTTCCTTTCACATCCATTTTCTTTATCATAAAATTCAAAAACTGCCTGAAATCTAACCACACCTTATGCATAATATCTTCTGAGGACCCACTGCTTGGAAATGAAACCTTCATGTACTGCACATACCGTACAAACTATCGAAGTTACGTTGAAAAGGCAATAGAAACAACAAGCGCCTAACGTGAGCAATGCAAAGTTGAGAAATCTGAAATTTTAGAAAATTCTTATCAACAACAGAGCTTTTCTAAGATATTAATTATTTAGTCAAAGGCCAGTTGGTTTATTAATAGCTATGCAGCTGTTCAATAATGTACTAAAACCCTGGTTTCACAATGCTTATGTAACTCATACAGGACCGACAACTGATACCAGATTGTCATGAATCAACTAGCACTTCTAATCCAAAAAACGTGGCGACTGCTTCATATTAGATCTGGGAACGGTATGGTACAGCTGCCTCATCACTCTCGTCAAAGTCGGATGGACCAGTATTTAACGGAATTTGTGAAAAAAGATAGCCTTTTGAAGTGTCAGGAGCGGGTAACAAAGCAGAGAATGCAAGTTCTGTGATGCCTATAACCTGTGATGACGACTAGCTTAGAATAGGGAATTGTATAAATATATATATATATATATATAATTATACATATACATATACATATACATATGTGCATATATATACGTATATATATATATATATATATATATATATATATATATGAGGAATTTTACTTCTATTCACCTGTACACATTTCCATCCAATTTCGTGACATCTTTGTGATTTGACACATAGTCGCCGAAACCAATTGTTGCAAAGCTAGAAATACTTTATACTGTAGAAGATGACGATGCTTTCAAGTATTGCTGACCTTATGAAACAATAATAAAGCGCTTCTATGTAGGCCAGTCCTCCACATGCGAGTAGATTAACGCCGCTGAATTGATCAGCAGTGTTGATATGCTGGAAAAAGAGCATGTTGTGAGGAAATTTGGCTATTGCATTAAGATACTACGAACCTGAATAAACAGATAAATACTTTGTAGACTGATGGTTTCCAGTTATCCATAACACCTTCACAAGAGCTAAAAATAATCACAACATCAGCTTCTATTGAATTGTCGCATGCTTTCTTTCGTATTTCGACAATTTGTAAAATCAATTGGGTCCTTCCTGATTAGGAGGGAAGAATGAAAAACAGATCTCATTCGCTGGAGAAGAAACTTTTCATAAGAGTGCCAGTATATGCCATTCGCAAGCTGAAACTTGAGGCTGCAGCACAACATAGCCGGTTTTTGAAAACACCCCCACATAACATTGTACTATCCAGATCAAAATTATGTTTCACACTCGCCTTTCGCCTCTGATTTTTATTATGTGTATGACTCGCTGGAAGCCGAAAAGCTTATCAATGTGTAGAGAAATTTTCGTAGTACATTAATCACTCGTTCTACCTGGAGTTTGTTCAAAGCGGAGGAAAAGTTCGCAGTTGAATAACTAGCCGCGCTTCCGGCACGCCCCTGCCATAACCCTCGCCTCGTCAAAATGTCGGTGAATAACTTTATCGAAAATGTAAAACTCGATCATATTTTCCCTGCTAAGCCGTATTTGCAGAGAATAAGCACATCGCTAGGATCGCGAAGCATTAGGCTATCACGTGATTACTAACAGTCTAAGAAACAGCTCTGTCCGGAGAGGTTCAAAGCACAAATCAAAAGACCACAGGAGATTAAAATGATCAAAAGAGCCTCTTGGAAATCAAACACATTTTTGGGTTTTCTGAAGCTTGTGCTATAGTTTGAGCATTAGCACTCTGAAGAAGGATGTTTTAACCAGCGAAATATAAGCGAGACAAGAGAAAATACGTGCTTTCACAAAATATGTTTTTATTCCTAATGTTACAGCGTTATAGATGTGTGTTTTCAAAAATCGGTGACGTAGTGCAGTAGCCAGGATTAATAGCTTCAGATTGCTTACCAACTCTCCTATGAAAAGTTCCTCTCCAGCATATAAGATCGCCTCTTCTTCTTGCTCCATCCTAATCAGAAAGAACCAGCGATTGTTATTTATTTGAAAAGTTCAATTAATCATCAATATAAGCGCTGCCATGATCACTGATAATAGAACCAATTGCTGCGCAAGGACTGGATGTCTTTCTCTCAAAATGATTACAGCCGGCGATTAAAGAAGCCGTTCAGGTGATCGTTTTTGAGCTTGTTGCAGTCATTAATTTTTTTTTCTCCTGCACATGCTAATTTAGGGCATGGAATAAATGTGATTCCGATGGAGCAGTTTCAGAGCTATACGATGAATGAGGCACCGAAGTCCAATCCAGTCTCTTCAAAATGTGGCGATTCGACTTCAAATTCGTGATCTTTCCTCAGTGCCTTAAGTGTCCATTGACACACCAGTTCACGGTAGCCAATTCCATTTAGATTGCGAGTGATGGTGCTACGGACGAATCCAAGTGTCTACCCGAGTCACCAGAACATTCTCCAACATACACACAGCCTTTTGGCTATGACTCGATTTGATACAAAAAAAAACTGAGCAAAGCAATAATGCAAAAGAAATTCTGGGGTAACTCAATAAATACTGCCTCAATTTATCATAACTTTCGGTTCAAGTGTTTTCTTAAGACTACAGCTCAAATTTCATGCCAAATAATCATCTTTGAGCCACGCATGTCTGTGGTCTGCTAAAATGGGCTGACTTATAGAGCGCCATAGAGACTTATAGATGCTTGGATATGAAAAAAATGATTAATTCCTAACACTTTGATCAACCATTCGCAGCGTGGTACCACAATAAAACCAGCACTTTTTTAATAACACGAGCTAATTTCGACGCGGGTGAGCTAATTTTTCGAGATACATTCTATTCCGCACTTCATAATCTGAGAAAAGGGCTTAAAAAAGCTTTAAATACATGGTTCTAGAAAGCCGATTCTAACGACTGTGGTTACAGAACTGCACGAGATATTGTCTCATAGTTGATTATTATTCGGATTGTGTGATATATGAAAAATTTTCGGAAGCAAAAAAGTTTGTGAAAGTTTCCCACAAAAAACCGATACCTTGAAGATTCGCAGTAATCTTCATTGTTGATTAATAATGTAACGGGCCTGTTATTACTGCTGTTCTCATATTGCTGTTTCATTCGTCGCTTGACTTTTCGTTCATGAATATGCCTGAAAACTCCAACTTTATTTGATCACTAGATTTTCGGGTACAATGCCTGCTAAATAGTGCGTAATAGTGATAGAATAGTGATAAAAGTGCGAGAATTAAGTTTATTACTGAAGGGAATGCTGGATATTTTGCTTGATATTATAGAATTTTGCGGAAGATATTGTCTAATTCCTTATTATATTTAGTTTACATGACCTTCATAACAGCTACAGTGCGAGTCTCAACAAAATTGTACTCGATTAGCTTTCTACATCCATCATCTACGAAGATCAAAAACCTTCCGCTTGTAGGTTCAGCTGCTGGTTGAATGTTGTCGTCTAGCTTATGAAAATCGTTGAATGCTGGTCGAATGTATTCCCCTTTGAATACCGAGGTAACCAAGTTAGAGCGTTCCTAGAAGGATTTCAGCGAGCGACTAACTCCCAGGAAGGGGTGTCACCAATCTCCTATTTTTGAAGGGAATACAGACCTGCTAGGTAAGGGACGGGGTCGAACCAACATTGTGTGCGTGATGAAACGGCAGCACAACCTATAATCCACTTAATCGTCGACTAAGTTTTATGGAAACCAGGTCCCTTCATAAGTATTCCGTCGCTAGGGCAAGTTACAGCTCAATGGAACCTACCAGCTTAAGGGACACAAACGCAGCCACATTTTCAGTATAATTCACTCTTCCAGTGTTTTTCGTGACATCGTAACTAGTATTAAATTTCGAGCACTAGCGTGTCTACTCTTAGCCTGAATTAATGCCCACTGTAGGTCACAGCTTGGTAGCTGGGAATTCTCATCAATATAGCAACGAAGGTCAAACCTTGAAAAGTTTGGAGTATTGAGTCTCGTCTCGTTTGGTCATTTATTGACGCATTTATTTGATTGCACTTTTGGTAATAAATTGCCGCATATATCAAAGTTGATATTAGAAGGCAAACTTACAAAAAACAACTGTGAAGCGAACCATATTTTACCTTAAAAGATATGACAGAGCTGTTACGAATCGCTCAAGAAACAAATTGAAGAACAGCACGCAACTTGTACAACCAACCAAACCGTAGGGAATCGTGAGCACTCGACCGGCCGCAGTTCTTGGAGTTGATGAGCCGAATCCTGCCAATTTTAATGTAAAGGATATTGGATAGGATGTAAGAGTATGAAATGTAAAGGATATATATATACATATATATATATATATATATATATATATATATATTATATACATATAATCATGCTTGCCGTCGATAAATTACATATATATTTATACATATATGTATATATATTTTTATATATTCATATGTATTTACTCAGCTCTCATGTCACAGATAGGACGAGTGAGGAAAAGAATGGAGACATGGACATTCATGAC
Organism: Parelaphostrongylus tenuis; assembly: GCA_019055375.1. NCBI lineage: Eukaryota > Metazoa > Nematoda > Chromadorea > Rhabditida > Metastrongylidae > Parelaphostrongylus > Parelaphostrongylus tenuis. The sequence goes on along the minus strand of JAHQIW010006697.1, from coordinate 188,151 downwards.
TCTTATTTTGAAAAAAGGCGATCTTTAGATTTGAGAAATTTAGCAAAGTCAAAAGTTGCTCCGCAATCCTAATGTATATCAGTGGATCCATGAGGTATGGAAGAGATAACACATACTTGGAACGCCATATTTGAGCTACTACATAATAACTTGGATTGTGTATCTTCCAATATAAAATTCGTTCGCCTCTTTACTCCTTTTTCAAGAAAATATTATACTGATGTATACAGAAATTCGTGGACTTCTCAGCGATAACATTTTGAACGTCCTGATATCTGCTATTGCGTGAATTCCAAGTGACCTGATAGATATGGTAAGATCAACTAGTCCTCAAAGGGTCAACCAGAGCGTTGTGCGCATTGAACGGCATTGCCATCCCTGTCACCCTAGCGCCTCAGCAGCTATCTTATGAATAGTTAATTTTGAATAAACAGCATCTCCCGGATTCGTATTCTACTACTGAGCGTTGTTTCGAGATTTATAAGATGTCAAATTGCAATATGTAAAAGGGTTTGTCCTTCTAGCAACGCTGATCAGAATGAAACAGTTCGAAATTTTTTTTGGACCACTAGTTGAAAATAAATCAGTCTTCCATTGTGGTAACTATAATGTCCTTGAATAGTAACTAATGGCGAGTTGTAAGCGCCTTCATATGGATTTTGATATTATAGGTCATAAAAAATAAGGCCAAATAGCAAGTAATCAGTCGAACAGAGATTGCGCGGATGTCCAAACAACTTTTTCTGATTTGTAGTAATGGATCATTTAAGATATATGATGCAGCGATTACAGTTAGTAGCTCGATAAAATAATTTGAGTTGAATGCTCGCCCACCAGAGCACGCATCGGCAAATCTAAAGCGTTTCACAAAGTGCCCTCCTGAATATGAAAAGTCCCAGTAACAATATAGATCGCATGCTTACCAATAGTGGATATGACGGTGCCGGAGAAGAACAATGCACCCAAATAGTCAAATCTCTCACGCGACGACGCGTGGCCGCTCGACGTACCGTCGACGATTACCGCGACGAGATCGTCAAAGTCACAATACTCGGATGAGTTCACACAGTAACGACGTCGAAACCGTGACAACGAATATTGAAACTGAAAATTGAGGACACCATGAGAAATGAACTCCAATAATCATTGAGCCAGTGATTTTCACCATATTCTATTTTTCGTAGATTTACACCTTCCACATATCACCTCTCTTATATCACTCTCTAAGTTGTATCGATAAAGGCACCCATCATATCGAGGGAGATGTACTGCTTGAGAAACTGCTATGAATCCACACCCCCGCCTAGTTCACTATCGATAAGGGAGAAAAACGGAGAAAAGTGTGGTAATGACAAAAAGCATTACATAGTACATTCTGTAATGCAGTTTTTTATTCATGAGAAAATTCAATTAAACCTCTAACTTTGAAATTCAATAACAAGTTTTTTCTTTGTAATAATTGCTAGATATAAAAAATTTTTACTTCAACAAAAGATTGAGGATAAAAGGTGAAACACTTGAAACTGATCGATCCCGTAGAAGCGCTTTGCATTGTACGCTTTTCATCGCAGAAGTGACTGATTCCATTTCAAAAAATCGACTTTCTATGCGTTTCGATGTTAATTTTTGATATATATATATATATATATATATATATATATATATAAAGCATTAAGGAATTTCTTTGTTTGGCCAACGCGAAGCTGGAAATAAACGTAGTGGTGGTTCGATGGCCGATTTCGGCGACTTTGTCTTCTTCAAAGCCTTGACGGATGTCATATCACTACTTTTATCACTAATACCATTACTACTATTGCAAATCTCGCGCCAGTTAAACAAGCAAAGTCCTTAACATTTACACGACTTGATGATTGAAATCAAATTTAGCCATTAGAGTGACTTTCATAGTTATGACAGCGATTTGTGCACATAATCTCATAGAATTTGTAAACCTTGTAGGGACTAATACTGCATACGCCCAGGCTCTGAAGAAGGCGATTCGCCGAAACTTCAGCCGAACTTCTACGGCTAATTTACCAACCTCGCGTCAGCCTTCTGCTACGTTGGGATGATCGCGACCGTCGGCTGCGTGATCGACGTGTTTGTCGACTTAACGATTGCGAGTGAATGAGGCGGCTCCGACTTCTTCTGCTACGACCCAGGCTCTGACTGCGTCTGCTGCGCATGTTCGCAACTAAATGTGGTGCAGTGATAGTAGCCCGCGTCACCGGTATAGATGAAACGCGGGTTCGATTTCAGCCTAAGGTTGTGTTTTGCTCACCACTCAATTCTCTCAGGTATATATGTAACATCATAACACTGCAAAAAAGCAGTGAAAATACTAGAATTTTGGAGTATAACAAGTGTCATGAATAAAAATATAAGCAAATGAATCGTAAATGAATTGTGATGTAATCTTCGAGTTTTAACAGAGTGCGCTTGTGGGTTTGAGTTCCTTCAGATCAAAAGACTAAAGGTGCGCACCACATGATCAGTGTTACTAGATTCGATATAACTAGTCTGTTAGCTCTTTCTAACGGTGACACATCTGAATCGTTTACGGCTTCAATTGTAATAAGAACACCAATAGCTTCTTTGGCTGACGCATGTTAGTGAATCGCACGGCCTCAGCACATTTCCCTTTGGTTGCTCTCCTTCGTAATCGTCTTAAATCGTGGTATTCTGCTTTGATCATAATGGCGTCTTGAGCTATTACTCTGTCATTACTAAGTCTACTCTCATTAAGATAATCTCTTTCTTGACTGTCCTGATAAATGTCTTGTTCCTTTTGTGGGCAAGTCGATTGTTCTTCTTAGTTACTGCCTTTGAGCAATTTGTTCCACCTTCTTTATTTGGAAGACCTTGTGGAACGATAGGAAATACGAGGCCAAAAGGTGACGCAAAATTCTGGTTCTATAAGCTGATTATTGGCCTACTCGAAAAACTTGAAGGCGAAGAGTAATGCTAATACGCTACAATTCAAATATCAAAGAGACACATTCCAGGTGATTTTCACTCAACTGATTTCATGGTTTGCTGGAATAGCTGTAGAGCAGAAAGTGTTCGAAGAAAATGTCCCCGCTAATGATTTCACAGGACTTATTCTGCTGTTGTCGAAATATTGTTTCTTCAATATATTTGATGACGGTACATTTGCATTCACCAGAGTCTCGGCGTCATATAGAATTTTCATGCAAGGTCATTTTTAGTTACCTCAAGAATTCCACCGTTTAGACCATCACTGTATACCTAGCAATATTCAAATCGGATTTACATACTACATATATGCATAGTTTTATGGTTAACACGTATTACATATATGTATGGTTTAATATTACATACGTGTAGTGTAAAGTAGATATCATTGTAATAAATGATTTGTTATGAAGGTTCAAATATCCAAGTTTTAGTTGTACTATTTGCACAAGCTGACTACCTGGTGAGGTTGAATAGAGGCTATTCGGTGGAAGCCTTTATAATTAGTGTGATGCGGAAGATGCAATTTCTTCCTCCTAGGAGCCTCCTCCACGGACCTCCCTCTTTGAGGGATCCCGCCCGGTTAGTCGCGAGGGCACGTGGCGCGTCCCCAGGTGGTGGATAGGGGAATAAAACGCGAACCAAAAGCGACCGTGTGCTTCCCAGAGACGCAGGTGGATTCAGGGGACGAGCTCCCTGCTTCTGCAGTGCCGACTTGACAAAACTCTATTTCTACGAGTCAAGTCGGCCAAAAGCCTGCAATCAAGCGGCTGGGAAGTACATGGGAGGCGGTTAGGAGTCGCCTCCAACAAATAAGCTCCTCCCGCTCCTCCGAGAGAGACTGGCAAGCTACTCGTGAGTACCCAGCCCCCACGTTTAGAGCCTGGCAAGCTACACGTTGGGTATCAAAAATGCCAAAAACAGTAACAAATATGGGCCTCATTCCCCTGACCCCGAAAGAGCCCCTGGTACGGCAGCGCCAGGTAGGACGAGTACGGAGAGGCTGCTAAAATCTCAGGGCCGAACTAGGCTGCCAAGATCGAAACGGACTAAAATGACGATCTGTACCTACAATGCAAGAACCCTTGCTCAACAATCCGCTGTAGAAGATCTGTTGATTCAAGCAAGAAGAATAAGGTACGACGTCATTGGCCTGGCTGAGACGAGAAGGCGCCATCCTTTTCACGCTGTCTATGACACCGGAGAAGAACTGTTCCTTGGAACATGCTATCGCAGAGGTGTCGGTGGCGTTGGCGTCCTCGTCAAATCGAATTTGACCGTGAACATTGATTCGTTCGAACAACTAACAACCCGCATCGGACGATTACGGTTGAAACGATGTGGTTCCATGTCGGCTTTGACCATCTTCGTTGCTTACGCACCAACATCAAGCTATGACGAAGACGAAGTCGAAGCGTTCTATATGGACCACGAAAAATTCTTCAGAGAAGATCATACATTCTTCAAGGTCATTGTCGGAGATTTTAACGCAAAAATTGGACCTAGAAGAACGTCTGAAGAACGTCACATAGGGACCCACGGACTAGAATGGAATGAACAGGGTGAGAGGCTATCCGAGTTTATCATGACGACCCAAACCATCCATGGTAACTCGCAATTCCAAAAGCCTCTCTCTCAGCGATGGACGTGGGAGTCTCCCAATGGAGAGTACCATAACGAAATAGATCACATCATAGTAAATCGAAGGTTTTGCCTGACCGACGTCGCTGTTGTTCCCAAGTTCTACACGGGATCAGACCATCGCCTCCTTCGCGCAACGTTCCGATTTTCGAGGAGAGGAGAGAAAGCCGCTAAATTCAAACAACGAAGTCCCAGAACTACCATAAACTGGGATGTATTCAAATCATTAGTCGGCTCTTGGGAAGATACCGTTGTCGACAACATCGACGAAGAATACGATCGACTCGTTGAATATCTTCACGTTGGCGCTAAAAAAGCCGAAAGTCCTAAGGTCACGAAGAGACGCTTGTCTCCGCAGACACTCGAGCTGATACGTCAACGTGGAATCGCACGAGCCGCAGGCAACCGAAACCTTACGTCCGAACTTGCGAAACGATGCAGAGAAGCGATAAAAGAAGACCTTAAAGAGAGAAGAGCAGCAGTTATGGCAGAAGCTGCAGAAGCTGGGAAGAGCATTCGCAAAGCCCAGCGAGGCTTTGCCAACTATAAGACCAAGATGATTGCACTCCGATACCCTGACGGGACACTTACAGCTTCCAGAAGGGCTATGGAGAAAATCATCCACCAGTACTACTCGGATCTCTTCGCTAGCCATGTTCTCTTACCGTCATATAAATTGAAAGAGGACGAATATGTCGTTCCACCAGTCCTTCCTTCCGAAATCCGACATGCTATATCGTCGGTGAAAAACAGAACAACACCCGGTCCAGACAGGATTAGACCAGAACACCTGAAGAACCTGCCGCCAGTTCTCATCAACACCCTGGCTCGGCTCTTCACTCCCTACCTGTCAGAATGCAAGGTCCCTATTCAATGGAAAACCAGCAAGACCGTATTGTTGTTCAAAAAGGGAGACCTTCACGACATAGGCAATTATCGCCCAATCTGCTTGCTGTCCGTTGTCTATAAACTCTTTACTCGAGTCATCCTGAACAGGATTGACAGAACACTGGACGAAGGACAGCCATGCGAACAAGCAGGGTTCAGAAAAGGATTTAGTACCATGGACCACATCCACACGATCACAAGACTCATTGAAGTTTCGCGAGAGTACAAACAACCACTCTGTCTCACTTTTATCGATCTGAAGAAAGCCTTTGATTCAGTGGAAACAGAAGCGGTTATAGAGGCTCTGGATAACCAGGGCGTCCCTACTCGGTACATAAGATCCTTCGTGAGCTTTATAAAGATTTCACGACCAGAATATCTCCATTCTACAACAATATCACCATTGACGTAAGAAGAGGGGTTCGACAAGGCGATACAATATCGCCAAAACTATTCACTGCCACCCTACAAAACGTCATGCGAACATTAGAATGGGACGAAATGGGAGTGAAAATTGACGGTCGACAATTAAACCATCTTCGCTTTGCTGACGATATCGTTCTCATAACACCAAACATCAGCCAAGCGGAACGAATGTTGACTGATTTCGACAACGCCTGTGGAAAGATCGCTCTTCAACTGAATCTAACGAAAACAATGTTCATGAGGAACGGATGGATTTCTAATGCCCCATTCACGCTCAACGGAACGACAATTTCCGAATGCTCCAGTTACATCTATCTAGGTCGTGAAATCAACATGATGAACGACCTAGCCCCAGAGTTCAGCAGGAGGAAACGAGCGGCTTGGGGAACGTTTATGAGCATCGAAGATGTAGTGAAGAGGACAAAGAACATCCGACTCCGTGCCCACCTTTTCCACTTGCCGTTATCGAACGCGCAGTCGAAAGGTCGATGCTAGGAGTATCTCGTATTTCGCAAATGAGACAAAGGATCCGAACTTCCGACCTACGTCAACGATCGAAAATCAGAGACGCCGTTCTACACGCCAGGATATCGAAAATAAGGTGGGCCGGACACGTGATGCGCTTCAACGACAACCGATGGACGAGAGCCGTTACCGACTGGATTCCTCGGGACGTCAAGCGCTCTAAAGGAAGACCACTGACCCGTTGGTCCGATTTCTTCACGAAAGCGATGGAAGAAAGATATGATGCTCAGCGAATTCCTAGAGCAAGGAGGACCCACTGGGCTACTCTTGCGCGCGATAGGGAAAAATGGAAGAGTTGCTGGTACCCGCTCGAGTCACTCGACGATCAACGGGACGACAGGTGATACAGGTGATACAGGAGCCTCCTGTGGTAGAGTAATATCACGGAGAATATTCTGTGCAGATTATGTAACATAGAACCCCAATTTCAAGTTTGATTATATTAATCTTTGCATAATATAAACAGTAATTACGAACGACGAGAGTACAGTAAGTATAGGGAGTAATATTCACAATAAAGAGGGACTTCGACAATGTGTCATAGCCGGCGCTGTGTATACTGTGTTAATATGGAAAGTAACGGATATAAACAAGAATCAAAACGCAGTAAAGAAAATAAATCAACAAGAAGATAATCGTCTTTATTTATTCGTTTCCTAAAATGCCATAAAGTTTGCAGAGCATTATGTTGTGTGGTGCAACTGTGCACATGAGGCACTTTCATCACCTTGAAAAATAATGTCAATACTATTATAGATCATTCAAGAGGACTAGGATAAAGCCATTCGAAGAGATAAAAATCCTCAAAGTTTTTAGGTTCTGAATTTCGATATGTCAAGTTCTTGATTGGAGAACTGAGGTCAATTCAACCCGATTTCCATGTGGTTGGCAAGCGGCCATAGTCTTCAGCTAAATCATCGATGTTCTCCCAGTAAACTGGGCTAACAATTTCGTTCCTTCATTATCATGTACGGTATAACATTTCATATTAGCGGCAATGGAACCTTTATAAATCAAAAGGAAGTATGGCCCAAGCAAATATGAAAAATGCGCCATTCTCTGTTTGTAAGGATGTGATAGAAGCTTACAAAAGATAGCGTAAAAGATTCCCGTTTTCTTAGAAAATGAATTTTCACGAAACAGAATGTGTGTATAGCAAGATAGTTTCCACTTTTTTTCTACTTCGGAATGGCTTTTACAACTTTTCGATGGTATTTTCATATTCACGGGCTTTGATCATTAGTTCTCCACCTAAATTTACATCGAGGCCAGTTCCCTCCTCCGTGGGTTGCTAGTGAAACTTGTGGACTTTGTAAGTTTTCCGAAATCATGGTCAGGGCAAAGAGTGACCAGATCAGGTGATGGTCCTTTTATGAGTCGATGTAATATCCTAATATACATACATATTGGAAAACGCCACAGATCTTATACTAGATCATTTCCTGTCCCAGGATATCAATAAGGCCTGCCGTTTACTGTTAGCATGTTGGTAATCCTGCCAGTATACCAAGTACAGCGATCACGTGAAGTCTGGATAATGAACTGGCGTTGCAGTGCTTACTAGGCGCAGATGTACACCAAACAGGAACACTTTTCATCCACGATAGGGCAGCAAATCTAATTGAATGAAGTCGCCAAAAAAATGTTCATAGGAAAAAATTTATAGACAACGTGGGCATGAGGATTCCAGGGTGCTCTTTATATAGGTGTTTCGCCTCAGTTGGTTGCGCAGTTACATTGTCAATGAGATTGGATCGACATAAGCAAGAAGACAAAGAAGCCATAGGTTATCCTACGAGACGGGCAAACAAACCACAAAGTGAAGATGAAGTCTCTTATAAAATGGATGAAATTATATCCTGCCATTATGACGGATTATATCAAGCTGCCTGCCAGCTATCTCCCAAAAAGAATAAGGATATAAAATGAAGATCTAGGTTTGATAATTCCTGAGTAATGCACCACGAATTCATTTCATCAAGCGTCGCCCAACGTTTATTGAATGCATATCTAGCCTTTGCTCGTGATGGATCACCAATGTGTCAAGTTGGACTAGTGTGGTACCAAATTGTCAAACCGCAGATGAAGACATCTTAACTGAAGAACAAAATAAAGTATTACAAGAAGACTGTGATACTTTCGATAGTGCTGAGTTTCAGGTAAAACGAAACATATAACCTCAGGCAGGAGCTAGTCAATTCACCCCAACCAGCGACATATACCATCACCACACCAAGGAGGCCACTTCTTTGATACGACTTCCCCTGCTGCTCACTAAACTGCTCTGATCTCTGAGAACAAGGAATACTGCAGCTACCCGTCTGACTAAATTGGTCATTGATAATGATATGGGTGTTCTACTGTGATGAAATTAAGATGACGTAGGCTTTGTTATATGCTTTATAAGTTATTACCAAAAATCGCTCGTTCTTTAATTTAGTTCGGAATGCGAACCGATTGTGTCCCTGCCGTTATCTGACAACGCTTCCAAAATTTTCTCCTAGCAGAAATAAGTTACCTGGGCAACGAAGTCAGTGCCGGATTTGTATTGGATTAGATCGAAGATAAGCTGTCGTGTCAGCTTATTATCAGAAGGCTTCTCAGCGATGTAATTACTTATAGTGAGAATTGATTGCCATGAAAAATCCACGGTTAAATTGCAATTAATTTTATTTCATAATGAAAAATATGGTTTGCGATGGAGTTGAAGATATAAATAGTACTCAAAATTTTGTTATATATTTTGATTATTAGTCGAGTTTACGAAATTGCAGTAAAATCAATGCAATAAAATGCATATTCATGTAATACAATGATGAATTGGTCCCTGAATGACATGCGTTCACGAGAGATAATATGAAAACCAATACATTTCCCTTCAGCTGATGTATTGATAATCTGAGAACTTCTATTCTCAAGAGTCTTGACCTTGCCATTTGTTGGGTTTCTCACCGAATGTCGTAGTGCTCTAACATAGCGATGAGGTTATAACATGGCTAAAAGAAAGATGAAACAAGAGCTTTGCTTGCGCAGTAGGTAACACAAGAGTAACCACTAAGGGTTCTCGCGGAATCGAAGCTCACGTCAAGTTCCAAGTTTTAGCCCATATCCTGACATTCTTGTGGTTTATTTGATGACTCATTAGTGTATTACCCCGAACGAAGTAACTGATGACTCATTAGATTTGTACATGCGTAAGAACCTTCGTCTATATAATGAAAGTGTTCCGCTGTCGCTGTGCAGTTTTCTCAAATATTTTATTCTAGTGACCAAGAATCTTACTGATTGAACCACGAAGAATTAATATGCTCACATAAAGCACCATCGTGCAACAGCATTCCTTACAAAGTTTTTCGATTCAAAGCAGACCTCCAAGTTGTAATTGTCAGGTTCCTTCTAGTGTACCAACTGGTCATGCATCACCCGCACCTTCATAAGAAACTATGAATTCTGTTAACGACTATTTCGAATCTGAACTTTACCATCGTTCTAAAAAAGCGTAAGCAACAGTCAGAAAGTTGAAAACGGTTGAAAATAAAGATCTTTTTTTTTTATAACTCCTTTCTCAAAAATTGCATTTACTCCGTCAAGGTGACGAACACTACCGTCATGAGCGAACATCAACGAGAGCACTCGTCCATCATTTATTATTCTTGTTCTCAATGAAAATAGATCAAAAGAATTCTCTCACGCAAAATCTGATTCACTACGGCAAGAGTCTCATTTCTGAAGCACTAACTGTCCAATTTTTTCGAATTTATTACAGAGGAACATGATTTTTCTACTCAAATCTTGATGTTCTTTATTATCAACAATAATTCTCATGTTCATCATTCGAATACAAAGCTCTTTGGACCATGAATCGACATATAGTGAGCTTAGTGTAGCCCTTTCTTTCCAAGTATCCACGGTAATTCAGAGAGAGGTATATAATCATCGAATAACTACACATTTATTTTTTAATGTGCAGGAAAAGATCATGGCAAGTGTACGCAGTGGCTAAAGTTGCCGTGCATAAGACAAGTGGCTGTTGGTTCATTCCCGCGATTCGAGCCGTTCTGGTCATCCATCTCTCTAAGGTTTAATGATGGGTAGACTGGCAGAATGAATCATAAGTGCTATACAAAACCTTACAGAGAAGGCTCTGAACTTGTTATCACATTAATAGAATACTGGTTTGAGGCGTTAAAGGCAATAACTTAGTATACTGGAAGACCTACACAATACTTCATAGGCTTAACGTGTTCAAATATCTTTGAGCTACGTAATGGATCTGAACTCTTGTCACATCCATCAAGTAGTGACTTGTGCCGAACGTTCATCGCTTAATCGCGTGTAAAAGCCATAATTCTTGATCATATTCTCCTTAAAGTGACGATTTACTTCAGCGCATTATCCGATGTTGTATTGGTAAAATGTGGGACTAGTTGTGAAACTAACATTGATTTACAGTGAGAAACTCGTTCACTACAGAAGTATCCCAAGGCCGCGCAGCGTCGCCGTACTCTGGAAGTCAAGGAGCTTGGCTTAGAGTGTGCTAGAAAGCCTGTTATCCTAAAGAAGGCTATTTACATAACAGCAAATGCGACTGTAGGATAACGTAGCAGCGGTGCAGTCGAGACATCGTTAGAGAACTTTATGTACCATCATCTTGGATTCAATCTATGCCGGTGTCTTTCCAAAGCTTCACGAATACAAGTAGTCTAGGAAGCATAGAAAAGAATTGTAGCCTTATTTTTGATAATACAGCAGCAAACAACAAATTTCACTGCAGTTCGATATCATTGATTGACATTCAACAAATTAATCTCGCTATTAAATAACATAAAATCCACAAAAACTCTATTGGAAGAGACTACACCTCCGAGCAATAGTTCACAGTTTTTCCTCGTAGACCAAGCACGGAATTCTAATCATATAATTTATTCGCACAGTTAAAGTTTCGGAGGTCTTGTTCTTTTTTAAGCTTTGCAGAAATAATATCGTTCACACCTTATTCGATCAAATACCTCCATTACTATTTCGTAGATGCTTTCTTACAGTGGTGTAGCACTGATAATAAATATTTTACACGGGTCGCGCGTTTTTTCGCGTATTTCTCGCAAGGGCTTTTTCTCTAAACTACAAGCTACAATCCACTATATAGCGTAAATCTCAGAAATTTTGAAGAACCATTATTATCAAAAAAAGTTCTTTTTACAGTGCTATAGTAATTGAAATAAAACTGCTTCACGCGAGTCGCGTTTTGTCGCACGCATTTTCGTTAACTAATTGTTGCTTTCCTCGTCGTTTTGTAGAGATTTTTGAGTAAATAGTATAGTATTTGTAGAAAACACCCTGTTCTATCGTTTTATAGGCTTAAGCTTTCCAATTTAATTCCATATTGCCAAATGAAACTTGTTAATAAGCCCTAGACTAAGTAACCTAAGCCTATGAATGAAAAGCATATAAACGTGTGAAGGAAAATACTTGGTGTACCAGAGTCATGTGTTTTATCCAGAGTTTTTTTCCAAAGTACATAGAAATCATAAATTCAGCAACAAAAACAAAAAAGACGTGCCATATGTGGTTTGCTAGAGGGACCGCGCTGCGTGGTCAATCGATCGCGTATCGATTCACGGCCACTCATGCACCTTAGCGGCAAGAAATGCGCGACGTGTTAGGAGCTCAATCTCATTTCCCCTGCTACAATCCAGTGAAACGGTGTTTTCAGAAAACCCGCACAGTTTAAATCACCGAAAATTACGCTGTAGAATGATCACTAATAGCCCAAGTGAAAAGCTGTGTCCTGCGAGAAATACGCGTGCGTGTAACACAATCCTATTTTCTTTGCTGCAACGGTGTAAGCAGGTTTCTTTATAGAAAAAATAAAGTTTTAGAATTTTTGACAATTACGCTATCGAATGACTATCAATAGTCTACGAGAAGAGCTATGTCTTTTGAGAGCATGCGCGGTAACGCACCAGCGTGTGAAATACAATTTTATTCTTATTGTTACAGCGCTGCATGAGAGCCTTTTCAAGAGAATTACATTTTTTTTTAAATCTACGAGATTTAAGCTTTTGAATGATTACTGATGGGCCACTGAAATGTCTTTGTCCAGCAAAAAATTTCCTTCAAAAAACTCTTTCCGATAACTGAAAGGTGCGGAAAAAATTGTGGATTAAAATAGTCTTTCTTGTAGCTTCAGCGCATACAAGGCTTATAGTTGCAACTCAAAGCGAGCAATAACTCAGTAGATTTTTTCGATGGACATTAGATGGTGATTACTTCTGTGATAATTTGCAATGAAAGTTTTGCTTTGGAAATTGAGCAGTTGACATTTGAAAGGCGAAGATGTGAACAAAAATGCAGCACTATATTGTGATAGTCGGCTCACATCATGATATTGCAAGGTAGACCAAAGATGTTAAACTGAGCCTTTCATATATCTCACCATTACGCTCCTTTATCACATGTTAAGTCTTGAACAACAAAGTACAAAATTAAGAAAAACTCGCTTCGAAATGTGCTTCTTCGTCACTGCATTAAGAAGAAGAGGCAACTAATGACTTCAATTTTTTGAATTCTTTATCAATATCTTTCTTCTTTCAAGGGTTTTCTATCTCACCGAGAGTGTGAATGCCTTTTAATTTTGAAATATGAAGTATAGGGGCTCAACATTTCCAGTCCTGATGTGTTTTTGAGTAAAACTCGGTAAGTGAACATCCAGGTTAGTATCATCTAGGTTGAAAAAAAAAAACTCATGAAAAATACGGTGTCTTTTTCCAGTCACGAGATGAGACAGATTATCTAGTTAGAGAAAAGCTTTGGTGCGTGGTGGGGATGAATTCAAGTGTTCCTGGGTTACTAATAATCAGTGGAATAACATGCGATGAAGATGAAAGAATGCTGAGTGTTTTGAAATATCTCCTTATCTTTCGCGGAACCGCAACAAAATTCTTTTATTCTATCTCACCATGAAGAGAAGATGAACATATCCGTTGTGAAGGAAGTGAGTCATTTATCATTGTCAGTTTAAACAAATTACTACGCCTTAATATACAGTATTTTGGTTAAAGTACATACAAGCTTATTTGGACACTTGGACGGCTCGTCTTCATTCATAGTGTGAGCCCCAGCACAGAAAACTGTACTGGCTGCGTTACCTGTTTAGCTATTTTGTTCCCGGAGTCTTGAGGTAAGCCAAGCTGGGGTTTTCTCAGGTCATCACACGCGAGCAGCAGTCCAGCCTTGTGGATCAAAGGGAGATTACCACTTTGCGGCTAGTAGCCACCATGATGGCGGTTATTCTTGGTACGGTTTACTCTTAGCTGGGCTTTCCGGATGAAAACGTCGAACTCATTTCCACTTTGGGTGACCATATTTACGGATTGAACTCTCTCGTTGTACTTCGTAATCTGACACCTAAGAACTCCTACCAGCCACGATGAAACGGTATACCAGACATAACAAGTACTCGCGCAAAACAAGGCGAATTTGTCATATGAGATGCATTTGAGCGTTCATAGTGTTGATAAAATGATATGGTATCATGTCAACAATATTTTTATGTATAGTAGTGCGCAAAAACATTTGCGTCAGCCGGGATTCGAACCCAATTCTCAGAGTGACGCAAATGTTTTTGCTCATTCCTTTACATTATTGAGTTTTTTGCAACATCATACCACCGCAATACGCAGTCAAATAAAATGAATTCTGACTGAATAGTTCTCATCTCTAACATACATTACTGTTACATACTAAAAATTTACAGAGAGGTGCGGTGTGCATGCACATTTAGTTAAAAGGGTTTCTCTTGAGATTACAGTACTAGCTATCTTCCCTGAATACTTCGAAAAAATACTTCTTTCTTGAGCATTTTTTGGATTTAGTAGAAAGCTCAGTCTCTCAGTATCCTCGGTCTGTAAAATACAAAAAGAAAGTGAGTGTTATAAAACGAACAATTTAGCGATTTTTACGCCGGCTTGTTGCTTACTATTTTGCCTTAAACATGGATTTATCAGTGAAAGTTTCATCAATAGGTTATCACAACTAAAACCACTGTATTCTTTCAAAGTCCTCTCTAAATAATTAAAGTCAAAAAAGAACTTCTTATTTGCCCACAGTTGCAAGATAGTACGTACGGAAATTCAAGAAGAAATAGCTAGGATCAAAATAATTTATTCTAACTCAAATCGCAAATTTTCTTCAATTATTCCAGTCATTTACTTGCTTTCACAACAAAAGGGCAAAAGCGAAGCTGTAGGCATATCCAATTAGACATATTCATTTTGATTTTTTTCAATATAAGAAAAACACCTGTGAAAATAATGATTTTATTCGCTTAACTAAATGCTGACTCAACTGGCTTATAACCAAGAATTCAAAAATTCTGTGGTGGTGGACCGACAAAAACTCTGACTATTCTTAGGAAGGACTTTCTAAATGGCATTCAGAAAAGAGATCAGAGCTTCTCTTTTGATAGAAATTCATTCCACGAAATGGTCTTCCGCGTAGCCTCTTGGCACTTGAATGGTAAGCTCATATTTTCTCGTGAATATAACTATCATGAATGGATCAAAAGTGCAAAGCATAGATGCAGGCCAGACCATAGCACTAGCTTAATGAAGTTACTCAAATGCGCGGCGAGTAGTTAGCCTAAAGAAAGTGAATGGTTTATTGAAAATACAGCGCAAATAACCGTAAGTTATTATGATTCTGTGGAGTGCTAATTTATATTTAGTGCCAGGACTAATAAACTATTTTTTATTTAATCCATTTTCAATAACTTATATTCAGTGTCACCGCCCCGGACGAGTATTGCGAGAAGAAGAAACGATTGGAAAACGTGCTGTGGTTCGTGAAGACGGACCGTTCAAGTAAACAAGCAACTATGTACCATCTGAATTTTCAAAATTCCGATTATCTTGCTTGCGTGCTATGAATTCTGAGACTACAAGTGCTTAAAGCTTTTTGGGCTAAGATAAGCTTAGCTGACAGATTAAAAGCAGCATAAGATGTAAGATGATAGATGTTGATTTTGTAGCTCTTCTTGAATTACAAGAAATTCATGTTCGCTAAACCAATTTATAGTATCTACCATTCTATATGGTTGAGGAAAAGGTTCCTCAACACCCACTGAAAATTCAAAGTTCATACATAAATTCAATTGGAAACAACGATAATTATTCTACAAAATAAAGACCATCATTATTCACGATCTTCTGTCAACAATCTGCAAGCCCTCGGATCTGCTCGAAATCGCCATTCCTTGGGCTCTGAATCAAAAAACCCCTGATATGCCTCTTCAATGGACAAATTCTGGAATCGGCAACCGCGCAGGAAATCCTCTTGAAGTGGAAAGCGGACCATAATCGGACGGCGCAGCATCTGGACTGTAGGCTAAATGCTGCAAGACATCGAATCCCTCCAATTCATTAAACTCTTCCCTAGTATTCTTAGCGGTGTGGCATTTGGCATTGCCTTGCTGAGACAACGCACACCTTCGACAAATCAGTGTCGGATACTTTTCCTTTAACGCTTTTTCTCCCACTCCTTAGATATTCCCATGAATTTACAATAACTATTGCTGCGTGAGACAAACATAAAAGTCGAATTTCTCGCGGTTGTCAGGGAACTTTTTCTCCAACCTAATAGAATTAATATATGTTTAACACAGCTGCAGCTATGCGTACACGAATTGGTTAGTACTAAACTTTCGTCTTGACCAATTCACATTGAAACTTTTGTTCACAAAAATTTTTGGCAAATTATTGGGTGTGAGAAATAGTTTGCATGAACAACGTATGAAAGGAGATCTTTATAGATCAGCTATTGATATAATATAGAAAGGGAAGACCAAAAAACTCATTTTCAGCAGAACAGGAAATGTGAAAATATGCATTGACATTAATGCACGCAGTTGTCTATGTGTTAAACCCCTTCGTTTCCACAGCATTCATTTAGTCATTATTATTGAGTTATTCTCTGTTTGGAGTTCTCATTTGACGCTGAAGCACGTATTTCAAATTCGCGTTACTGGAAAGTCTGCAGTAGGTCATCTTGTGCGATTAACAGCAATGGTTTGATCGAAACCAATCATTGAGACTACCACTTTGAGTCATTTTCATGAAGGGATTTCACAGTACAATAGCAAAAATTGAAGCATGATGAATTCTATTGTTAGAAAAATCAATTGTGCAGCCGTTTTGGAGTGAAAAGATTCAAATACACTACAATTATGAGGGACGACTCAAGAATAAGAATTAAGAATATGAGCAGTTGAACATTAACCTATATTTTTAGAAAGATTCACGTCTCTTCCGATTTCTGAGTGATGCGCGATACAGTCGACTTCGTCTGAGTATTGCTAGAGGCGACTGGATGAATATCTGGCTTGTACAATGACTTGCAGCGACTTACCGATCTATTGAGTCAGTAGATGCTATCTTTCCAAACAAGAGTGGTAACAAAGTACGGAGAGATGGAAGACTCGGTAGGTTTTGGACACGAGATTGAACCAATAATCCCTGCTGAATAGCAGAGTACATCAAACCACTGTGCGGTTGGGCTCTGATATTCAAACAGCCTATTTGAGGAGTTTACGTCAGAGGCCCAGTTTATTGTCGTCAGTGCGCCCTTTTTCTACGCTACAATGTTATTTGCTTGATATCTTTAAACTAAAATTTCTTTAGTGTAACGTAACGAAAAAGTGTCTGACGTGATAAAAATTGGAGCTCCTTTGATAAATACGACAATTTATCTTCAATATCTTTACATTTAGGACAATTAATGAATATTTATGACTGAAGCACCAAGCTTAATTTTGCTGTTTCAAGATTTTTCTTTTGATAGCAGAGACACATTTGGAAATAGGTTCTGCTGATTAATAGTTATCTTTCAAATCTGTCAACCAAGCATGGTTTCCCGTAAACATCGCTGTTACCGATTTCACTGATCTTTCGAACCACAGCTTCATCTATGACAAATATAACCAATTCTTGAAACTGCAATGTTTGTCTAATTGTAGACATTCACACTCTTTTGAATGCTCTGAATGACCGTAGAATAACAACGTCAGTAGTCGACAGATTCTCATTTGGATACTACGGATTATAAGAATGTAGTTGTTACAGTAATCCATAATCCGGGTGATTGAAGGCACTTGTTTATATCTCAGTGGAAATGTCAGGAAGAGAAATGTAGCACCTAGGATAACGAGTGGTCATTCAAAAAATATTTAATTAGGAAAATGATAACAAAGAATACTTCGTGAAGCACAACGCTGAGATATGGGCAAATTTAGAACCTAAGGTGGCTTCAAATTCAAAATTGCCGTTATTCTTGACAACACGAAGGTAACCACTAATACAATCGACACTCGTTTTTCTTTTGAGAGTTTTTTTAACCTATTCGCTGTTCTGCCAGCATCATCTGGCAACGGATTTGATCCAGAAAGCACAAATCGGCATTAAGCCACAATTAAACTAAAGCCATAGTTAGAATCTAGTTTTAACTTTTATTTTTACCTTAACGGCAGGATACGATAAGAAATATGGACTTTAATCTGATTAGGGTTTATGCTGATTTGTACTTTTATATCAATCTCGTTAACGGGTGATTGCAATAACAGCCACCAAAAAAGATTAAAACACAGCTGATAGAGAGGCAAACAAGGCCTTAGATTTGATGTGTAGTAGAAAACTCAATAAGCCCCGTAAAGGGTAATCACGGGTTCGAAGCCACTTCAGTTCTATGTTTGCTCATATCTCACTACAGTTGCATTGATACTAAGGCACTCCGATGTATGCTTCACAAATAGTCACCAACTCCGTAAATGAATATCTGACAAGCTGTTACCCACTGTGCCTAATAATTCTTGGCAAGACAAGGATAATTAGTTGAGATATTCCTAAATCCTCCGAAAACGTTTACATTTCAACGTCAAAATACGTAAGGGCGTTTGATTTAAGATGAAATATAGTTTGTAACTATATATTTGGATAATCGATTATAAGAAGCGCACAGTTCAAATTTTGTGGTAATGATAAGCCGGGAAAGAGTTAAGCAATCCCTTCGCAAAATTAATTTACCATACATAGATTCTATAAGATTTCCTTCCTTGCGAAGAAAGATTCTCGATTTCTAAAAGTACGAGTGTCTTTCAATTTCGATGGCCAATAGGAACATAAATCTTACTAATATTAGAATCTTCAGAACGAAACCTACAGCATTGCAAGAATTGGGTCATTTCGTAGGTGAAAAAAAATTGATGTCACTCACCTTACGGCGTTCGTCAATTTCGTTTTCTCGTTCAACATAGTGGAATAAAATGGCACCAAAGATAAGATAAAGTATAAGTAGTAACGAGATTAGAATGAATCGTGCATTCTCCTCATAGATTCCCATACGTGCGAAGCAACCAAGCTGAACTGTTGTAAGTTAAGAGCAAAACTCTTCCATGATCTAAGATTTTTCCAAAGTAAAGTTCACATTGCATTTATTTCTTATTCAACGTAGTGCAATATAGTAAATCTCTACCTAGCACGTAAAGTACTGTACTACGAATGGAAGATTGGTGGTAGATATTTTCAACATTCGTCCAATCGTTGTTTCTACTGCAGATACTAAATTCTAACAATACAATACTCGAATGAAGAAACATTTTAACTGGACACACAAAAATTCTGGTTTAGGTATTACGACGGATAAATTATATTCAATATCATTTGAGCGAGTTTTTAATTGTTTTTCAGGGTATTGAGCCAACTCTAGCTGAATACGTCACTTTTCGCTTTTCGCCATTACTTATCAATATGAAATATTAAAAAGCGTGTGCTGGTAGTTGTTAGTTATTTGAAGCGATTCTCACAGCAGCGGTAACAATATTTCACACACAACGATAAATATTAGTTATTCAAATGGCTTTCAATTTGAAGTTAATTCAAATAAATACTACACTAAAATTCAATGGAATATATAGGATTGAAACACAAAATATATTAATTATGTAATAGAAAACTTGCAAAATCTAAGTTTTCAATGAAAAATAGGAAAATGTAAAAATTACATACTGATATGTAGATGAATTCACTTACTATAAGCTGAAGTACCTAATCCACTATCAGATGAATTCTTCGGCTTATGCTCGATTTTCAAGTTATCAGAGAGGAAAGTCTGCTTGGAAATAAATCTAGTTTTTTACTGTACATTGGTTGTAAAGATATTCCTTTCGAAAAAGCTTTGATTATCAGCTAAAGAACATGTATTATCTAGTTCATGAGGGAATTTCCTCAGTTTCTAAAGCAACTTCCACTGTGTATCGAGTCGACTCCGGCATACACTGAAAGAGTAATCCTTCGCATGATTCGCTGACTTCTTATTGCTTCTCACCCGGGTCTACTGACCTCCAAAGCACAAAAGATATATTTTTCCCATCAGATTATCTTCTCTTTGAGACGATAGACATCCGTAAGTTAGATTATAGACTTGGAATTGCGTGTACACCAATATTCATTGCGGCGAACTCAAATTACTTCCGATGCTCTCTTCAGTGACTTGATGAAGGCGTTTGAGTAAATCGACATTTGGAGTACAATTCGTAAATTTGCAAAGATATGAATTCATGCATAAGTTGATTGATTATGTGTGTGAAACAATTATAGGTGGCTTCACATAACAGAGTAAACGTGCCTACGCACCAAATCAACTTGGTTCGCATGGCAAGTACAAGGTAAGGTCGCTTTCCTTCACGTTTTTTCCTTCTCCGTCCGCCTTCGCCGTCTCTTCACCACTCGATGAAGCAATCATGTAACAGCGAAAATACATTACTTGAATACCCTTATACATTGAAATTCGTGGAATGATTTTCCTGATCATAGATCACTATGTCACACGGCAATATTACCTACTTCATCTTTCAGCTAACGTATAAAGTGGCGTGTTTAATTACTTCACATTGTGAGGTCGAACAAGGAATTTAGAGCCACTGTACGTCTAGTGAACTAACCAGCTAAGCTATATATTCTGCGGATTCCAGTACTACACCCCTTAAATTCAGTGTCTCTCATCCGGCATCCATGAACCTATTCAATCTGGTAAGGTTTGCGCAGTACTTGAGACTCTGCCCTCTGCTTCGACTAAATCAAAGTACTGCCATTTCTGTTCTACCTGCCATCTTAGTTCAGCTCTACTAAAGCATTTCAAAAGCCACATGACGATTTATTTTTACAGAATTAGAAATGGCGACGAATGAATAACGATGGACTGAGGTTAGCTGTCTAGTGTGTCATTTGTTGGTCGGCAATTTGTGCTCAGAGCGCAAAACAATTAAGCAGACGATGGATGAAGGTGTGCAGCTTAGTTGCTGACATCATCACAACATATTACGACAACTGCACGATTCCGGAGGATCATATATGGGCTAAAGATTTGCCGCAAATATCACCTTATTCTTCATCATCCACAACCAAGCAACTGAGAAAAACAATGTACTGGGTTAAAAAACTTGTACTAAAAACAAATTGTTACACACACTTTGTGCAGATTTTGTCATTGTACTCTGATATGAAGCAATTTCGCAATCTGCCAGTAGCATTCAAATTTTTCATTACTTGTTCTCTTAGTAGTTCATAGTTATCTCTGCTATAAATACGAGATTTTCCATAGGTGATGCCGTCTTAGAAGGCTGCTGTAGTCTAGTGTAGAAAAAATGTACTCAGAAATTTTCATCGTCAATCGTTTCACATGTTTAAAATTAACGAGATCGTCTCAACAAACTGGTATTTCCATGGGCAATAGTCATTAGAAGAATCAATCAATACAGGGACTTTGCAAATCACAAATCGTTAGCTCAGCGCTCTACCCAAGGAAAAGCAAACTTGCTTCATCTCAGGGTCGGGAAATGTACGCTTAGTCACATGTACGATGCTTAAAAAGGAGTCGAAAACACCAAATCGAAAGAAGATGCTTAAATGTTCATGATTTCATGTTTCAGAATCTTGCACACAAAGCACTCTGGAAATACTACAATACAATAAGCTACAATAGGCTATAGCTGACTACCGTTCGAGTACTGAATTCCCTGGAGCCCAAGATTGAGCAACACTTATACATAGGATTATTGTGCATCCTGATTACTTCATGTACGAATTAGTCATAAAACTCAACAAAACTTTCTATTAATACTGTTTTTTAACAAAACATTCTGTTTCTTTAGTGACTTGCAAGCATTTTTTCTTTGCCGTTGCTGTATCAATGATTTTTTTATGAGAACCGGCACAGCATAAATAAATAAACATTTATGACAGATTGTATGACGTCAGTATGCCCCATGTAACTAAATGAGTTAATCTAAGCAGCATGAGAAATCGAAGAGTTGCCCGTGTAAAAGTTCCATCTCAACTTAACGATTTACGAGAACACTACGACTGATAAAAATTCAATTTCTTTTCGAAAGTCAGTAGCAACGAACGACATCTAAGATGCTTGGTGCACTGTGTTTTACTCTAACTTGTAATTTAGATGTTTGCTTTCCCAAGGAAGAATTAAAGTTGATTTACAATGACACCTTTTTTTTTACAGTTTCATGACGAACGGCAAATAAGGAATCTAAATAATTGGAAAATAGCGACACACACACACATACACAAGCAATCATCTCTGTCAACCGCTTACCTTCTGGGTTTTCTCTTTTCAGCGATTTGTGAAGCGGCATTCTAATTTCAATTTTCTAAGGATGTCTTTTTTTTCTTATATCTTCTCTAATTCATCGACTTAGTTTGAAGAAACATCTCATTTGAAAAGAACTCTTTTCTTGAATATCTGATCATTATGAAAGGAGATGCAGGTCTATTAAAGTGCAATGTCGACACCAGTGAAAAAATGAGATTTTAATTCAGATCGAATTGGTAACTGAATGGATCAGCATTAGTAGATCAGCTCAGCTCAAAACTTTCAATTGGCGAAAGAGTCAATGACGTGTAGAGATCATTACTGTTTGAGCTTTTATCGTCTTCATTCCTCAACACACTGCTAGCTTAACAAAGAAACCCAGATAGTAAACCGCGAAATACCTTTTAAACTACGATTCCATATGTCAACCAAGATGCTGAAATCACTGGAACATCCTAAGAACTAATTCTCTTCCGAATTTGAGATTATCTTCTCAGATTTCAAATCCATGACTTGAACTTTGTTGCTAGATAAAAGAAGAGAACGAATGGTAGATCCCATCGCAATACTTCCAGCACGTATACTAAACAGAACTGCAAAGCAACGCAGAAAATGCGGTCTGAATAAAGTTCATGAGGCCGCTTGGGTATATATGATAATGTTATTAGCTCCATTGGACAAGGATGAAATTATCAACGAAAACTTGTGTTCCAACCTTTAATGTTTCAAGCCACCCATTTTAGGACAGCAAAGCACCAACTGGGGAA
This sequence comes from Parelaphostrongylus tenuis, assembly GCA_019055375.1. Lineage (NCBI taxonomy): Eukaryota > Metazoa > Nematoda > Chromadorea > Rhabditida > Metastrongylidae > Parelaphostrongylus > Parelaphostrongylus tenuis. The sequence goes on along the minus strand of JAHQIW010006697.1, from coordinate 165,274 downwards.
GAATCACAATGCATTCTTTTCTCCGAAGTCTAGACTGCGAGATCAAAAACATGAACAAAGTCAACTCTTTATAAGCAGTCAATATTACAACCGAATTCCTGTTTTGAGCAGCATCAACTCATGATGTTATCTGGCCCTAAACGCATTTTTCTTTAAAAGAAAGATTTTCTGACACTAGAGGATCTCAGCAAGGTGAACCTTCCCAGTGTTTGTGAAGCAGCGTTTGTGCAAAAATTCTCATATAACAGTCCACCTCAAGAACGTAGCTATGGTGATAAGAGTCTATCACGGATGGAGTCTTATGTTGTCGTATCCTTCGCTGCCTACGAAAAATTGTTCAACATCGTCAAAACGAATGCCTATCAACATTCAGAATTCATTTCCTGATCAACTCGTTAATTTTGAATCAGGACTATGGTTGAATACTAAGAATGTGTCACAAAGAAAATTCAACATATGGAAAACGAAAATCACGAAAAAATAGCCAAGTGGACCAAGTGGACCCATACCACTTAGTGAATTGCCAATTCATGAGATTAGTAAGCGTAGAAGTAGAGCAACATGGGCAACGTTCGAATCAGAAATGATAACTTTCGACTGATGGATTCAAAACCATGTGCTTTTCTACTGTTCCGATCAGAAAAACTTTTCAGCGCTCTACCGTTCAATGAATATTTGAAATATCGATGTCGGGAACCCTTCACGCTACATACGCACGCTGCTCTAGAAATACAACGGGTAAAGTGGTCAACTCAGCCGTTTGAATAATGGCTTTCTTCGCCATCCAATAACATATCAAAAAATGAAATATATACAAGGCCAGTAAAGGAAGAGAAAGCTTAACCATATACTAATATTTAGACAACATTTTCTAAATATAATCAGTTAGAGCATGAAAACAAGCGCGAGAGACAAACGTTACAAGCGCTCTTCTATTGGCATAAGTGAAATAATTTGAAGATTTTCAGAGAATTTTGTTAGTACTTATATTATTTGCCAGTTCTAGATAGAGTTAACTAATAGGATGAATATTAAAGAAGGCGTCAAAAGTCTTTGCTTTGTTCCATCTTTGCCTAGGGGAAGAAATGTAAACAAGGAACAAGGAAATGGTGATGACGATTGAAAAAAAGAAAACTTCTATAAGGGTTTTTCATCTAGTAGTATTAATAATACTAATATGACAATAACATTTATTTATTCATATGATCCGTAATCACAACTTTTTATTGTGCGGATTCCAATACTTCTAACATTCGATTCGTTTTTAGTCTTCTCACTGAATGACGCAGAATACTGGTCGAGCATGTCGCCTTGCAATCTCAAGGATAGCCTCGCTGTGGCGTTTCATAAGGTGTTGATGTAGACATGAGCACGGCGATAAGCATTGCAACCACTCGGCCATGGCGCCCCCAACATGGCAATATTCATAATTGATAAATCTACGAATTCATGCAAATGTCGCGGCGTCACACCAATGCGATCAAATTCCGCTTGCAAAGTAGCGAACACATGCGATGATATTGAATGCTAGCGAAGTTTAAAAGGGTGAAGCGTTCTATATTGACGATTACTTAGTCGATTCGCTATGCATCCAGATCTATTCGCACCTAGTTAGAGCATCTAACTAATTGTACATTTGCCCTCTATAGTGACCTAGCTACCAACCAACTCCGGTACGAATTTGTTGACAATGGAATTGTACGGAGAGGAATCTCTAATCACTTTGCTGCTCGCGCTAACGAAAAGGTTCAAATGAAAACTTTTTGAAACTAAAATGAAAATGTTTTTGATGTAGTAAACTTTTGGATAAGAAAATGCAATTGTTTTCCTACTTGTGCTCGAACTGCATGGCTTTTGACTTTTTTCTCCAGTTTTCACTCATTCATACAAATGTATACGACTGATAAGCAAACAAACTTCATACTAAGAAGAAGCTACCGAGAGAACTATGCATTCAAAATGTCTAATTCGTTCTAGACAGGAAAAACATTCGTTTTTCAAGACGAAGACCAAATAAATTTGCGATGAAGCGTGCAGACTGGTGATTACTGGTATCTTTCAATGCACACGCAGTCCTAAACTCCATCCGCGCTCTGTACTAACCAAGCTTCGCACCTCTGTTGGATCGGTGAACTGACACTAGCATTGCTGGGAGAATAGGATAAAAACAGTGCTATGATGTTGGTGGCAGGTCTCCAAAAGTCTTTTCAAGAGCTGTATCTCTACAATTGTCAAAAAAAATTGGCCAAGATCTGAGTGAATTCTGCAGAAAGCTATCATGGATGGGAAAAAAACGATGAAAAACTATGGTAGCAACCGTAAGTGACCAGTGTTCCAAAAGTACAAATGTGAGAAAATGTTAAAGACGAGAAACCTAGTCTTAAGTCGCTTGGATTTAATCCGGTAGAAAAGACCAACAACAAAAAGTATCACACGTAGTGCATATTGAGAAGTATTTGAATCGAGTATTTGTATAACAGTGTAAAATGCTGTCAAGAAAAAAGGAGACAAAGTGATAACCACCTTAGCTCTGGTGATACTTGGCAGAGTGTTGGCACGGAGCATTTCACGTTGTCCGATACCACGAGCGAATTGAAGTTTATGCATGACCGTTCGTGATAGTGGCATTCGTTGCTCAAAAGGCGTATCGCCACCAGCACGACGATCAGGCATCCATCGTGTGGGCGTGGTCTTAAAAGGTGTGGCTATGAAAGGGAGTGGTCGAAGCTAAGTGAATCATAACAACAGGGTTGAATAGCTTCGTCTCATTATTGTAAAAGATTTGATAATAACGAGTTTGCCATGCTTCACTCGAATAGACGATGATTCGCTAATCGCTTCAGCTCTCACATCCACAGCGGCTTTGACTTTGCCGTTGGCAGACCGAAGACCTACAAGTAGACACTCTATCTTCATCCAAACACCTATCGGAAATGCGCATTAAACGTTAGTATTTTGTCGCCCAAAATAGACTTCATCACTAATCACTTTGGTCTGTGATGCCATTTCTTCGGTAAGTTTTCATACAATGAAAAAGCTCAAAGAGCGTTGCAGTTGCTTCTGCCAATTTTAGTAATTTTCCGAGAAAGCATGACCTTACGATTGGCCAAAGTGAATATGATGAGTACTTGCTCGAGGTGATCCCTCGCAACTTCAAATACATTTCTGATTATTTGTTTATAGTCTGATATTTCAAGATAAATACACCTAAAATAAAAACGTGCCCGTCTGACTGAACATCAGAACAAAATAATTTGGCACTGATGAGTAGTACAGTGGCTAGAAGTATCGAAAGCTATACGTGACCGTTGGTTCGATCCTGTGCTCTAGGCTCACTATCCTTTCATTACTTCGACGGCGGCAAATTGGTACTAAATTCGTCTATATGGCTAGAAGCGCTGATTTAGAATAGAAGCAGGTCTTATACGTAATACCAGTAATAACATGCATTACAAACAACGATGAAGAGATTAGTATGAAGGAATACTGTAAAAGTTAATCCAGCTTTACGGATTTCAGGGCATATTTGCTTAAGAAAACCTTCTCAACTTTGAAGAGACAAACAAAAGTTTGAGGAAAATTGCTAAGACTATACCAAATACTTCCTAAGACCAACTGTCTTCATTCTCGGCAGTGATCTTTGAACACTTTCCTCGATGAGCAGAGCACGAGAGAGCTGGTATGTGATTACATCAGCAACTAACTCTTCGACGGGCTGAGCTCCCTCCAGAGCCTTCAATGATCAATTTGACCTTATTCTGGTCAGCCAATACCTCCAAAACCCTCACAAAGAATCTACGAGACCTGAATATCAGTCGTACTCGAAGGAAAACTGCTTATCCACACAATTCGCCGCTTTCTTTAAGTTTTCCGCTGAATATTCCACGTGAAAACAGCTGCCTAGATTTGACATCAATCACCACTCACCTTAAAGTATTGCTTTCACATATAGTACCAATCACATTCAATGTCAAGGCATTCCTTTCTGAAGATTCATATTCGTGTGCGAAACTGTTGACATTATCACAAAATATTCCCCGTTATGTCGCTACGACCTATGACACTACTAGGCTCTCCAAGGACAGCAAAGTAAAGGAGATTTTAAGGCATAAGTCACCACGGTGGAGCAGGAATATGAAGCTTCAACGCGTCTAGGAGCGTTCTGTGTGAATTACGTAGTTGCAAAAATGAACTGCGGGGGAGAATGCCTCATTATCAACTTATACAATATATAAAACTATTATTTTGACGTTAGAGCTTCAGTGCTAATCACTATAAACTCTGTGCGTTTGCTCTCCACTTGGTTTCTTTCATGGAAGTTCAAAGAATAGAATAAGGCTGCGGAAAAGTTGCCATCTTTTCAAGGTGATCGACGTCCTGGATTCCGAAGAAGGCGAAATCGCTGAGCCCTTTACTGCTGCGATAATTTGTGTGTTAACAAACCCGTGCCTCACTCATTAAAAAAAACAGAATACTGAATACGTATTATTATTATTTCGAAAACATAGTACTAACACAAAACATATGCGGATGCTTTCTCTAGAACCCGGCCGCGGTCCATACCGCTGTTGAAGCTAAATATAAAGTAGCTAGAGATCTGTTGCGTTAAGCTCTGAATCCACTGTAGATCAATGTTTTTAAAGTGAAGAAATTAATAGTAATGTTGTTTGTAAGCACTCCATTCGATCCTCAAAGGCTGGCGGTTGCCACAGGTGAAAACTAGGGCTCTAAACAGGTGAAAACCTGTAGCAACCGCCAGCACAACTATACTGGAACTTTGAGGAGAATCGACTCGAATACCATTTGGCGGGGTATTACTCTGAAAACTCTTATTACATATCTATTTCCTATAATCATTTTGATATGAAGCCATAGCTAAAATTGCAAATAAAACAGATACTACATATTCAAGCAAACGATAACGTATTTGAAAAAAAAAGCTCGGGAATAGCGAACCATTCATCAAAGGATGTACACTGAAAGTTTTTTCATGAAGTTAGCTGGAATCCTCGGATTTCTAATTAGGCAGCAAGCTGAATTAGTTTGGGTGCCGAGATAAAAATATAAGAAGTATATTCATGCTCGCCCGCTCTAAACAGAATAAGTGGGCGCGTTATTTCAAAAATAAACAAAAAAATATTTTCCGATGTTATATTTGGTCGACGTCATGATCGCGGAAAACTTATCGACGTACTTCCTTGACTTGTTCTGGATGAACTAAATGTTCAATTCACGATGTTATGCAAAACGTTGCTCCTAAGATTCTTACTCAAACACTTTAAGATAGTAACATTTCACATCAAGAACACAATTAGGTTAAATTATGTGAATTACCGCTTGTATATGTCATCATCGCGTAAAAATTCGACAACTTAATGATAAGGTACAATTGACTCAAGCGCCTGCATTATCGGCTCTAAACTTACCTCATCTCTTCTCTTATTACTCATGAAAATTTATAGCGGAGTTTCTCAATGGGTTGCCTCCTTATGGCAGTCGACGAATTGTTCTGGATGTCAAATTGCCATCTACTACGGCAGTTTCATTTCCTTCGCAGAGTTCTCCAAACTGGAAATGATTCTGTATTTCTATACGAAATATTGGTTAGAAGTGCAAACGTTCATCACAGCTTAGACAAGAAGTAAGTGCAATGGCTTACTGGATATCCGATGAACAATACTGAATATCCGAGAAAATAACGGGGGACTCTAATCTAGTGTATGGCTCCATTATAAGTGGTGATGTTGCACTTTTGAGATATTCACTTTCGTGCAAAAAAAACCGATATGAAAATTTTTGAAGTTTTAGTGTTATTAGTCACGGTGCTCGCACAAATTTATTCTCATTTTCTATGCAGCTTGCTGCAGAATTATTCAGTACTAACGAAAAAAGGTGTCTATATACATATATAAATATGTATATGTATAAATACATATATATGTATATATACGTTTATATACATATATACGTATGTTATTATATATTCATATGTAAGGGCACCTTTGTGCTTGAAATGTGTATCAAGTTTCACAATAGTAGTAAGATCTAGCTGCTGTCTCCATTACAGGTCTGAGAACTCTCTATCTTGAAACTCCTAGAAAAAATTCTAATTAACAGAACATTAGACATTCTCAGCCAATTTGATTTGTTATGTAGCCACGCAACTCGTCAAGACAACTTATGCCAAAAAAATAACCTTACCTGTGGCTATACAAATAAAATCCATAAAAGTTCACAAAAAGTTTTGTACAGTATGAAAAATATTTTAGAAGTGACCTCACCTGTTCATACTGTATTTTCGCCTGTATTGTCATCGCAAAGCGTACTCTTTAATATATTCTGAAATCCGGATAAGAGTCGAGAATAGTCAAGATTAGAATAGGCGAGCAGTAAAAAGTTTTGGAAAAAAAAGTTTTCCATTGTACAGTGATTCCCATGCTCGACACACTGTCAACCCCAGCACTAGTCATCAACTTGATTTTTTGATGATTAGACAGAAGGTCGCTGCCACATTATTTATTTCCCAGTGGCTATCTTTCTTCTGAATTTAGCCTTCCTTAGAAAGAGGAAAACAGCCTCTATCAAACACCGTTTTTCTCCATAAGTCCACTATCTTGCAGGGGAAGCAATCGCATACAATTTGCTTGGGTGAGAGATGTGTATGTTTCATATCACAAATCATACTGTCGTATGGACAAAGGTCATGCGTGATTGCAAAGTTCACTCCAACCTGTAGATCTTCTCTAAAGTCTTGGTAATTACCCACAGTCACTTAAGGATTTCATGCTTTGATGTTTTGGCGACCTAAGAAATAGGTTACTGTATTTCGTCCGAAATTTCTCATCTATTTTCTCCTATATGGACATAAAGTGGTGCACTCATTTCGATAGTGTAGTCATCCCGTGCACTACAAGAGATCAGGTGCACCTTACTCAAACCCATACAACTGCAGTTAGCCGAAACGTTAGCAATTGTGAAAGAATTTCTGCAACAATGCCCTTGTCTCTGCTCATCAAGAATAATATTGGTGTTTTTCAATATCACCAGCGAATTTCACACAGACGTCAAACGCTCAGTAAACATGGCGACGAAAAAAAAAATCCGAGAGTTGCTTTGAGCCAGTTCCATTGCTCATTTTGCCCTTGAAACGTAGGAATAACAATTATCCAAAGAATCATCAACTCGTGAAAATCATTACAGGATGTAAAACTAAACACCATAAAGAGCAGCAAGTGGTAAAAGTGGCCGAGGCCATAGTTGGATGCCTAATGTCATCGTTCATCCCGAATCACGAAGAATTAGGAGGACTAGAACAATTTGCATCTGACTGGTAATTCGTTGCGCGCAAAGGTTTGCTTGCTGTTCTGTGAGTATTGCTAGATAATCTGTAAGAATGCTTAAAGCCTTATCGAGGTTGTTACGTTAGTGGGCCACTGATGAAGAGGACGATACCTCCGAAACACGTGTATGGTTCTTGCGTAACATCCTCTGTAAGACTCTAAACATTATTACAGATTATATTTGATGCTTTTAGCGAGGTTAGAAAGCAGCCGATGAGATGGATTAATAGTATTGCTAGTGCTTTTCCACATCACCACCACTTTCGCAGTAATACGACAAAATTACTGGGTAAGTAGCGCCGATTTCTGGTACTGATTTGTCCATAGGTTGATGGCTGGATGTAAATTTTAAACTCCTTTACAACTGGAATTGATGAGAAGGCGATGCATCGTTTTTTGGTGATGAGCAAAGCCTTCATAAAGCGACTGTCTGCTACTCCCGAGCTAGAGGCAACCACGACGAGACGAATATTCATTGGATGCGTGGCAGCATCTTCTATCCCGTCATTCACATGTACTGTGCGCATCACAACCTTCTTACATTCAAATCTTTCGCTTGTCTTCTCAAGAGGGATGGGTTTTCAATTCATGCCCGTTTACTGTACTGTTGGTTGAGAGTTATCCCAACATCAGGTTGAATGTTGATTGAATGGTATGTCCTTGGAGTCCTGCAATATCTAGGCCAATGGGATCGATCTAAATAGCAAAAAGTAAACTTATCACGTTGAGTTCGAATTGAAAAAGTAGAGATAAAACAAAGTACTTTGCGCACACTAATCTAGAAATAATTTCCGACCCCGAAGAGATGATGGGCTTATCAAAACCGCAACGCGGTCAAGCCATAGTCGTGTTCGTGCTTACCGACTTCCCTGTCACTGCACCAACTGCTCCTTGTTTACGTAGTATGTGATGGCAAACCAGACATGATTGAACGTAAAATACTGAAAGCAAATTTTTTGTAAATTTTATATAGATAATGGTAAAAACATACGAATCTCAATGGGTAGAGATGTATCATACATTTTGTCGCAGGCTCGGTTCTATACAGGCCAACAAACGCCCTTTCTCTCGAATGCGCAAATTCTTATCAAATCTGTCAGGGATGAACTGACATTAATCTGCCAAGTCCGGCTACTGCCTGTCGAGAAGCGTTAAGAATACTCTAACAAGATTATGTCACGATTCGAGAGGGATGATTTTATTTAGAATTCGTCAAAATCCACAATAAATCGAAATCGAGTGAAATCGAAGTTCTTCAAATATCAAAGAACAAATCTGAAGACCTTCGTGGATAACGAACATAAAGCAATGGACGGAGAAAAAGAAGAGCCGGGTTGCCGCGAAGAGACGCGTGATGTTATCAAATGAAAGGATAAAGGATAAAGCTCTCGCCATTGATCAATCCCTGAGGAATGCGCCATGCATTCGTCTTTAATTTTTAATTTCGTTTGAGGTGATTGAATGCATATCTGGCCTTTACAATGACTCGCGGAGGGCTCCCGCTGAAACGAGTCAGTGCTGCTTATCCCAAGAGAAGTTTAAGACCAGTCTGGTATCAATTATCCGAACCTGGAGGGATGGATGGCTTGGTGAGTCACGGGCTTGTGATCGAACCATTGACCTCCTGTACAACGTAGAGCACCTCTAACCACTGCGCCACATGCTCTCAGTTGTTAGCAAATACAATACTAAAAGTAGATGTAAGAAGTTCCGCGTTATTTGACATCCTACCAATGCTCTTGTTTAAGGAGTAGCTTTCACGGATTCTTCACATAATCGATTGTTTTGGAAATTTTGTAAACGGATGTCATAATGAGCAGTGGAGCAATAAGTAAGTGAAAAGAGTACGTGAGTGATCAAAAACAGCTTGCGATGTATATCTTGTCGTTGGCTCAATTTTATGCTCTGGGTTTACCACGTTTCCCTTTCACATGGTGTCAGCAAATTGACATCAGAAATTGTTTGAGAGGATAGCAGCACTGACTTGAAACATTACCAGACACAGTAGATTATTGCATGACCCACATATCCTTTCAATCACCTCTAGAGACTCTCATCAAGTCAAATGCATGGCTCTCACCTCAGAGCTTGGTCAAGGTCAAGAACTTCTTCCCCATCATTTGAAAAGTGTTCTAATGTGACAAGCAAAATAGAAAAACTGTTAGTAGCAGGATAATTTTTCGCAAGAGTCTGGGTCATATCAACAGAATTACCTTTTATAAAGTACAAAAGATTTTGTGCAAATACGAAATGCAAAATATATACATACATTGGCGACAAAGTCTGCCATTCAAAATGCTTGGTCCCTGGTATGTGTACCATGCATTCAACTTGATTAAGAATTAGTATAAGTGATTGATGGATAAGTATATATTTGGCCTCCACAACCAAACGATTTTGGCGCCAATTTTCCAGCTTGGAGTAATGAAGGACTGATTAGCCGGAGCATGAAGGTGAACATCTTAAGACCATCCTCATCTCAACAGCAGCTAACCACTGCACTACAAGCGTCTCGTGAAAATTTTAAGACACTTCAAGTAATGCGATGTTCAGCACGTCTGAAATACTTCCATTTACAGTGAAAGCAAAAAAAGTGGATTTTCAAGCCATTTGTAACTTAAGTAGCTGCGCATGAACTCTTAATTTTTTCCCTAAATTGATAAATTCTCTTAGCAGATGAAGAAAATGGCCTAATTCCGTCTTCCTTTCAACCAGAAATTTGATCTCAATGTTGTTTCTTCTTCCTTAAGGGACACCACATGGTACCCGGTCTACTTGTTAGTCAGAAGCTTAGAAGGAAAATATCATTCAGCCTCCATACCCATAAGTGAGCTTTCCATGTATCACTAACATGTTCTTAATGAAAAGTGGAAACGAGGCACTTCTCTTCTATACTGCTATGTACTCTTAATTTCAGATTGCTATAAATAGATACGAACTATGCTATGTGGTATGCTTCACTGAACACTCTGAATATTAATTGTTGGACGTGAGAAAAATTACCAGTTTCGAACGAGCATCTCATAACAAAAAACTCGTTAACGCGATTGCATAAAAAATCACATAACTATTATTATTCATAAGAACGATGGATCTGTACACAACTTCATAGGCAGAGCTTTGTTGGCGCTCTTACGCGAAATAAACTACTGGTCGATGTTCTGTCGCCTTCCACCTTCATGGAAATGTTGAATATACCCAAGAATGCTGGGTATTTTGCAAATACTGAATCTGGGGGGGGGGGGGGGGGGGGGGGCAAGTTGAGCTAGCGTGTCATCCTTTCCAGTGGCGTGTTGATTAACGACGTGGATTATTGTGGAGCACTGAGAGAGTTATAATGAAAGGTTCTGGGTCATCGTTACAGGTAACCATCGGCTCTTGTGGGCAGGGGGAGGTTTGATGTCATCTGACGAGGACATTGTTTACAGCTAATGCGACAATTCGACCTCGGTCCCGCGGTTAGCAAATTTATAACCTTCAACAACATGACCGTTCAAGCATAGTAGTTGAACATTTCAAAACAAAAAGCAACAGAATTCACTATTGAGTAACTGATAATGTTGTGCTGTGCTGAACAGAAAAGTTAAGAGTAATGAAGAACATTTTCAAGACACCATACTTCAAATGGCGACTTAAACAGCTTTATCAGCGAAAGATTTTCAATTCTCCTGTTTCCACGAATAGCATTAGACTAATAAGGCACCTAGGCGAGGTTTTCATGTATTGATTCATGTGTTTAAATTTGGCTGAAGACCAGCAACATCTTTATTCACCTCGTATTTTATCACCTCCTCATACTCCTCATTAGTAACCATTGCGTCACTCCGGCTCCCATGAAAATATATTAACAGAAGTAGCGATGATGCATGTATTTAAGTAAGGTATAATAAAGTGGCATTATGAAAAGAGGGGAAAGAGAGCACTTGGCGCAGTGGTTAGAGGTGCTCCGCGTCGCCCACAAGGTCGGTGGTACCATCTCGCATTTATGGCTCACCAGGCCATCCAACCCTCTGAGGCCGCCAAATTGGTACCGGACTGGTCGTAGACTTGTCTGGAAGGATGAGCGGCACTGACTGAGAACAGCAGGAGGCCACCGTGTGTCGTTGTAAAGGCCAGATATGCATTCAATCACTTCAAACGAAGTTGAAAATTGAAGACGAATGCATAGCGCATATCTCAGGGATTAGTCAACGCCAAAAGCTTTATCTTTCTATCCCTCATGAATAGAAGGAAAAAAGTAATTGCTAGCGGAGGCTGCTTTGTCGCCTGAAATTCTGACCTATAAAATTAGTCGTGAAACAAATTTTACTGTAAATAATTTGATGACAGAAGAAGTGCTTGTGGTCTACAAGGTTAAATAATAATACGGTATATGGAAAGAAATAGCGTTGTGACATCTACAAGAAGAATAAAACAACTCGCGCATTGGTTTTTGCAGAATCTCTGAATATTGTGATGCTTTCATTTGATACGGCCATTTTCTAGTAATGAACATATTTCGATTTTTGAGTGGCGCTATGCATAGATGTGCCTTGCTACTGGATTATCCAAATCTGTTCGTTTTAAGCAGCTCTTAACAGCTGTACTTACTTCGTTAGAAATAAAGGGTAGAGTGGATAGAACCTCATTCTCGTCAGACTTTTCGTTCAGGGGCGTCGAATTTCTTCTCACTCTAACCTGAGGAGCTTTTACCGTATCTAGCCATTAGAGATTTTCCGTGCCAAGTATAGGGCTTCTACCTTAGTTTGAAGCATATTTTTTACAATTGCCTCTTTTGTGTGTGATGAATGAGAAGACAGGTAATGAATGAAGGTAGTTTCGTTGCTTGGTTTGCGGTACCATTACGTGTTTAGAAGTTCTCGAACAGGCTGATTTGAACATCTAAAAATGGAAACTATTTTGCACTCGGTTCCTCAGCGGTGAGCTTTATGTACTCTGACTGAGTATTTAACAGCTCAAAACTTTTGCCATCTTCTCTTGAGTTGAGCAGACGATAAAACAATCATCTATATACCTACAGCAGAGTAATTACCGGAGGTCGATTAAAAACAGAAAGCAAATCGGCTTCCATTCTTTAACGTTTGTGTCACCCTCTTCGAGAACTCCTACAACACAAATTGGCACCGCAGACCAAACAACAAAAACATTTTGTTCATTGCCTATCTTCTCTTCCGACACACACACAAAACGCGTACTTGTGAAAAATATGTTTACAACAGGTATCAATGTGCGCACAGGAAAATAACATAAGGTAAAATCCTCAAGATTGGCTCGAAAAATAGCCATTTCTAATGGCTGCGATAAGGCCGGTGCTCCTGAGGTTAGATGTAGACGAAGTGTTTTGCCCCTAAACGGAAAGTCTGACGAGAATAAGGTTCCATTCATCCTACCCTTTGTATCTAACGAACTAAGTGCAGCAATCAAACGCTTCCTAAAGAGAGCAGGTTTGATAATCCCTTGACAGTAGTTGAGATATTCCCAAATACATCAAAGCGCCAATTAGTCAGTGACCGACTGTATGACCGCCTCTGCGGAATGAAAAAGTGTCAAGTATGCCCAAACGGCAGAGACGACAATTGTATAGGATCTGGAACAGTTTACCCAAACTCTTACGAGAAATGTGGGGAAGAATACATTGGCAAAAGGGCAGATCACTCTACGTCCGTGCAAAAGTACACTTAACTGGATTGCGGCACTCTGACCCTCCACTAGCTCCACTAGAACGCACAGCGAGCAAAAAAATGCAGAAGCACAGGACGTCATTATTGTCCTCGCACAAAATTCAAAAACATATGCTCGTAAAACTTTGGAAGCCTTTTGGATACATAGTAGTGGCTCAAAAATGAACTGCAAGGAGGTGTACTCTCGTAGCCACGCGTTATCATGCACCATACCCAGGTTAACCTTCCAGGCTTGAGTCAAGCACAGCTTCACTTATTCATTAACTCCAAGCGACTGGCCTTCAATGAATAATTGGAAGACCTGAAACATCCAAACGAAGACTGCTCTAAAATGAAGCATTTTACTATGCGGGCAAAATTTGTTTCTGACGTTTTCTGCCAGGGCTATGGAGGTTTTTGACTGAGTGAATGGCAAATCAGTTTAAACCTTTCTCGGCTCTAAAGAATTGGAGACTCGTTGGAACATAAGCCATTGCATTAAATTATGTTATTGTTCCTTTTCACCGCACTACTGCACCCTGTATTGTACTGCATTGTTACTACTCAATAAGCACTATTGTTACCACCTCAAAACAATTTATCAAGATGAAACTGTTGATTTTTTCCAACTATTCCGAAGTTAATGGACAGTCGGCTTGGGAAGTACTGCTAGTCCGAAATACAGAACAATGATGAATGGCTGTAGTTGGACAGAAGTCGCTTTTGGAATCTTACTGAATACTTTTGCAAACATCAGCAAGTTTTGCAGAATTATCTACTCATGCTCACCATGCTACGAATGGAGTTGAGTGCACAGTATATGATTAGGCAATAGATAGGTTGAACACTTTATCCTTTGTGATTCAGCACTTATCCAATTTTTTATTGTTTATGCTTCCAGTAAAGTAATGTTTGCGAAGCAGAACATTCCTCATCTTGTTTATTTGTTGAATATGTTGTCTTCTATGCCACTGTCTATAGTTAAATAAAAAGAAATCGTGAAGAACGTGGAATTTAGTACATTGACAGAATTATTATGCGTATATTGCCTTCTGGAAATAAACTTAAGTCATTACTGTGATAACATTTCGATTATAACTCAGCATAAAAGTTGGCGTTGTAGTAAAAGAGTCAGATCATAAGGGGCAAGAAAAGTTTTTAAAATTCTGTATTTTTTGAATTTTAGCAATGTTGTAGCACTTTTGATTGATTCCATAATTTAAATGAGTTTTTTTTAAAAACAAAGATCAATTTTGGCCTAGAATCTGATTTACACTTGTCCAATTTTAGGTGTGTGAAGTCAAGGATCGTAAAAATGAACGTATCGCAGAAGTTGAGTAGTTCCATAAGACGGAAATGAAAACGAGCCGACATTGTTCAAATAACTGTTTTCTAAGCAAAGAACGTCTATGGCCCTCTGAAACGTTGCAGAGAGACTTGAGAGACTGAGAAGCTTCTTCGAAATGGCCGTCCAACCACATCGTCCACTTCGAATAACATTCAGTAGATGCGTTGTCAAAACTAGCGAAATCCGGAGCGTCCGATGCGCATAATGCAAAGAAACTTAGAATTAGCAAGTGTTACGTCCGAATCAATGTCAAAAACAGGCTGAAGAGGCGCTGTTAGATGATTGTTCGCGTCTACTTTCTGGACAAAAAGCTGAAAGAAAGTGACTTCCAAAAGCTTGTTCAATGATTCATATGATAGCTGATCTTGCTTGTCGAAGGTGCTGTATATGGATACGAAGATATTCACAGTCGAACCACTCAACAATCGACAGTCGGCGTGAACTTTTCAGCAAGAGTCAGCAGAAGTCCGCAGTAGCAAAAACCATGGGCTGCAGTCATTTTCCGCCCTATGTGATGGCATTCGCATCACCGGAAAACGCCGTTGATCCTGATCAACGCAAACTCGAAATCAATGCTGCCACTGTTTATCAGCAAGTTCTACGGGACGTACTGGAGCCTTGGAGTACTCGACGCTTTAGCGGCGACGGATTTACAGTTCAGCAGAACTGAGGTTTGTGCATTCGTCGTTAAAACGATTGCCATCTGTCAAGAGCAATTTCCAAGCTTTTGGCGCAAGGACATTTGGCCGTCAAACTCGCCGGATCTCAACCATATGGATTACTCCGCGTGGTTCATATTGAAGAAAAAAGTCTCGACTACTCGTAACTAACGTAGACGCGCTTTGAGACGAAATCACGATGGAAACGTGTGCGAGCATTGTTGGAAATTTTCGCAAGTGACTTCGTAAATGTCTAGAGGCCAGAGGAGGCACTTTTAAAACCTTGTCATGAACCTTTATGGGTTCTTTTCTGTTAGACGGCTATAAATGAAGAAGCGATCCTTTTCGCTAGACAAAGAATTTCCATTGCACCTTTAGAAACCATTCAAGAGCTTAATCTCCGGCTATGGCGCTGCCCCACCTTTTTTGATAAGAGTCTTCTTATAACGCTTTATTGAAGGGAGAACATTTAGCCTTTCACACGCGAAAAGGCACAGCTTTTCTTTTAGATCATTAGTAATCATCCGATAATGTAGGGTTGAACAATCCCACCGTTTGTGCTTATTTTCTGGAAAGACCGTTTTATCTACACTGTAGCTGGGAATTTGAGATTGATTCGCATAAACGGGCATTTGTTTTTTGGCTGATCTGCTCGCTGTGGAAAGGGTGCAGGGAGGGGCTTGCTCGTGATTCAGTACGACGATTGATCGATGACGCTTAGGAAGCTTGTTCGATTTTTGCTATCAATTTAGGATTTTTTCTCTGTGTCGAAGGAACCTCTGATACTAAGAGATTTTCTCTACACGTTCATGTGCTTTTCATGTCCCCATTGAAGTAAGAGTAAAGTTGTGCGGTCGATGTAAACACAATTTTATTTTGAATTTCATAGTGTTGCAAAAGTGTGTTTTAATAAATGGCTACGTAGAGCAGTAACCATATTTGAGCATTCGGATTACTTCTAACACTCTCATCAAAACTTTTTGTCCAGATCGAGGAAAGGGATCGTTTCTTCAATTCTGGCTGTCTAACAGAAAAGAACTTTTTTGCTTATTGGACGACTGAAATTTGCGGTTCAACCGTATTTAGCGAGTACAGATGAAAATAGAATGCTGTCTTTGTGGGTATAGAAAATTATTGTACACAGGAAGCAGCTAGTTCATCGAGTGTGCAAAGCTACAAAAACAGTGATTTTGAGCTGCTAAGATATATTCAACTGCAAAGAGGAACTGTGAGCGTATGCGGTCACGATATGGAAGTACCTACATTTTTGATCACTGTTTCAACAATAACTTCAAACCCGATTTTCGCCCCTTTTTCATTGCAGCAGGTCTCATATACTTCTACGTAATTGCTCTCCAGCGAACAACTATTTTTTATTTTCTTTTTAAATTGACCTACGTGACTGGTGATGCAAAGATCTTATTCATTAGAATTACTTTCTTACTACCGCCACTCACGAGAGTTCTGAAGTTTTTTTCTTGCGTATGCTTCTGGCAGTTGCCTGAAGGTCTTTTGTCTTCATCATGAGTGCTGTTGGACACTGATCTTGGTGATTCTTTCTAGAATCCTGAGATAGGTGTGCTACATCGTACCCGCATGAATTAGGCTTATCTCGAATTTAAAACTATGAAGATTGAGAGGCTTGATATTCAGGTCACCATTGAACATGCATGAGAGCCGTCTGCGTTGTAAACACGGTCATTATCACAGAGCTATAGCTTTTGAAAAAAAAGACTGTCGTCCGAAAATTGACTGATAGAGCATTGTTATGTTGAGAAGACTCTGCCAGAAAAATTGATGACATGTGCATTATCATCAGTCCCCTCGCAACTTATATCCATTTGTAACCGGCCTAGTCTAAACTCCTTACAAGATTTTCTCTTCCAGCTCTATTTCAGAAGAAGACCAGTATCACCAACTGATAAATTAACTAGATTATCGTATTCCAACAATGTATGTAATCAATTATCAGTTGCAGCACCTTCAGTTCCCAAATGCGACATTGTAGACAAAACTGTCTTTTTCCTTACAGGCAGCGGAAACGAACCAAGGATAAAAAGGGTTTATATCTCGGCGTTGATCAGTCCTCTGAGAGATGCACTATGCATTGTTTTCCAATTTTCAATTTCTTTTGAGGTGACTGACTGCATCTCTTCCCTCTACAATGACTCGTGGTGGGCCACCGTCGAGTCACTGTTGTTAAAACTCCCAGACAAGTCTGGTATCAGTTTGCTAACCTCAAAGGAATGGATGACTTGGTAAGTAGTGGGCGCGCGATTGTCACATCATCAGCGTATGAGACGCAGATCGCTTGTAGCCATTGCGCTACAAAGGGAGTGGAAACCGCCTTGTCAAACCCACACCCTCAGCACGTCATTTCCATCGAAAATCGTTTCTCGAGAAGTAGAATGGTCATTGCACGATATGGGAGTCACCTAACTAGCAAATAGATACTCAGATTGATATTATCCTCACCAGCAAAAGACGATGCCATTTTGCACTTAACTAGTTCCGTTATTTTGTACTAGAATTCTCCATCCCTTTTTTTGTTCGGAGAGTCCATTCTGCCGCGAGCTGAATAAGTAATTTCCATTAGCTGAGAAGAGTGTGGTTGCATATGAAAAAGATATTTTAAACAAAATCTTATCTAGGCATGGCCGGCAGTTTAATGAATGTGTCAGATCACATGAATTCATAACTTACGTCAAAGATCGAAAATCAAAGATACCACTCTACACACCACGCCATTGAAGATAAGGTGGGCCGCACACTTAATGCGTCTTAACGATAACGATGGCAGAGCTGTTTTCGACTGGATTAATCGGGATGTGAAGCCACCACAGGACGACTACCAGTCCGATAATTTCGATTTCTTCACGAAAAGCTTAGAAGAAAGATATGATACTCAACAAATTTTCTAAAGCGAGAAGGACCCATTGGGCTACTTTTACATTATAAGAGATATGGTGTTTGCTAGTGCTTAGTGGAGTCGCTTGGCAGTTGACGGGAAGATAGGTGATGTACGTGATCTCCATTGATGAAGATGGAAACTCCTTAGAAACTGTGCAAAAAGAACTAACGTCAAAAAAATGCCGCTGGTTCCTCTCTATCATAATACACCACAGTCATCCCTGATGAAGGGAAAACGAACCGCTATCACGTCATGCCACCATATAAATTTTAAGACGGGGAAGTTTTGTACAAAACTCTCTTTTTCTAAGATTCCTATCTCTGGTTTCACAAATTTGTTAGAGAAAAGACCCTTTGAGAGCGTTTTCTTTGAAGATCAAGTAGCGATAGAAAGCATGAAGAGAGGCACAGCTTTAGGACACAAAAATACTACAGCCAAATTCCTCCAAGCTGAAGCCGCAGGTTACATGCATTTTTTGGGACTCACACTGGGTCAAACTCTCAGAAGGAGAGATTTAAATATCAGAGCTAAAAATTTTTGGAATTATTTGAATGTTTATTACGAGGTTTTAAAAACACTCGATTTTATGGATTGTTTTGGTGTGCCAGCCGAACTGCAGCGACTGAAAAAGGTGGTGGACCAGTGTCATTGTACACTATGCCATCACCACATATCACATACGCCTCCGCTACAATGCAAGGCTTAATGTGGGGCGGGGGTCACTGACGAGGAGGCCGAAACATCCGAAACACCGGTGTATGGCCCTGGCGTACCAATCTCGTTTAGGCTAAAAACCTTTTTTTGGAATTATTTTGAATGTTCATTACGAGGTTTTGAAAGCAGTCGATTTTATGGATTGTATTAAAAAATTTCCGAAGTACATTCTTTCCTTTATCAGATTGCTAACTGAGTGAAATGGGAGCAAAAGTTAGTGGAATTATTTTGAGAATTCGCCACACAATCTCGTTAACAGTTGATCGCATGCGGTTGGTCGCACTCCTGAGACTGCGAAAGGGCACTGGTGATGGCAACGTGGGACGCGTTCATCATCCATAATCAAAATTACGTATTCGCAGCGCGTCTCTAACAGCTCACTCAGGACAGTCATGAAAATGCATAGCTCTTTACCACATTAACAACGATCTGAGTTGTTTCAACTTAGACCGAACGCCGCTTGTGCGGTGTCGCGGGGGAGTTTTCATTATCACGTCTTGCGATTGAAATTTGTAAATTTGTAAAGATAGCAGAAGAGACCTCTACAAAAAGTTGTATAGTTAAGAAAATGCCCACGTATCGAAAAATCATGTGTTGTAAAAGGGAACATATCTCAAGCTCTTATATAACTTCGTTTGTTTCTTTTTCATCGATGTTTTGTGGTCATTCGATAGCTTGCAAAATGCCTATTTTCCTACTACGTTTGTTTTGTGAAATGACTTTTGTCAAACCTGCTAATGAAAAAAGTTAACGTTTTGCAAGCAAAGTTCGTTTCAGTGGGTATCTGCCTTTTCTCTCGAGATTCGAGGCTTTAGGAAAAAGCATCGCCATTGTTTCTGCTACCAACTGCTTTACCGATGTCTCTTCTATTATATTTTGCCTTTTACTAGTGACGAAATTCCTTTTAGAGAAAATCCACATTTCATTGAAAAACCATCACAACGTCCTAAGGGATTAGTGTGGTGAGCAAAAACACCGCCTCAGGCGGGAATCGAACCCACGTTTCACCTTATCCGGAGAGGCGTGCTCTACCACTGCACCACCGAAGCACATATGCGCCACCACTCATTCTTCAACAGCTGTATGCTAGCTGTTAGCCACCGAACCTTTTAACATGGTTTAGTCGGGTATGTGATTTCGCTTTATAAATCTAGTTGAGCTGACAGCCACTGTGATACCTATTATTCGAAATTTCTAGTAGTTTTTGCTCACAACTCAATTCTCCTAGGAATATCTGAGTAATCATGACACTGCGAAAAAATGCAGTAAAATACCAGAAATTTCGAATACCACAACACTATTGTAGCCGTCACGCTCGCCGCGCAACAGCATCACGTGCCGCGCAGGATTTCAATGCCGTTGTCGTTAACTGTCAGCAATACAAGCCGGAATCTGTTTCTATTTTGAATCAAGACGCTATTTTTGCCGCAGCTCTCGTATATCTTATCGAATGCTGGCAGTGTTTTTATATGCAAAGGCCTTACAATTATTCTGCAACATGCGATTCAATAACACCATGCATGATATTCTCCTTCCCACTTTTAGTCTTTTAAACTTATTGTGAAAATCTCCAATAAATCGTTTGTGGTTTGAAGTAGGTAACATTATTCACCATAAGTCAATGTAGATTATTCTAACTGATTAGGAAACATCATTGGCTCGTTTCTATGAAAAAACTCCGGACTCCCAACACAATCTTTACCTGGCAGGTAAATCACTGACCGAACATAGATTTCTTTCAGATACTTTTCATACTCTTTTATTCCACGGATAGGATTTGCCGGTAATTGTATAGAATAGCACTACCGTCTTACAGTATTTATTATCATAGAGACGTTCAGGCATTCATTCAGTCCTCGCTGAATTTCTGCATGGATATATCCCAAGCTTTCGCATTTTTGGACAATTTGCAGTGAATTGTTAGAGCACATAGAAGTCCGATAATTAAGCATTCCCCCAATTTCCATAAACGGCACTCTTTGTGATACTGTTACTATTACTCAGTTAAAGTAGGAATGACTATCATCAGTTCGTCAGTTATATTAGTAAAAAAATTTGTTAAAAATGGCCTCAATAATATTAAAGTGCTGTCTGTCAATGAGTTTACGTCAACCTATGTTTTTAAACAAGATTTATTCTCACTTTTCATTTCAGAACACTAAAGAACCGTTGAAAGCAGTCATTGTGTTGCATCTTCTTCTAAGTCTGATTCTGATTCTCACTATATTCTTCACTATAATCTTCTTCCTGAAAAAGAATCAAGCGATTATAGAAGCAAGTCGTTTCTTTGAATAAAATCGTTACATTGGTGGCAATGAGGTAAAGACAAGCAAAAATTTGTTCAGCTCCTCTTCTCTCGGTGTTACATCCATATTTAGTGTCGGGATCCATATAGTCTGCCTAGACATCTTGTATGTATTTCCAATCTGTGAGTCGACATGCACAGGCTATTAAATCAAGAATGACATTTGACCAAGGGGATAGCTTACCTCTTCAAAGAATAGAGGAATAACTTTTTTGAAAGCGTGACTTAGGTTCCTAAATCGCCATAATATTACAGAGAATATACGAGTATCCCAAAGAGCGTCAAAAATGTTGAAAAGAGCAGAACATACCTTCCTTTAGAGGTAAGAATCATGTAATATTCTGCATTTGGCGACAAGGGAAACTGTACAGTAGCATTTTGTGCCCTATCAAATTCGGTCTTTGCAAGGTTTTCAAGCCCACAGTCCCACACCTAAAGTAAGCACCCATAATATGGCGGATGACGTTGATTGCAAACGAGACTTTTGAAACAAAATATTGATATCCTTTCTTTGTTTCAACAAATTTGTCTTTTCGCTTTTTGACCAAAGGGTATAAAATAAACTGGGTGAAAGCGAATGTCAGTAAGAATTGCTCTAATGTGGACGCTGAATTGAGTGAACCGCTACATGAGCCATCAGTTGAGTGGAAGTTGATCAGGGGTACCTCGCCAAGCTCTGCAGGTCACTCATGTCAATAAGTTGACTTTCGGCTTCGCTTAGATGTTGGAATATTCGAACTCTTTACATCCTTGTTAGTTGTGATTTTGCAGGAGTCATCGCCTCGAACCATTTCTTTACACCAAGTAAAACCTATCAACAGTAACGAAGTAGCAGATCAAAAGCATTAATGTGTATTCTTCAACAATTCAAAGAACCGTGTCCAAATTATGGAAAGGCTCAAGATAAGGGCGCCTACCTTCTCCAGTATATCAAAGAATTCACTACAGCAGCAGTCAGCTAAGCCACTTTCTGCCCTTGCAGACTGCCAAAAAAAAAAACGCTACGTTTGAAGTCCACGTAATAACTCTTCATTTTCTTCCAATACATGCTTTCGGATAAAAATACTTCTTTAATGGAATTATGTTGCAATACTCTGCTATAATTATCGTTAAATAGCTACTTACCACAGGAAATTTATGTGCTTTGTGAAAATTTTCGAATCTTTTTTTGAGCCTTCGGTTTTGAGTGAGCAAGTTTCATCCGCTAAAAATATTGTCTTTAAACTATGAGGCATCAATTTATAGTCAAAAAGCTCATTCAT
Source organism: Parelaphostrongylus tenuis (assembly GCA_019055375.1). Lineage (NCBI taxonomy): Eukaryota > Metazoa > Nematoda > Chromadorea > Rhabditida > Metastrongylidae > Parelaphostrongylus > Parelaphostrongylus tenuis. The sequence continues at coordinate 143,075 of JAHQIW010006697.1, read as the reverse complement.
GAACGTAAAGGACAAAATACTCGTATGATCTGTTACTCACTCACGAGCGGGAGCGTAGCGGCGCTCGACAGAGCATAAACCACCTAAAAATTGCAGTATTTATCACTCAATAGTATTGGTAAGCAATCATAACGTTTCAAATACTTACAGATATGATGAGAGCCGAATTTTGGTACATGCCGTGTCTAGGGTAGCGTATCCCTCGTATCGTATTTATACGTTTACAAAACTGTTCATTGATGATAATGGACAAAAACATTTCTCTCGAACTTCCACTCCATGTCAACATGTTTTGTATGACCATATCGTATTTCAAAACCGAAGGAACTGACAATATCAGCTGCACAATCCAACTACCCTGAATTCATGGTTTGGTTTCAGAAATCTAATTTTTTCTGAGATTTTCAGTTAGCTTTGAATATGAGTTCATTTTGAAATGACATACCTTCCTTTCGAGTGCTTTATTAAGACCACGCCGAATTTTCAATAAATCCTTTCATTATTATTTGAGCCAAACTTGTCATGTGGTCTGATAAGGGCTCTTGTACAGCCCGATACACGTGTTTCGTCCTTACAGACTCATCAGCCGGGCAGAACCCGTCGTCTTTCGATATTTTTATAGTCAGTTCTCTCGGGAGCTCAAATAATAATCAAAGGATATATTAATTTGAGCGTGATCCAAACAAAGCACTCGAAAGGAAGGTATAATATGATAAAAATACCAGCCAGCAATCGAGTGCGAAAACACTCCGTGTTAGGTGAAAATTTCGCTTGACATAGAGTGTAAAAACGTTCTTCTCCGATAAACTCTCTGTAAGGGAGCGGAGCTCCCGAGAGAATGACTATAAAAATATCGAAAGACGACGGGTTCTGCCCGACTGACGAGTCTGTAAGGACGAAACACGTGTATCGGGCTGTACAAGAGCCCTTACCAGACCACATGACAAGTTGGCTCAAATAATAATGAAAAAATGACATAGTTCAACAAATTACACAGAGTCCGTTCAAATTCTTTTTCTGCATAACGGTTTTTGGCAACTTCTGCTCTTTGTCGTATAAGGTGTATAACATTATAGCGTGAAGTTCGAGATTTGGTTTCTTCATATGAAGTTAGTTGAAGTCATTAAATTCCTTATTCTCATCTTCACAGATCATTGTTTTGTGATACCAACTTGAACAGAATCTGTTTCATGGAATTCGTGTCCACAGTCGCTAAATGTAAGCTTCGTATCAGTTGAGTAAAGCTCTTTGACACAGAAAGGCGCAACATATGCTATCAAAAAGAAAACAGTGCGATTTTCTAATGCGAAGAATAACAAGCTGTTCGTGTATACTTTGTTCGACGCGACCCCTCGCTGCTGATTTCAAAGCACTGCAATTTATTCGAACATAAATATTATGGATAAAACGTCATGCAACTAAACTGAGCTGTTTAAAACAGCATAATTCCATGAATCATCTGAATTTCTATGCTTATCAGATACTATTATTGGAATGTTGACATTTTTCCGTATGATTTTTTATTTTAGAAATTAGCTTTCTTTTGGAACGGCATTAGTAGGCGAGATGATGTGATACAATATTTTCAGAATCGGCAGAAAAAAAAGGTTTCCAGTTGTCGTGTGATATTCCTCGTCTCACGCCACAGGCCAAATGAAATATAGCGGCAATGCTGGTGGTGCTAGTATAGTAAACCAAAACCATTATTTCAGATTTAGACATTTTATACAAGGTAGATGATAAAGCATTTGATGTCAATCAATCGCTGAAGAATGCTTTATACATTGCACGTCATTAGAATTAGTGGAGATGATGTAACATTTAGAACTCGGGTCTAACCAAACCCAAAAATATTATGAAAGCCAAGTTTCTGGAGCGATGCAGTAAATCTCATGTTGCTGGACTACGCAGCGCTTTGCATATGGTGTTAGAAAACATGTTAACTGGAGTGAAAGATCAACCGACATGCTTATGTCCATTATAATGTTCTCTCGAATCGCACAGAAAGAGATTTCAATTTTTTCACAAAGTGCACATGTTTTCGACTGGTATGTGGCAGTTCAACGATAATTAAAGCAGATTGCGACAATAGTTCACTACAAAAGTGTTTTTATCTGAAAGCGTGTTGTAAGGAAATGGAAGGGTGACCACGTAAACTATAAATGTAGCCTTTTTTCTGGCAACTTGCATGGACAAGATGAGGTTCAACTGCCTCTACAGTAATGGATGATCTGGTCTACTGGTCTAGATCGATGAAATCTTCACGAACAGAGGATGGTGAGTAATTTACTATTTCAGAAATCCATCGCTTTGCACCTGCGCCTATAAACACCATCTTTGCACAAAGAGTCATACTACCAGAAAGCCGAGAAATGATACACTGTATCGTTTAAAAGAAAAAGCATGACTCTTTTGCCTGGAAATTCTATGAAATCCTTCCCAAACATAACAGTTCAAGGAATACTCAACCGTGGAGGCTCCATGAGCATATCGGTCACTTTGAAATAATCATATTGTCCTCCTTTGCCTTATGCATACCTAAAAGAATGCTATGTAGAATTGTTAGTTCACCATCTAGATGTTGTTTTATGCAAACACAACGTGGTTAACTCGTTTTCCAGATGTATACCGCATGCTTTGCGTGAAATCAGAATACTGTGCATGAACTTATCTCGTCTAGACAGTTTAAGCGTAAAAATTACACTATGAGGACCAAATGGGAACTGACTTACACGAGAACATTAGTTCATTCATTGTCCCAAAATGAGAAATGTTTCCATTAAATAAAATGACTCACTCTAGATTCTTGAGAAGATTCTGAGCTAATTGAGCTCAATGCTTGGACATTTTGTGCGTCTATTTTTTTGCGGAATTATAAATCGTCTTCATATAGTGTCGAGGGCCTTGAAAATCTGTACTCAAAGTCACTTGTGCATTCCTGTTCATCACTGGCTACTAGAATTGAATCATTAAATCTATTGCAGCGACACATCTTCCCTCATTGGTTGTAATCTATTCTGATTGGCATAAGAATATTCGTTCTGAGGAAAACTCGGTCATAATGAATTGGTAAGCGATTAGGGAGAAAAAAAAACAACGAGTGTGAGCATCTTCGAAGACATTGCCAAAAGCAAACCTAGATACTACCATTTTAGCATTGCATCCCTCCAGCACTTTTTATGATACGCAAATCTCAATTGATAATCAAAAAGCTGCTTGAATTTATAGGAGATTCAGTTCAGAGGGTTTGTAGATGAACGTTGCACTGAATTCCAGGCCCAATATCATCTAAGCCTTTGGAGAATGTCCACCTCTTTTCCGAACACAAATACCCCCTGAAAAGTGAATATCGAGCATTTTGACGACCTTCGAGGGAACGCGACATTTTGGTAAGGAGGTCATTAGATAAGATTCCGGTAGATCAAGTTGATATTAACGGACGTTCGAAAAAAGCTTTGTGATTGTTATGTAAAGATTTTGAGTGTTTTCTTGAACGCATCGTAACATTATCATGTCAAAATATGATTTAACGAAGTATGTGAATAGGCCTTAGGAAAGAAAAGGATTTGAACATATTGACGTCGATTAGTATATTATTATCCCATACACAAATAACATGACTTTGCTCCTTAAAAGTTTTGGTCTGACCGGAGATATAAACAAGTAGCATTTAAAATCATTCTCTCATCATTAGTAGGGTTCATTTTATTAACCGCGATGGCATTTAGGCTGCTCTATTTTCATTATAAGCACTAAAAGCAGTGCACCTTCATCGCATAATATAGGAAAAGGATTTCAAGATACTGATCAACGTATTACTCGTCTTTACTTTTGCGATGTGTAGTAGTAAGAGGCGAAAATTCCATTTACACCAATGCTTCTTAATTCTGGCAATTTTGGCTGTTATCTACTCAGCACTTTTTTATTTTAGTCAGGTGACACCTGAGCAAATATTCCTAATGTTTCGAAGATACGATGACGTGTACGATGTTATTGAGGATAACGCTAGACGATTAATGCTGGATAAAAAGTAAGATTTTCAGAATTCATAACCTTCTACATCATTTAGTTAATCGGTATTCTACATGTGCATTATAGTTAATGTTGAACGTTTACATGTTATTACTTTATAAATGAGCGAAAATGTACCACACATGTCCAGTGTCGGAAAGACTGCTATCTTCCTTTCTGTACTTTGCATTCTAGACCAAATCTTGATGTCCCCCAGTAGAGTTTACCACCAAAATTTACTGTACGGCTCGTAAGTATCGTTTACTAATGAAGCATAACTTTTAGTGGTCTTATTCTAACTTATTGCGAACTAATAATTTTAGCTCCATGTACATGCCGTTACATCTCGAAGACCTTTTAGAACTAAAGTATGTTTAAGTTGTTTTGCATGCGTAAACAAGATGACAAATTCTCAGAGCATCTTATTTTTTCATGACTTCCGGTAATTTTTTTCTCTGATTTGTCCAGCTTGATATATTCCAGCTTTAGATCGTCTATGTTATTCAATGCATGTGGAGCTGCTATCGAAGAAAACAGCCTTGATTTATGATCTCCTAAGCTTTCAGCTTCAAATTCCGCTGATAGTTGCGTATTTATATAGTCAATTTCATAGAGTGGTTCTAAGCTTATCATCATTATTTCCTCTTTGAATTTTTTCTCACTTTTTTACCTGCTTCTTAGTTAAGCTTGTTTTCGGTCAGTGCAAATCAACGCATCAGTGGAGGAAACAATGAAATGTCTAAAAGTAGTGAAATAATGCGAAAGGTCACCTAATAAAACTCTTCAGCTAAGAGAGTGGAGAATGAAAAAATGAAAAACTCTCATGAACATTGCTAAAGAATTCTCAACTGTGATTTCTCTAGGCTTCTTTGGATCTAAAGTGCTGTGTCGCATAGCAGGGAAATTAATGGATTTAAAACCCTTGTGGATGGTAATGGTCCCATTAATTTCTGAACTTCTTTTTATTTAACCGCTCTAGCGGTGGTATGATGTTACGCAAATGTATACCCATTGATGTAGAGTGATGTGCAAAACTTTCGCGTCAGGCGGGACTAGAACCCGCGCCTCACTCTTTCCGGGAATGCGGGTAAACCCTTAAATTTGATTTTTTAAATTTCCTAAATGATTTCTTCCAATAAGAAACTGCGAGAGCACGCTGAGGCTCAGACTCAGGCAGACTCAGGCTTGAAAAACTATTGAGACCACAACTCTTAACTGCATGAACCTTACAAAATTAAACGGAAGAAAAATGCATATGGTTAGGTATGGTTTTGGATAACGTGTTATGTGTGTTATGTGTTAAACTAGGCACTGAACTATAGCAAAATTTGTCCAGACATTTTGAAACTCACAAAATAGTTTTTAGTGCATCGGATAAAATCACGAATAAACAAAGCCACTACAACAAGTCACTATGGAGAGATGCTAATATTTATACAAACTGCATATGAGAATAAATAATAAACAGATATTAGGTAACAAGCTGATTGATAGACACTAACTATCAATACTGGTAGCAAATCTTGTAGCCACATGTTGTCATACAACATGACGGTTGAACCTATAAATGCAAACAAATTTTCGGTTTTGACTTTTTTTGAAAGCTTGGTTAGAGTGAAGTGGTCTAGAATAAAGCCTCCGAAAAAAACAAATAATTAAAATAATAAAAATATTGTATTTGCAACCATCACAAATAATCATTTACCGTATTCTCGCGTCCTAGGCAATCACTGTCCGAATTACACGCGTCGGCGTGCGCGAAAAAGCAGTTCAGTCCAGCATTGGCATCAGCAGGACATTGCGAAGTACCAGTGATACCTGATTTAAGACAACAACAAATAAGAATCAAGAAAAATTTTCAATCTTGAAAGAATATAAGAGAAAAACCTTATCAGTACCTTATTTATGTCACGAAAGACCAACTCTTAGCAAGAACTTAGTTTTCTACTTTAGTACAAAAAGCGGTACTGAGTAAAAATAAAGACTCATAGCACTAATAGGACACTACCTATAAAAATTCCGGTCCATATGTGATAGACGGCGACAATTTTCAAGCCGATCTCATTAGCTGAACAGGAATTTTTCATAGGAGTGTTAGTAATCATTGGAGAGCTTAAATCTTTGGCTACAAATTCACACCGCTACTTTTTCAAAACACCCTTTTGTAACGCTATAGCATCCAGAATATAATATTGTTTATCTCTCGTCTTTTGCCTTCATTTTTACCACGCGTATAAATTGCTGGAAACGCGAAAATTATATTAGATGTAGAGAATTTTCCGCAGTATCAGAACATATGTTCTATCTGAAGTTTCTATCGACGCGGTGAAAAAATCCTTATTGAATAACAATATTTCAAACGCGATCGCCCGCCTCCATCCCTCTTCCCCCCCCCTTCGCTTCGTGGGGTGGCCGTTAAACAAGGCCGCCGATAAAGTTCATAACTGAGTAAAATGTGAACGAAGTTACAGCGACGACTTCTTAGTAATTTAATCTCTGATCTCCGCTTAGCTCGATAGTGATCTTATAGCAAACCTCCCAACGGAGTTTTGCTATCTTTTCGGGAATTACATGATAATTTAGGCAGCGCAAATGGTCTACAACTTAGAGAGCAAGTGGTATCGCAGAGGCTCGAGGACCTTAGACAGAAATGGTCCAAGTGACAAGGGCGGCACCCAGCTGCCACCAACCTCAACAGTCAGTTCGATCGCGGGTCATCATCCGTACGGTCGTCTGACATCACCCGGACCACCTCACCTCAGTACATTGTCGATCCATTATTGCTCTCTCTACACAACCTCGTTGTCTTGTAACTAATTACTTTCATAAGGTTGCATTCATACAACTCAGATGAATTCAATAGATTTGTGAGCGGAACATAGTACTTCCGTGGCGGAGCAAACTCTTTTGGCTATGCTCGACCCATCACCGCGGTTTAGGGATTCTGCCCATATCTAATCACTAGCGACCCCACTGCTAACACTATATACTCACCCACTGGATCCGCCGTCGTGTTCACTTGGGGGCAGAACATAGCATTCCAAATGGGTCCGCCGCTTAGTCATGCTCACAATACGAAGCAATAACATGATCACTTACGATAACATCTTCAATTACAATAACATTTGTCATCTGTCATAACAACGTCAAAAAGCAATAACAATGTCATATGCAATAACATGATCACTTGATAACAACATCACTTACGATAACATCATCACCGTCAGCTACAATAACACCACTTGCCATAACACTGTCCTCGATACTCCTCATCAGTCGGTCACCCATATTGACTTACGCATATGTTCGCATAACGATATGTCGTGATCATATATGTATATATATTATATATCATCATTTTAGTAATGCATGTATATTATAGGTTGTTTTGGTATAATCCATATAAAGGATTTAAACTCTTCTCTCTTGTCCGTTGCGAGACACAAATCGGCAGCGGATCACAACAGCAAAACCACTGAACCTTCACCACAGATCTAGAAACGCATGATTCTGATACTACTGAAAATTGTCTACACGCTGATATGCTTTTCGTGCTTCCAGCAATTTACACTCGTGGCAAAAATGAAGTAGAAAGACGAGTGTGAAACAAAATTATATTCCGGATGCTACAGCGTAATGAAAGGCTGAAACACTGACGACGTGGAGGTGTAGCCAGAGATTTAAGCTTTCCACTGACTATTAATACTCCTATGGAAAGTTCCTGCCTAGCGAATGAGAACGGCTTATAAATCTGCCGCCGTCTAACCTATAAATACTAAAATTACTTTCGTTATACTCAGTGTCGTCATTAATCATGCAAAATAACTAGGCGTTAAGTCAAGCTCTTGAATAGTGCGAGCTAATGATGGAAATGTGAAGAGCTAACTAAGATAATAACGTATAAAATTGCAACGCAAAGAGCTACTACAGGCAAAGAGTGACTTTGTTAGAAAAAATACCAGATGAACCGCATGTTGCTTGACAACTCGCCAACGATTGGAAATTATTAGCATTTCCACCACAACCGGAATACGTGAAACGTTTACAGGATGCTGACGATGAATCGTAGTAGAAACGAGTTGATGGTGCAGTACACGAGCCAACCACTAACGGTAAAGAACATAGGGATGTGCCTGTGATAGTTTTTCAATATTTCATATAATCCTTGCAATGAAAATGATTCAATTTATTCCATAAAATAGTGGGTCAAAGTGTTATTTTAAATAAATATGCCTGCTATCGAGGTTACTAAGCAGGCTGTTAAGAACAAAACCTCACAGGAAACTATCGTTTAGCACAAATTTCTGATCAGGTTATTCATTTTTTATCTCAAAGCACCTTGGACGAAAATCTTGAAACATTTTTCCGAAACAATTGAAATATTTGAGAATTAGTAGCGAATGAATGAATATTGAACCCTTTTGCAGACGGCAACCATTTTCACAGGCGAGTGGTTAGCATGGTTACGAAGAGCGGCTGGCGGAGCAGGCTTCAATCACAACGCCGTTTTTTCTAATGGGATTCAACTTTTATCATCACTTGGAAGGGTTCACTTGCCGATAAATAGAAAAATATGGCAAATTAGACCTCAACAAGGCTATTTTGGGATGAAAGATGCCAAAACTGTTACAAAATAACAATTTTCTTTGTTAAAGTGATATCATGCAAGTTGACCCTCACCGATGACAATTAATAAGCAGGTTGGGGAAAAAGTTCTGAGAAAATGTTTGCAACTTTTTTGGATGTCGGCCGTTTTTTGTGTTTTTGGGCTAATTTGAAAGCCCGTCTTCGCTCGAGTTGATTATTATATAATTTATTTACTTATTTCAAAATGGAGTTATCAAGTAAGCAAATTAGGTTGTTGAAGATGAACGAATGGCTGTTGGGTTCAAATGCAACGGTGAACGCATCAATCTATTAATAAACCTATTACGAACCTACTAAGAGTTTTATAAACATCAGTGGACTTTAAGAATCTGGACCGCTAAAGAAATAAACACGAAACTTTTTCTATCGTTTTATGAGTACTAACTTTTGTATATCAACTTATAGTTAGTATGATCAATATTTTTCTTTGAAACTCATGCCACTGTTCATGCGCTCAACATTACAACATAATATTTATTCCGTAAAGGTGTTTTGAGAAGCCGAGCACAGTACTGAGATTTCCATTTTTCCGGCTGTCGAATGATTGCAATCATCTTATTACAAAAACGTTTAAATTTTTCGCAACGACGTGGCTTTCACGTCACGCGTCAAAAAATAGGAAATTTTAGTGAGCGCTCGCGATGATTTTACTTAAATTATTCTAACAGAAGTCTCCTCAGTGATATTCCACTATATAGTGAGTACACGGTTTTTTTTTTCAAGCCTACAATCAAAGAGATTTCTGTTGTTTGCGCACTAATCTTCGTGGTCCGTTCTCATGAGACGGGAAGCTTGACGGATCAGAACATCCCTCGTCGTCCGAGCAGGATCAAAAAGGTGGGGAAGACTGGTGTGTGTGTGTACGTGGATGTGTGTGGGTTGTGCTGTGTCCCGTGCGCATGTATACATATGTTGTAGGAAAAAGGGTGAGAGAAATGCCATTACATGTATACGCCGATATCACTGATTCAAGCTAAAATCTTCAATATGGCTCGAATCATTGAGACGCCATAACACACTATATTTCGTATGGTAGATCAGAAAAAAACTAGATACGCGTTGTTAACCCATAATTTTCTTTCCGTATGGAAAAGTGGTGAAATGTTAGAAAACTGGGTTTCTTGCTATAGTAATTACGTTAAATAAGAGCCTTCAATACCATGCGACACCACAAAATACCACCAGAAATGGCGATCGGAGAAATGATGAGATGGAAAAGATGGTCTCACTCTACAAGATATTAAACAAAAATGAGGAGTAAGAGGTAGAAATAGACCCACTTTGTAGTTTTCTTATGAAATGCGGATTCCTAGAACGTATTGGCTTACTTCCTACTGAGAATGCCTACGAAAATTCCCTTCATGATATATCGCTCCCTTGTGATGTTGAAGTGTCCAGACCCTCCAAATTTCGCTATGTAACTGTCAACAATACCCCTCGGTGAAGTTCAAGCAATGAGAAACTATCCCGAAGGCGAGATGAATTTTACTCACTCTGATAGCACTCCCTAAAAAAAGTTTTCCATAAAGCAAGCCTAGTACTGGCGTCTCTATTTTTTTTCGCCTATCGATTGAGTACTAGTAGTCTACTGAAAAAGCAGGAGATATAGTGTGAGTGTACTTTTCTATGGAAGGGCTCCAAAATTTGATCAATGCGAACTCTGTCGATGATTACTCTGGCCGCAAACTAAAACTCCATATATGTTTTTTCTACGAGTACGACATTGCGGATTATGTGTTTTTGAGTTACATTCTCTTTGAATTAGGCGATAGAAATGCGCAATGAGGACTAAAAGCATGGTTTCCCAAGGATATACCTTTCGAGTTGAAAGTGAGGGGCTGTTGAAAAAGTAAGCATTTTCCATGCAAAAAATACTTTCTACAAGAAAAGATCCTACCCTTTTATAAGAAAAAATTTGATTAAAAATCAAAAATATTAATCTAAGTACGAAAAACGCGAGGTGTAAAGTTCAGGCGACGGGCTATCTAGTTCAAAACAAAACGTAGTCCTCATTTCACTTATTGCAGCGCATTAAGAAGATTGTTCTATGAACCAAGCTTGGTATAAAAATTCTTCATTACCAAGTTATTGATTGATTACTAATATGATTGATGATGATTTATTGATTGATTTCTAGTGAAAATATCCTCTATGTAAAATTGCAAGGAAATACGAGCACATTTACAGAATATAACTGCACTTGGCACATTTTATACTGAAAAGTGGCAATTTTTGGACAACTAGTGCTCTTTCTACTGACAGCAAGTTTATAGAAGTCTCTCCAGTAATATGCCACTACTTTAGGGGACATCGTTTCTCTGAAATCAAATTCTCATTATATAAAAAACCAAAACATCCCCTGCGAAGTTGGAAAAAATGAACTCCGATTAAAAATATTACCCTTCTTTTAGTTAGTAAAACGTACCATGAAAGTCTTTTTCGAAAGTAAATTCAGTATAGAAATCTATACTTTTCAAGCTATCGAATGACTGCAAAAACGTAAATGAAAAAGGAGGAAACGAATGTTATATAACAGCTAAAGATATGTTCCCTTTCACGGCAGTGTGATTTTCTCGTTGAAGTATAGTTACCTTCACCATCTAACTCTTTATAGAAGTTTTTTCTGTAATATTTTATCAAAATCATAGGTTTTGAGGATCGGAATTCACGAAATCCCAAGAAATTGCTGCAAAATTAAAATAGCTCGCTTTAAAAGCAAAACGTAGTTTTCTCTTCCGTTATCAATTCTACTTTCAGAAACCAAATCTTTTATTGCTAGAATCTCCAGTTTTCAGAGTACCGGATGATCAGTAATGATCTCGTGAAAAAGCTCTTCTTGGAAAAAGGAAGAAATACGAATAATTTTTTATACAATACAACCGCTCTATGCAATTCTTGATGAAAAGTGAAGGTTTTTAAGACCAACTGGATGTTCTTTCTACTAAAAATATTTTTACAAAGGTTCATCGAACGATAGTCTAATTTTTCATAGCAAGAAAAACCACTTAGCATCAAAATTCTAGTACATAAGACCAAAAAATCCGCTATGGAAGTGGAACAGCGCAATTTGGGAGCAAAACCTTTTATTTTTGTTAAGAGATTGCAATATGAAAGTTTTGCAACAAATCAGACTTGATCTGAGAATCGGCATTTCTCATGCTAGCAATTAAGTACAGAAGCATAGCTTAAAAAGAAAGAAGGGAGTGTCATATGGCAACTGAAAGCAAGTTTGCTTTCCAAAAGATGTGGTTCTTCCTTGAATCACAGAATGGTTTCCAGCAAATGGACGTTTTCTTCACCAAAAAACTCTCTATAAAGCCTCCTAAGTGATCTTCTTTGTTCTGCTCTTTAGCAGTGCTATAATGCTCTACATCTCGAAACGTTGAGTGATTTGCAAACTATTCTGCCTCACGCTGAACTCAACTCGCATTTCACTCATACCAGAGGCGTGCGCCACCACCACACCACCGAGTACACCGCCTCGCTATCACTCTTTCTTCGTCCGGTATGGACGAGACGCGATTTCATCTTTTGCCTGGAGTCAAAAGTTTTGCATACCATTCAGCGGTCTCAGATGTTCAATTAGACCATCAAAGCACTGCTAAAAGCACTTAAACAGTGAAGTCGTTTATATTGTACAGATCTGAGAAGCTCTAAGCTTCAGTAGGTTTGATGCCGATTTGTCCTTATGAGATCAATACCATGAGAAGTTGACTGCTGACAGCTCCGATAGTTTATATTGAAGAAGGAGTGGTATCACGTCGGTGGCCTCGATGGGTTAATGATAGTACACGCCTTGCTATGGGTGAAATTCGGTCTCAATGGCCATCTTGGGTCGGATGGTTTATGTGAAACAAAATTTCAGTTATATTAAATGAGGTTCTAGGATGAGGAAACATTTTCCTAGAACCCGCGAAAAACTGAAATGTCATGCTTATTTCACATATTCCACGGATCTCCCTCCTTTAGAGATCCTGCCCGGTTAGTCGCGAGGGCGCGTGGGCGCGCACCCATGTGGTGGATAGGGGAATTTCAACGCGAACCAAGAGCGACCGTGTGCACAATATCGGTTATCGTAAATGCATGGAAATATCTTGAAAATCTGATAACGTGATGACTTGTTTTAGCTTGTTATGAGTTCTGATAGGACATTTATGCAGTGCTAGACTATGTACCTGTTTCGTCCTTTGAACTCCTCAGTAGCACAGTCTTCCTTGATTCAAACCTCATAAAAGGCTCAAACATGTTATTAAGTTATCAGGTTATCATAGTTCAGAGAGAGATCTACATGAACGATGGAGAACAGGGTATGATTCATTCTACCACCCACAAGCACTCGACTATGGCCACCGGAATGTCGGCAGGTTTTGTCACCTGACTTGTGATGATCAATTGTTCCCAAATGATTCCTATAATTATATAAGGATGTATTCCAGAGGATCGACAGAACCGAGGAAAATCGTGCTACTCAGGAGTCCGGAAGGACGAAACAGACGCCTATCTAGCACTGTATAAGTGCCCTTATAAGATCTCATAGCAGGCTCAAACATGTTATCACATTACCAGATTATCATTGTTTTCAGCGAGATCTATATGAACGGTGGAGAGTAGGGTAAGTAAAAAATATTTCCATAAGAAACTTGAACGGCAACGTTGGTCACGATGCGTTGAAGAAAAAGTACTCGACATTGATTGGTCGAAAGCTGCGCTGTTTCAGCAAGACAATGCCAAGCCTACACCGCAAAGAAGGCTAAGGAAAAGTTCAATGAATTGGAAAAGTCGAGGTCAAGCCGCATCCAGCCTACAGTCCACTCACTACGCCGTCCGATTATGGTCTTTTCTGCTCAATGGAACATTTCCTGTATGGACACTGTATCGAGATATTTGATCACGTTGAAGAGGCGTGTTAGGAGTTTTTTAACTATATGTCCAAGGAATGGCTCTTGCGAGCAGATGCGGAAGCTTGCAGATTGTTAGCAGGAGAATGTGGATAATGATGGTCTTTATTTTATAGAATAATTATTGTTGTTTTTGATCGAATTTATGTATAAACTTTGCAGTTTCAACGAGTGCTAAGAAAAATCTTTCGTGCAACCTGAATTTTCAGATGTATATGTAAGCATCAAATCTATAAATAAATACTTATACGCATTACACCCACTTCGAATTCCGACTGGATCACGACAAATCCTCGTTGCTGAACTTGTAACAGGATTTGGCTCCACGCAACACTTCTGTATCCCTGGACAGTTGTTGTCCATCCAGCACCCTATGGCGGCATCCTGAGCAACTTATTTAATCGACATTAGAAAAAGAGTAGACCGTAATAAGTGTCTATGAACTCTAATAACAGTCCGTTATGAATTATTCGCTGTTGAACCGGCCCTAATAATCATTTACAAACGTGCGCCGTAATAAAAATCGCGCGTATACAGGATGCTCAGAAGTTTCTGGTTTTTTTCAAGACATTTCAACAGTAAAAAAGTACTGCATAAGCAAATGAACTGATTCAAATGAAGGTATAATTACAATTATTAGATCAACATTCATAACAATATACATAAAGTTTATAACAAATCCTCAATGATGTCTGCTTTGACCCATATGCATTTACGATGTCGTCTGCGAATTTTTACGATGCTCGTACACGTTTCCACCGCAATTCTGTCGCATGCGCATGTCACAGTCGTTTTAAAAGCACTACGCCAGGTAGCGAATAGCCGAAACTTTTTCTTCCAATATGGACAACACGGGGTAATCCATTGGTTGAGATGCGGCGACTTTGACAACCAAATGTCCTTTTCCTCGTAAACCTGGGAACACCTCTTCACAGATGGTGATCGTGAGGCCAATGTACAGGACCCAGTCCTGCTGAAGGCTGAATCCGTCGACGTCAAAGTGCTGAGTCACTCCAAGGCTTCAGGAAGCCCCGTAAAGTTTGCTGCTTGTAGCTGGTAGAGTTGATTCTGGCAGTTCTGTTGATAAAGACTAAAGCTTTAACATTCTATCTAGCAAACATTTCTACAAAGCAGAAAACAGTTATCAGTACTGCAGCACATTGGAAGAAATCTCATCAATTATGTGAGAATCATAGATGGAAGCCAGCCATTTCACCTTGAATAAGTGACTCTTAACAGGGGCTCATTAAGACACACACCAATGGCACTAGTGATGTCTCTGTCTCATGAGTAGGTAAACCATAAACCACATTCTTTAGAATATCATCTCAAGGCATATGAGTTTTTTTGAATGTAATAATGAGCAAATAAACAAAGACACACACACACACACACACAACACACACACACACCACACACACACACACACACCACACACACACACACACACACACACACACACACACACACACACACACACAAACACACACACACACACACACACACACCACACACACTCTCTCACACAACACTACACACACCACTCTCTCTCTCTCTCTCTCTCTCTCCTTTCCCTTCTTTCTTTCTTTCTTTCTTTCTTTCTATATTTCTTCTTGTCCTCTTATAGTTCAAACGTCTACCACACTCCCTGGATCCTGCTTTGTATTTCATTGTTACCGCTACTATATTCTGAAAATGTTTCGAAGTATAGCTTAAATTGTGCAGAAGCAATCTTTTCACCAATTAGTGAGATCCCTTTGCGCAGTCTGCGCCTATAACAAAAGATATCACGTATTGACAGCACATGATCTTACTAAATGTAAGACAACACTATGTTAAGGACAAGTATTGATTTGTCCCATATGTACTTTTGCACTATTGTTTCATTAACTTCTTTTCTAATCAGGATATTGCCGGAAAGCTGTGACATGGTGAAGGATGTTAAGGTAGCATTGACAGGGGATAGGATAATAGCAAGAATTGGGATTATAGGCCAGATTACTAGCATCCCCACCCGCTAGCACAACTAAAGCGCAAATTCTGTACTCGAGGATTACGCTTCAGTTCTCTGAGATTGGCAGGGCATGCTGTTATGCGAATTACTCCATAAGAAGCAGACAATTGATTCCGACATTTGGGGAACAACTTCGAAAGTTGGCCACGGCAGTGTGAGAGAGGCGTCCAAAACTCAGTGTTCCTTTCTCCAGGATAGCGACTGCCTTTGACCACGGTACCACATCTAGAGTATATCCATCGGATTATTCTCTTCTGAGCATCCTGTGAGGAAGAAAACACGCAAAGACGACAATTAGCTCAAAAGTCCTCAGCGACTGCATTGATTCGGGAGCTTATTCTTTCGAAGAGGATAGCTCTCAATCATTGCCCAATAAATGGTTGCAGATCATTACCATTATGTGATTCTATTGCTGATTTATCGATTTCCTAAAATAAGAAGCAACTGTTCTAAAAATGTGTCGAAATGAGAAAGAAATCATAGATATCGCAGTACCTATATGTACGGAGTCTTAATTACCTAATTTTAATGTTTGAATTCATAAAGAAGAACTTTCACTAGTGCACAAGTCACATGAAAATAAACGCTTTACATTGACTAATCGATGCATAGCATAAGTTTCAGGATATCATGGTTTTCTAAAGTATTTAGGCACTAAGATAACTCTAGACGCGGAGCCTCCAGCATATTTTATATTCGACTGTTCGACTGAAATTCTCTGATTGTGCAGGCTTTTTTTCTTTGAGTACCAAAATCGTCTTGCAAGAGTGTTTAAGTGTTGATCGTAGGCAATTACCGATCCTTTTAAATCAGAGTTCCATAAGTCGCTTTGCAATCGGCATATCAAGAAGCGGCCGAGTTCACGTCAGTATATCTAGTATCAGTTTTCTTTTAGTTTACCACACGAAAAAATTGAACTCTCCTTCATCTTGCTCTTGCTGTATATCATCGTCTGAATCTAAACGTCTATGCGGCAAACATGGAGAGACACATAAATATTTTTCAAACAACTGATGATCTTATTCTTAATTAATCTGCTAATGCTAAAATGTGAAAGGTGATATAGTTATGCATGCTTCAGAAACAATTCAATTCGGCACCGAGTTTGAGTATTCATTTTGATTTGGAATACAAAAATGGTTCTTTCAATTGCAGCCTCCATTATCAGCACAATAAGCATCGGTGAAAGGACTACCTGTAAAACGGAGACACCTACTGGCCGCGGACATGAACCAGATTTAGCGTTAATCTCTGACGCTGGGATTCCTAAAATCGCATATCATTACTATAACGAGAGAAACAGCAATAAGCCCCTAATGTAAAAATAGTGCGAATTAGAAAAATTACCCTCCAAATTAGTGTTCTTTACTGGAAAGAGCTCTACTACTCGTTTTAATATAATGCAGTACTCAACTAGTATTTCTTGATGTTATCGTGTAGGAAAACGATAGCATTCGGTAACTGTCAGTAGCCAACATTGAAATGATTCGATGTATATCTGCTCTCTATTACTCAAAGAGGTCAATCAAGCTATCAAGTCAGTCTAATCATCCTTATAAATGAGTCTGTTGGCAATTTTTCTTTCACGCAGGTGGAATCTGCGCCGAGCATTCGGACTTCGGCTATGCGTGTACTACGCACCCAATCCATACGCTGTTCTACTCATGCCCTCTAATAGTTGTTATAAGAACAAAAGCGCCAGTGTCTGATATGTCCTCGTTGATAATGAAGAAAATTGCAATGACAAGCTTTGTTCCATTTTTTTTATTTGTATTGATCCTTAGTTATAAGCATGAAAGCAAACACACACCCATAATCACACAATCGCTTTTGTCTTCAATGATGTGAATCGCAAATAAAGTTTTAGCCTATCTTTATATTTGACTTTCGAGGAATACTGGAAACGTGGGATCATTGGCATAAATAGAAACTTGATTTTGCGAGCTTAGCGCAGTAATCAAAATGCTCTCTTATATTCACTTTTTTTTGGCTCTACGCAGTGCCCCAGGCTGACGAAGTTTTAAATCTTTGGGGTTGGCAAACTTGTACTATATTTGTCTGGGAGAATAGAAACAATGACTGATATATAATCACAAACCATTGTGCAGGCTCAACATAAGGCCAAAGCAAACCTAATCATTGCACTTCTTCTCCTAATTTGATTTTGCTACACAACTTTTCTGACACAGTCCTAACAATGCTGCTTTTCAAAAAAAAAAGTCGACATCTTGCCAATAACAAGAAAGCGGAAAATTCAACACGCTTATGGAAGTTATTATTGTGCAATTACTTAATGCAGCAAGAGTTTGCAAAATATTGCTTTGATTTCCACCTTTCAAAATTCAAAATTTACGGGAAAGTATGGCAAAAGCTCATTTTCTTTGGAATTTTTATGCAAATATGTAGCAATACTAATGACGCATTTGCAATCTTGATGAAAAATTCCTCCCATTTGACCACCCCGCAGACCGAAATACAAAAGCAACAAATCAAAAGACTTTCTGGGTTGCGGAGATCCAAAGCGTCACCATGATAGAACAAGAAAGCCTATTTGATTGATTTTGTAGAACATTGCTTAGAGTCGAAAGATTCATTTATCACTGCTCACATGCCTATAAAATCGATGAAGCGCACCGTTGCGCACATTTGTAATAATTGAAAACCCCTTAATGGTCTCTCTAATTAACAGTGGTGCGAAAAATTTTCGTTCGTTAACTACAAAGCACAGCATGGGAAAGCCCCTTAAAATGGCCGTTGAACATTGGAATGAGGTAAACCTTCAACGGAACCTACGTAGGAACGAAATCGCGCCTATAAGTAGCAATAAAATCTATGAGGAAAGCTGAATAGCAAGAAGTAAAACCAACGTCTAATTTCTACTGCACATAGTTTTCAGGTATCCGAAGTTGACGACTTTGGAAAAGGAACTCCTGTTGACGTTATCTCGTGACAATAGACGAAAAATCTCGGTAGTTTTCCTCTAGGTAGCATGAGATGAAGAAACGGTGCTTTTCGGTGGACAAAATTTTTCATGAAGTCATAGCAATCATTTGAAAGCTTAGATCTCTGGTTACTGTCGTACATAGCCGTTTTTCAAAAAGTCCTATAACGCTTCAGCAAAAGGAAAGCATTTGTGTTTCCTACGCGCACATTTCTCGCGGGACAGAACTCTCCCTTTTGGGCCATTAGTAATCATTCGATAGCGTAAGATACAGTAAATGACAATGTTGTGCTTATTTTGTGGAAAGACTGTTTCCCGCAATGTAGCAGGGAAAATAATATCGATTCACATACGTGGGCATTGTTGGCCAGTTCACGGGTTAGGAGGTGGGGAGCAGAGGGCCACTCGCGACTTCAACACGGTGGCCGATCGACGACACCTAGGCAGATTACATGTGAAGTGTCATTTTTATTACTTAATCAAGACTTTCTTCTCGGTTTTGGAAGAAACTCCAGATCAAATGTATAAATTGATGCTACCAAGATTTTCTCTACACATTCATGCGTTTTTCGTGCTTTCCAGCAAAGTAACAGGAATATTGGGCGGTCGATTTTACTTTGAGTTTTACAGCTTTATAAAAGGGTCTTTCAAAAAACGGCCACGTAGCGCAGTGGCAAGAGATTAAATCTTCAAATGATCACTAATACTCGGATCTAAAGTTTCTATTTAGCCAAAGGAAACGTTTCTTCGTCCCATATGACCAAGTGGAAAAGAACCGAAATTTCCATTTTTTGAAAAAATTAACCAAGTGGAAACTGTAAAGTGGCCTATGCTTTATCAGATGAGTTGCACTTGAAAGGTCAGGGTCTCAGATAAGGTAGATGTGTGACAAAAAGCAATGTGATTCTGCTTTAAACAGTTTTACCTTGATTTTTTTATGATGAAAGGATTTTATATAGGTCATGTGATTCAAAAATAATTATCATTTTCAGCTTAAAAGCAGTTTACTTTCAGCTCCCCACAATGATATTTTAATGGCTGTTGATTTTCGCAGTTATCGCGATTGCATTCAGATTTTTACTAGTCAGTACAGTACTCTCAATTATCTGAAAATTTCGATTTGAGCAAATTCGAAAATGGCAGATTACTTCACGTATTATGTATATAATGAGATGTGGTGGGAGAGACTTATATGTGATTTAACGAAAAAATGCGGAAAATTTCTTACCAACCCAATATACCTCTCTATTTTTCATAAATCTCGACCTTGATAATGGAAAAACAATCATCGGTTTAAAAAGGAAATTCTTGCAGTAAATGTTTTAGATTGAATTCTCAGGACTACGTGATTTTCTCAAAACTTTACTAAACCTGAAAATTTGCACGTTACATTGAGCACTGGAAAAGTATTAGTACGCTAACTGTTGATAAATTGTAGCTAAATTCCTCCTTCAAAATTCTGAAGTTCTTTCATCACTCGGAACGAGGATGCTCGAATTTGCGATGTTTATTGAGAGGGTTTTTCAATGCTTACCGGCGGTCTCAACTTGACAACACTTATTTCTATCCGATTGTATGCACACCTGACCAGAGAGCGGACAAGTTTCTGCATCGGCGGTACACTGTATCAATGTCGCCGAACTAAAGAACAGTTTGTGATAGACAGATTGAATTTGTTGACATATACATCCTGAGAAAATATCAAGCAGTGAAAAGAAGGCGCAGAAGGCTCTAAAAAGGTTCCTTGCAATACGTCATCAGTTTCATGACCAAAAGAATTGAAAAATTCCTCAACAAAAAGTCGCTCGCTCTCATTGGATTGTAGGAAGAAATTTGAGAATTAGAGGCACTTTTGAAAAAAAAAATCGAACTGAACTGTGCTTCAAAGCTTTGATCGTTCTGAAACAGACCTAGAGCATAATCCTATGCGTGGTGGTGGTTTTGGTGTTGTTTTCGGCTTAGGTGTAGGACACTCTGGATGTTTTTCCAATTGTCCGGTCAGTTTATAATAGTCACAGATGTCGATTGTGTAGCTTGAATCAATCTAAAAGTTTTATAACTTTAAGAAAACAACTAATTGCTTGGAGTTTTTACTTTCAATTCACTTTTAAAGTGATGGTAAAGTTCTTTGAATTATGAGGATTGAGCGTAAGAGGAACAGTAAAGAAACTTCCGCACTCTCAGCGAAACAATTGGCATCGCTTTTGACTATAATTCACTACGCTTTTGAATGAAGGAGAAGCTTTTTTCAGTTTATTGAACAATTGAAAGAGAAGCTACAAGTGCTAGTTAGGTGAGGTCTCGCTTATTGACCATGTTCTCAAAAAATGAATACCGAATACTTAGTAAAAAAAAACACGAGCTTGGTGGCAATCATGAGCAGTTTCCTTTCGCAAAAAATTCAAAACTTAGAAAGCAAATATTCAAAAAGTGTTCTGTTGACTACTTTTCGGAAATTTGGCATTCTGAGATCCTCGCCGGCTAAAGATATAAATCATTGACTAATTTTGAATCCATTATAGTAAGGAGTGAAATAGGCTAGATGCAAAATATTCCTATCAAAAGTGGCATTTCTCGTTTTTATTGGGCATGCTGATCCATATAGGATCGTTTGGAAGTGAAAATAAGTGGAAGCAATATATACGAGATACTCACCAGAGACAGAAAAATCCAAAAAATCATAGCAGTTGTATTGCGGCTAGCTTGATAGCTCATATGGGGTGTCCACTTTGCTTTTATACGAATTCCATGCATTGTGGGTGGGTTGTAGGGTGCGATGATGAAGAGGGAAAGTGCACACTTGCTCACGAATGTGCGAACCATGATGGTCAGAGCTGAGAGTGAGAACAAACAGACTTGAAGCATGAAGAAGCTGGTCTGAGACACACCTCTGTTCGGCATCTTTGAGATGCTATTGACCGATTGAATAATATTCAAAAGCGTGTTGAATTATTAAGAGTCTTTGAAAAGGATAGTGGAAGGATCAAAACAGAAAAAGGACAAGAGTATGATGACCTCTTCATGTGGCTCGTTATTTAACATGTTTCCTTCACTTTGTGCGTCAGAAAAAGGATGCTAGAAAAAACCCAAGATGTTTTTATTTGAAGACTATGTCAAGTTTCTCACGAAACTCAGACCGGTTGAATTCGCTAGTCGGCATTTGTTTGTGTGACTTGTCCATCATACTGAGCTGACCAGCTCATGTACTTGAATCTCGATCTATAATATTTGCCATGTGTGTAGGACGACTTCATGAAGAAAATCATGGCAACAGAATGCTTTTTAGCTTAGAACTATGAAAAACAACAGAAATTTCCACACGAATCTTTCTGAGGTGCCTAAATTTCGACGTTCTTATTTCGAAGCTACTCCGTAGGGAATTTTACTGCCAAAAAACTACAGCGCTTGTCAAAAAACTTAACGCTGCATCATAACAAAAGTTTCCGGACACAAAGACTGTTATTCACGTCCTGGAAAAGATATGATTAGCCTCTATAAGCCAAGATGAAAAGTTAGATCGTGCTGTTTGTCTGCGCAATCTCAAAAGACGGAAGGACTGTTGCAATAGCTAAAGTAGTTTCTGCTTCTTCCTGAACGACATAGCCTCTTGATGGCTATTTATCTGCACTATGCTAGTACCTAGCGCTCAAATACTGTACAGCACTAGTCTTTTGCAATTGCTAGTATACAGAATGCTTTCGGGTAATACCAGCATGAGATTTCGCTAAGAGTTCAACTGGCTGATAAATCGTCACCTATGCACAGAGAAATGAGCAGACACAGAAAAAACAAATGGATCTCCTCTTACTCCCGCTCATGACGTTAAATCACAAGTAAGTGGAACGCAAGACCGTAATTGATAGAATTATTGATACAACCGCTACTTGGACCAGCATTGTCATTATATCATATGTTTCTCGACTAAGATAGAAGGGCCTCCTCTGTTTAGTCGTTCGTAAAAAAATCGAGATTAAAACTGATATAAATGTACAGAGGGATGAGTCAGATAAACGTTCATCACTTTATGTTATCTTTTTTATAAACTGAAACTCAAATCAGTCAGTGCGCTAAGTTATCCAAAAGAGTCTCTTTATCCAAAAGGTGTCTTTGTGTAGAGAGAAAACTAGTTTTACATAGATTCACAGTGATTGTTTTCTTTATTTACTTATAATGAAGGGAAGGGGGCGTTGCCCGAATGGTTACTGATGCAGGTTATCACGAAGCAAGGTGCTCATGCGGCCCTCCTCGTGAAAGAAGCATCTTGGTTTGGGTTCCTTTAAGATTCTAAGAATATTTGCTCGATCAACATTCTACGTCATTCATGAAAAAGACGAAATCCTCAAAAATAGCCGAAGCAACACGTGAATGTTCAAAGATCATGTGGTGGGGGTGGGTGCGAGGGAACCAATGGGGAGCTTGAAGTGCTGAATTCACACAGTAAGAAATAATGGAGGATCGTGTAAGCAAAAAAAAATTACGTGTCACGTCATATACCCATACGTGATTGTATTCACAGTCTCCAACAAAACCTACTCGACCTTGTCTTCTGTAGTATTATGTATAAAAAAAGGATTGGCCCTAACAATGGCGAAAGATTATGACATCTTCTGTGCCACTACATTAATGCCTGGAATAATGCTATTCACAAATTTAGCTCTTCAAAACATGCTAAATAAGAGGACAGGACGATGTGGCTTGTTTATGTGGAAACAATTGCATCACACCTTTCCTATGAAGCTCCTTGTTACTGCATTCTCTGCAAAAGGGATAACCAGTGGTGGTTAAATTGCCAGTGAACAGTGGTTTGGTTTACGCACGAATTTCTGAAAGCTCAAATCCGACAAAATCTGCTCATTAATTGTTAGTGAAGAACGTATACAAATTTCGTCTACGTCGCCTGCCGGTAATGGAAATGTGACACCGCTTAGGTGATTCGCTGGTTCCAGTTAATGAACGACGAATGTTTGCTAAGTATTGTGTCTTATTCCGCGCACAAACTTGACTCGGCCGGAAGATGTTTGCTGGCCTGTTGGTCTTAGAATTTCCTGCACTACGTTGAGTGTGTTGTTTTATTGTACGGATAAAAAGGATGACTACAGACCGGACAAGTGGCCTAACACAACGCAAATGTGGCATAGCTGGGAATTCGACTGGAAATATCAGTCTCCTTCTGGGCTTGAGAGACCCTTTTGTGAATGCACCCTCATGAATGACACAGCTTGATACTCAAGAAAATTCATTTGTTGCGGTGAAAAAACAGCAATAGAAGGCTTTATTTCAAGTGCCTCAAAAGGCATGATTGTAGGCGTGTTTAAATAGACATAACTCAAACCGCAAAGTAAACATCGCACTTATTTTTCCATATTGTATTATTCTTCACAACCTGCTTTCCGCATCTATCGTGCAGACCCCATCTTTCGCATATTCCATTCGTCTCCTCATCTTCGTCACCCCAGATGGCACTCAAAATCTTGTGTGAGAGTTTGGCTGCTGCTTGACGATCCTTTTTCAGCACTAATGTCGTCGAATTTTGGTCAAGCCGACTCACTCTGGAGACCTGCCGAGTCAGCGCATTCCCATTTATATTGCAGAGGACAAACTTTTCTTAGGGCAAGTCCAGTAACAACTTCTTGTTACTGCAGGGATGAGAGGCTCGGTGACCCTGGGTGAGAAGAATATGGTGGGAAGAGATCACCAGCACCGTCTTTGTTATGTTTGGGTTACCACCATTTTGCTACCACCCTCTCCGTTTTATTTTGAAATTCAGAAGATAGTAATGAAAGACAAGAATTCCTTTTCATTTAACCGCCTTTCAGCGGTGGTATTATGTTACAAATATGTTCAATGTTGATGAGTAATGTGCGAAACTTCTGCGTCAGGCGGGACTCGACCCCGCATGTCACCCTATTCGAAGGCGCATGTTCTAATTCCATTGCGCTACCCGACACCTAATTTGCCACCACTCTTTCTACGCTACAGCGCAGCTATCTGTCAGCAACCAACCGCCAACGATTTGGTCTGGTAGTCGACATCGACATTGAACACAGTCACGCTGACAGATAATCCCGCCTGACGCAAAAGGTTTGCACATCACTCAACATGATTCAATAATAAAAAAGTTTTTTGAAAATTGACCACTATTAGGTAATGCTTTTCATATTGAATGCATCAAAAAATTATTCTAAAAGGAACAAAAGTCATATCTCACGTAATCACTCCTGGAACCCAACTATTTATTGACCTCGGCATGGTCAGGATGAATCAGAGGTCTTTTTCTTCATAAGCTATTCCGAGGTTTGTAATAATAATAATTTATTGAAAACAAGTAATGCAGTACAATAACACAATATAGTAATGCCGCAGAGCAACACGATAATATAATACAATACAGTGACTCACGTTTCGGCAAGTTCTGCCTTCGTCAGAACCGGGTAAGGTCAAGCTGATTCGCAATCCACTCAGTCAATCACCTTCATAATCCCGCAAGAAAAGGTCAGAAATGAAATCTGGTCATATAGTAAAAGGCTTCATTTCAAGCACTCGCCGTTTAGATATTTTAGGTCTTACAAATATTCACTGGAGACCAGCTGCTTCGGATAGATGCATAAATAAGGCTGTCCCTGGCTCAAACCGGGAGGATGAACCTGAGGTATGGCGCGAGGTCACGGGCAATTACGAGGCACTCCTCTTTGCGGTTCAATTGCTGGGCCTTCACTGTGTATCCAGAAAGTTTTCAAAGTTTCCTTTCTGTTTTTCCACAAATTAGAGGACTAGCAGCGAGACAACAGCTACTCGCAACTTTTCCTATAGTCTTTATGTCTAAAGTGGAATAAGCAGTAATCGACTTCTATTCGTTACTCTAGTGCACGTAGATACATGATTGCTCTGTCGTCTGTTCAGTGCGAGAGGAGATGGACAATTGTTTCTAACTGTTGAACAGTTAGTCAGAATTCATGAAGTTCACCCGTGAGAAACGAACAAATGGCTTCTGTTTTCAATATCCAAGTTAACCTCTCCAAAAACTCCTACAACACAAAGTGGTATCGCAAACCAAGCTAAAAGCATCTTGGTTCATTACCTATCTTCTCATCCGTCACACAAAACGAGCACTTCTGAAAAACATGTTCCGAACAGATATCAGTGTGTGCACAGGGAAAGAACATGGATTAGCGATCTTAAGCTTAGCGCGAAGAATAGCCATTTTTAATGGCTATGAAACGGAGAGATCATTAGGTTAGATTTAGAGGAAATTCGACGCACTCAAACGGAAAGTCTAACAAATATGAGGTTCCATTTATCCTGCTCTTTGATTCTAAAGAAGTAAGTACAGCTATTGAAAGCTGGCTGAAAAGAGCAGGTTTGGGAAATTTGGTAGCAGTAGTCGAGACACCCACGAATAACTAAATCTCCTATTAATTCGTAACTGACTGTACGACAACCTCTGTGAAACGAAAAAAATTTTCAGCTCACCAAATGGGAGCTTAAAGTCCAGTGTGTCCGACGAAGAAGTCAAGGAAACGCGATTGCATTGAAGCCATTACACCTTGTTCTAAATGGTTTAAACACATATAGCGCTCATAAGGAACTTTGATAATTGAAAAAGATGTTTCAAAAATCAATCAGATTTCATTTCATTTGACCGCGTTTGCGGTGGCATGATGTCACAATAAACCAATAATGCATCTTGTTCCAAGTGGGTTCAAAGCACATATTAGCGGGATCCCATCTGACGCAAACGTTTTTGCACAATACCCTACACTATTGGGTTAATTGAAAAAGATGTCGTTGAATTGCCAAATTTTTGCTATCAGTTTGAAATTTTCTTAGTCTTCTACAAAAAAAATTTTGATTTATGGATCTCGACAATTAAGCTGGAGAATTTTTTTTTGTGGCAGGGTTCGCCTTTTCCAGTACAACTACAAAGTACGAATTCCGACATCCCTAAACGACGCGCCACGGCCGTTTGTCTCGTCGAGATTGTGCCAGAAAATCAAAATTCAAATTGTTTTCCTTGAATATTGAAATTTCAGCTCCGAAGAGTTTTGAAGATCAGATTTACTTCCCAGAAGAGATGAACAGCGTCTTTTCAAGGTTACCAACTTTCTGACTCTTCAACAACTCGACTTCTGGGAAGTTGGTGTAATATCATTTTTGGATTTGAAGTGACACTTATGGTTCGTTGGACATTATTGAGCGCCATATAATAAAAATTTGACGTAATACCGAATGGTTGCTTTTCGGTCGCTAACGAATAATTATAGTGAAATATAAAGCTATAATTGAATTTTATAATTTTGTCCATGTTGAAGAGCCATATCAAACCCTATACATATACGACGCAGTGTCGAAGGCACAATCGCCTGAGGAGACAGGACCGTTGTCGTTGCGTGTTACGGCGTGCTAGAGTGGCTGTGATGAAGGATTCCCATTCGCAGTTTCCACTGACGTCCCGTGAAGGCTTGAGCTTCCTTGGATGTCTGAGCCCCTCGATTAAGATCATTTACGTGGGCGAATGTCGAGGCAGGAAAGCCTGTGTTATCGAATAAATAGCTGCGACGATAAGCTATTAGTGCTATGACTGCCAGCCATCTATCACGCTCAATAGTTTGTCGATAGTAAACAAATAGTAGAACTTTCCGCGTTAATCAATCCCTGAGGGATGCACCGTGCATTCGCCTTCAATTTCTAAATTCGTTTGAGGTGATTGAATGTATATCTGGCCCTCTAGAATGGCCAACGATGACCAATCAACCAAGTCAGTGCTGCTTATCCTCCCAGACAAGTCTGGTATCGATAATAGAATTCGCCGACCACGGAGAAATCAGAAACCTGGTGATCCTTGAGCGCGGGATGGAACCACTTACCACGGTGCCACGCAGAGATTTTCAACCACTGCGCTACACGCGCTCCTGATATATTTTCGCTGACATTACATGGTAAATGTTTACTTCACCAGTCGAAATATTGAATAATGCATAACTTAATCGATTTGACGTGACGACCACGTAAAAACTCCTTTGATGGCTATGTTTTCTTTTGCTTTATTTCGTTCATTTCATTTGTTGTATGCTGGTCGAGTAAATATACGTCGAGCCATAGGGCTAGACCGTTGTCTTTTGGAATGCAAGAGAGTAGACGTTTTTTCAGACAACTCTGTTTCTAGTTTCCTAACCTCGGAGAGAAGAGAGGCTGGCTGAGTCAGCACACCTGAACCAACAGCGTGTTCCTACTAATCGCCATTAATACCACTGCGTCAACTGTATTTCACGGATAACAGCGATTGAAGTGTGAAGTGCTCCCAATTTGTGCGGTACTCCTTTGTCGAACATTCTCGACTTTCAAATCTTTCTTTTAATAATACCATTACATCGTGACTTATTGATATTTCGAGCCGTTTACGCGATGAAGTTTGAATCCGTAGAAGTAAATTTTTTGGAAATGTAATTTCAACACTCTGATTTTTACTTAGCGAAAATTCTAAACAAAACAACATTTTGATTGCTTTCAGATTATAATTTACGTAAGTGCTAAATTGCGGTTTAACTGAATAATAACAGCACATCACTTTACAAAATTTACTACGAGGACCATTCAGATAGGATAAGCATTACAAGCCTACATTAATTTCCAAACAACGAATATTAGATATGAAACACATACTCCGTTTCATTTCATTTAGTAGAGTATTTCAATCACATCAGTCTTTGCTTTGTACTGCATCTCTGACCGTAGAGTAACTCCAATCTAGCCATATGTAGTGAAGTTTTACCGCTTGATGGTCAAAGTGCCTATGAGCTTCAACACGACTTTCAATAATATTTACTCATCACATCACAGAAATAACATTACATATGACGTCCTTCTGATTTCTCCCTATTGCGACTACGCACTTCACAAACACCGATCAAAAACGAACCCAGCAGGAGCACAGCCAGTGTTGTAACTGAAATTTCACAGCGAAAGACATCCAAGGAAAACAATGGTGGTCTAATAAAACGGAAATGAGTATGAGTGTACCATAGAAAATAGAAGCTCACTTGTTGCTATGAAGAACAACGCCTTGATATGCGCTGGAAATGCCTTAATCGGAGTGATGTCGTACGCTTCATCGTGCTCTTGTTCTTGCACGTTATCATCTACATCTATAACTTTCTTGGATATTTTAAGTGAGTCTAATCTTTTCATAAAAACTAGTACATCAGCATGAAGGTATAGGATAAAGCATTCGACGTTAATCAATTCCCAAAGGATATACCATGTATCGAACTCCACTAAACATTGTTGCAGTGAGCGAATGTATATTCAGCCCAAAGAATGACTTATGAGCTGCACACATATCACGGCAGTATTTCTATGCCCCCTAGACAGGTCTGGTAGTAGTTTCCAACCCACGAGTGACGGTAGGTCTGGTTAGTGAGTAGCGCATGATCGAACCATCAACCATGTGAGCTTTCAATAGCATATCTAACCCTTGCTCTAAATGCCATCTTTCTCTTCCTCTCCACCACAGTTACAGCAACTAACAAGAGATAACTATTATTCTATTAATTTTTTTTTAACGTACGCACCTTCAATCGAAGCATCTTTGGTGTCATACGTGCTCGATAAAGACGGCGCAGTGTCTTGTACAGTACCTAAAAAGGTGATGATGCAAAAAAAAACACTAAGGCACTAAATATTGCTCATTTGTGGCTACTAAGTGGCTACATATGGCTCACAAGGCTTTAAATAGACTACTCAAGTTTTAAATATTAGAGTTTCATGGCTGAGAAATTATGACAGCGCCATATTTCTAAATGAACAATTCAAATTCTATGTCAATTATTCCTGAAATGGGCAGGTGGACACAGCGCATGATGGTGCACGCTATCAAGAGGTAAAGTCGGCCGCTTCACCAGCGCTCTCCCACGAGACCACATGGGAGCGCCCTAGCTCAGTTATCCCCAAGATGGCAAGGAAAATCGCCCCATGGTATGCCATATGCGTAAAATGGTATGCCATAAAGAAAAAGAATTCTTTAAGCAGCATCCGAAACAGCACACGATGTGGTCGTAGACCTTTGGGGAAGATGAATGAGAGGAAACAAATTGAACACGATCCGCCTGTGAATGTGATGACAGGTGTACAACAAGGAATTTTTGAATGTAGCATGAAATACAAAATGAAATAATAGGGAAAACGACTATGACGGTAACAGCAGCAGTAACATCTCGCCCTTCTTATTTATCACATATCACCTACACTCGTCCCAGTACCGATGATCCCGCATGAACTGTCGATAACTGTACCCTCGGTTGTATTTGGCTAACACTTGAAGATATATCGTTCTTAACAACATCGATCATGATTGTCTGGATCATTCTTCGTCAAGGTCCCTGGATTTTGTTGATATCGTAGCTTCACTACCAAAAATAGTCCAAGACAAAATTCCAACAAATATTGCTAATATCGTACTTCACTACCAAAAATAGTCACTTCATTAGCAAAAATGGTGAATAATCATCTCGCTATACGACTTCACTATCAGTTTTTGAAGAGCACTTTTCATACTTTGAAATAGGATAACTTCCTGCAAGCTCTAGCATTACTTTCGTCCTATTTTTTATACAGACATAATCCACGGAGATCTGAAGTTTTCATTAAGGTTTCGGCCTTTCCTTCAGACTGGTTTCTGATTATTTCAAGTGCTGCAAGTTAAACTACTGTTAAAAATTGTTAATAAAGATGGTTTTTATCTTATAACATCTTTCATAAGAACAGAAATGTACTGCATTTAGTATTAATCATAAGTGAAACACTAGCTTGCCACATCTTGCGTTAATCCACTCCTACTGAAGCAGCTGAGGACGAACACTAAAATACAGCGAATCTGATGAAAGTTCAAAACTCTTTCTTACTACAAAATATCATTACACCTGCAATAGTTAGAAGAATACGCAAACTATAGAAGCATAGAATAAAAACGCTAAGCAGAAAACTCAGAAAATGGCACTCACATATGATAGGGATGCGCATAACGAACGTTTCCTAAAACAGTGTAACCCAGGTAGCAAAATCGCAAGTCGTGGCGTTTCCAGGCAAGAAAAAAAGCAGTCGGTCAATCAACGCCATCAATTCGCTGGATATAGAGCGACGTTGGGAATTCAGCCTATTTCATAGCACTCGATCGCGTCGCTTGTTTTACCAGTGTGAGCTCGGATCCTGAGGACCAAAAGTCAAACCCATCTTTCCGTGTTTACCGTCATAACGTTTCATCTTTTGGCCTCACTTGAGTTTACTTGAGTTTTTTTTATGTCGGCATATCGAAGCTGAGCTGAAGACTTCTGACTATTGAAATAGATTCGACTGCCTTTTCCAAACTCACTTAATTACACAAAGTCCTCCTAGTATCAGCTTCTCAACTTGTTTGCCACGTCAATGGTGTATTGTACGATTCAAAAGTGGGAGTCCAGAGTGGTGCTTACTATCTTTTTCATGTTTCCAGAAAATTTGTGAAGCTCAGACTGTCAAATGTTCGCGAATGTCCTAGATACTTAGGTGTACTTGTATCAGATGAAACAAACTCGAAAGATGAAAATGACAACATCGTATCAAATGAGATCTTGAAGAACCAGCTCATTGTCGGCTAAAGCACAATTAGATAGATGATCCGATTCTACATATTCAGCTAGTACCACCATCTGCTCTATTACGTTTCTTGCAGATATTATCTAGATAAATAGTCAAAAAAATATTCGACATACAACATGAGAAGTTATCACCCTACCACACCCACCTGTACGGACATAGTGACTGATGATGGGAGTGAAATTGTGGTTTAGAACACAAGATGGCCAAGCCACAGCGCTTTTAATTTCTCGTCACATGCAGCCCCAGTTTCTCTGCATATAAGGTAAGCTCACTACCAGAACTCAGATGATTCCAAGTTAGGTACGAGCCCTATGACCGTAACTAATCGTGCGATTAATCGAGCTGTGGACGATACGATCCGCCAAATTCTACTTGACCTTGAGATTTCAATGACTGAACAAATTCATCATTAAGTCATCTGTATTCCAAGTCTCCACCGAAAACAATTTCTGTAGGTAGAAATGTACATAAAGTGATGCATGTCAACAGCACAATCTTATCAATGTATGCTAAAAAAAATTGCAAAAATGGAACAATAAAGCCCGCAATGTCAAGGAATTTTGAATCTTTCCAGCTTTGAACATGATAACAACGCAGTAAAAACTAGAACCTACTAAATGACTGAGAGATGAAAGAAAGTAGATCATTGAACTTCTCTTTAATCGGTTAATGACGATGATAATGTTAGCGGTTCTGTTAAAGATAATCACTTTCACATTCGATCACTCGAACACCTCTAAAACACGCTAGAAATTCCATAGATAAGAGCGGTTTGTGCTGGAAAATGATACTTGATAGTCATTTTAGTAATTTTTAGTAACCTTATTTCTTCTTATTCTTGCAAAAAATATGAAAAAAAAACTTAAAGAACTATTTCATTACAGAAAAGAGCGCGTGTTTATAGATCGTTCTCGTGAAAGAATCGAAGTGCTCTTATCTATGATATTCTGGAATGGATGTGTGATTTTTTGAAAGGCACTTATTACCATCGTTTAACAAGTTGTAGCTACTTGCTTATCATACTAGATACAGTAACATCGCCAAGAAGTAGCAAGTGTCTGGACCGATATTGCCGGTCTGAGAGGTAGTTTGACTACCTGATCTCAAAAAGGGATACAATACATTCAAGACGTAATTACAGCTCCGTTGCATGCTCCAAACGTTGCGCTTCGATATCCAGTCGATTGGCCAACGAGTTGTTATCAACATATTTCGCTACACACGATGCCAGCTTCACGTCATCAACAACGAATGATGCAAGCGACGGCGGGGAGCTAGTAATCTCCTGGAAATAATTGCTAAACATCGCACCTATCATTCTTCTATGCCCTACGAAAAGGTAGGATATTTATCTGATAGAATTAGGCTCACAAACGTAATCAGTTTTCTAAATCCTCTATGATTTATGACTGGATGAAATATACCATGTGGAGAGTTTTCAGGTACTGTCGAATCGCAGGAACACTATCAATTGATCGCCAGCGTAAGTCACCAGGACCACCAGGATGACTCGACTAAAGACAAATATCGAAGGAAATAGAGTGAGTAATGAAGAAGATTCAGAACAGTTCAAGAGGTCATGTTAGAGAGAAACCATAATGGTAATTCAGCTCAAAGAGTTCCGTGAGATGAAGTACTGAAATGAGAGCAAAAAATTCAGATCTTTGACTTCCCACGACAATTAATAATTTCAATGCCTAGGGAAAATTTATCGAATACATTGGATTGGCAGAAATTTTCCGAGCTTCTTCGTTTCTGCCGACAAATTTTCATGCAGCCTTTGTTTCTACTACAGATTCGAACAGCTTTCTGCGGTTATTTTGATGCATAACACTTACACATTTGTTCTAGAATGGAATTGTCCCGAGAGTAAAAACGATTGTTGATGCTGCATGAGTATCGTATGGATTCAAGTGCTGGCTTTGGCAGGCAACAATACTCGTGTAGCATTAACAATCGTTTTTGCTTTCAGAGCAATTCTGTCTTAGAACAAATGCATAAGTGTTATATATCAAAATAACCGCAAGAAGCTGTTCTACACAATAGTAAAAACAAAATTTCAAATGCATGAAAAAACCATCAAAAGCGAAAAATTCCGGAAAGTTTTGCCAGTTCAATGAATCATTCTTTTTGAGGCTGTGATTTCTCGCACTAAAGTTCCCTACTAGACCTTGTTTTAATCTTCTAGTCATGACTTCCACTGCTCATTCGCTATCCCACTTACAACACAAGATATATATACATTTTAAAATTTGTAATATTCAACAAAACTGTTTTCCGGACGAGCTTTATCAGCCCACCACACAGACCAACACATTCTAACATGGAGTGTTTTGATTACCTGTTGTACAAATGCAGATTTACGGCACGGAGACGTTTCTTTTTATCTTTTACATGAGTAATACAGGGATATTCGCTGATTAATTGGCAGTTAATGGCTTTTGGACAGCAAAATACAATTTATATGCCTAGATCAATGTAAAACATATCAGATAAAAAATAAAGCTTTCGGCGCTAATTATTGGCTGGAGAATTTCACGATGCATTTGATTCAATCAAATAACATAAAAGATGACTGAATGTATATCTCGTCTATATATCTCTTAGATGACTCAGTGATGTATCCAGTCAGCGCTATCCACGGAATCGAAGGAAAGTTATTGAATTTATTCAATTTTGTCTCTTTTCAAAAATTTGAAGTTCAACCTTTGACTAAGATGCAGAAAACCATACCATTTTCATTCTCTCATATTCTTTTGCAAATTTCACTGCTTTGCCACCTGGACGTTCTACTCGATGGTCGAATATTTGGCGAAGTGTCCAATCCTTTTGCTGTGCTAGCTCGTTATCGTCAAGACAACTGAAAAAGAAGTAATATATGAAGAAATGAGAGGAAGTTGTATGAAACCACATCATTACATCTCTCCCAGATATCCTACGCTATGCATGGGTTGTTCACGTCAAGTTGCGAGAAATGAACGAAGAAATTTGTGAAGATCTCATGTGATCCTACTACACAATATCAAGGATGGAGTAAAATTTCCGAAATGAAACTACTAATTTACTTGCCTTTCAGTGACTGTGACTGGTACTCGACCATGACCTGTAGTGAGGATTTCGATTAGCTCATTTTTCCTGTCTTCCTTTGTGAGATCAAAACGAATCTTTTCGACACCAGCTCCACTAAGTTCTATCAGTGTCAAATCCTCAATAGGTGGAAGCATCATCGGCGCAGAACAGTAACATGGTCGCAAAGACGAATCCTGTATTACTTCTTGAATCAGATTGGGTCAACAAAAAAATTTTATCTGCCAAGTACCAAGTATAGGAAACGACTCTATAGGGCTTTAATTCTCTATTCAATGTTAAGTTCTTGAAAAAAGGTAAACACTGCCACAGTATTCGGCGATATTCCTTCCGTTAAACACGAACAAAACGCCAGAAAAAAAATCCGTATCAAAGGACAAAGGTGGCGGTGCGCAGCGGGTCTAGAGCAATCCTGCAATAAACGGATGGTTGTTTCAATATCGTTCGCCGATCTCACTTAATCTTCCAACTCTCTTGGCTTGGCGACTTCTTACCTGACTTGTCTGGGTGGAGAAGAACACTGTTTTAACGCATTGGCAGGGCAGTGCATGTCATTACACAGTTGATATACATTCATTTATGATTGACTAGTACTTTTATACTCTCGGCACATTCACCACGACCTACGATGAAACTAACCAATTATTGGAACGTGTCCTTCAACCCACTGAACGCTATTTTTATCATCGTTCATCGGAATCACTATTTCTTTCGTTGATCAGTAAAGTGGCGGCGAACTGGCTCCTAGAGACCATCTTTCTGCTGTTTGCTTTTTGATCGTTCGAAAAAAGTGACACGTCGAAAAAGGTAGTTTGGAAGGGCGAAACTCGATCATGTATCGAAATTTGTAAATACGATACAAAGCATTAAAAGCGCGAGAACTCTATAGTAGTTATTTGTTGCGAATGCGTCGAAATTTCTACTATCGCCTCAACAGTCTGTGGATCAAAAGCGAATGACTGCATAATCCAAGCGATTCCATGTTACCGCTTTGGAAATATAAGTTATCATTAATGGCAATGGACATAATGATAATCACTCAGCCTGTCCGTTCGATTCTATGCGTGAATCCTAAGTTATTTAGAGTTTGAAATTGAAACATAAGGCTGTCAAGGCTGCACTTACTCCATATCTTCTTAACCGAAAACTTACCACTCAATTTGTTAGCTGTTCAAAGAATTTGATGTTCACAGCCACCTACTCCTACTCAACGCTATCCTTCTCAGGTTCAGCTTCTTTTCCTTCAAGAACACACCTCGACGCCGTAGACTATCGAGTGACACGCTAAATTTGTCCCATCGTGTAAAAGACCAGTGGGTATGTATTGCCACTCGGCGGTGCTCTTTCATGAAGGAGGCAAGTTGATTTGGTGACGCCACCCAATGGAATCTGCTTATCGGCGGGCTGTGCATACTGTAGCACTTGATATTACAAAGCTGGCACATAGCGCATCAATATCTCAAAAATTGATCCAGATCCCTCCTGTACAAATGACCATCGTCGAGTTTGGAAACTCCACTTAAGCGGTGCTTCCTCCACCGGATTCGACTCGATGCGACAACGAACACACGTATCGCGACAGTGACAGTTGAAGATTATCGACTCTGAGTGACACGGCTCCGATGAAGACAAAGGCATCAAATTGATAGACCATTAGACATTTTTTAATCATCTTCAACTAACCTTAAACCGCATCTCAATATCACACCGAATTGGCTTGTTCTTTTTGCGGCACATTGGCACAAGCAAACGTGGTTCAACGGCTTGAGTCCACAGAAAACGCAAGGGCTGATGATATAGTCTGAAAGATGAGAAGACATACAGTCACACAAGAGGTAAATAGCTAAGATTTATGTGTTACTTAATAGATGAACAACGAATAAAGATAACTTTGAAACTTTCAAACCGAGTTACCTATTATCGGCGACGTGGTGGGCAACTATTGGATACATGGATATCACCAATAAAGCTATGGCAAGGTTGTCCCGTTTGAATCCATATCTTAAAAACACTTTTGATTTTTTCGAAGAGGGTCAAATGAAAAACCGATCTCATTCGTTGGAGAGGAGATTTTCACAAGAGTATATACATCCATTCGAAAGCTGAGACTTGAGGCTACAGCCCCACGTCGCCGGTTTTCAAAAGTTTTTTTTTTGACGTCGCTACAGGAGAAGATCTCTTGGCTTCAGACATGCGTATTTCACGCCGGACAGAGCTCTTTCCTTGGACTATTAGTAATCATTCGATAGCGTAATGAAATTTGATTCCAACGCTGTGCTTATATCTTGAAAAAAACCGTTTCTGTCAAACGCAGTAGGTAAAATGAGTTGCATTCTCATCTACAATCAAAGGCCACAGGCCAACAAATGTGCGGCTGGCTGGTAGCCACGTTCGATGGAGCGATGACCATCGAATTTCGGGCATATGAACGCGTAAAGAAGTATCACTTCAGCGGTTCATATGACCTCCTCATATACCCGCACGTGAATTGGCCGATACAGTCTTTTCAGGATATAAGCACAGCGTTGGAATCAAATTTCATTACGCTATCGAATGATTACTAATAGTCCGAGAAAAAGCTCTGTCCGGCGAGAAATATGTGTATCTGAGACATGTTTTTATGCAGGAATCACAGCCTTATAAAGAATGTTTTGAGAAACGGGCCACGTGGAGCTGAAGCCTCAAGTCTTAGCTTTCGTATTATTATTAACACTCCTATGAAAAGTTGAGTGAATGAGGTCGGCTTTTCATTTGTCCCCTCCTAATCAGATAGAACCAATTTTTACTCAATCAACCAAAATTTGCTCAATTTCATCAATCTATCCATCCAATAAATGAAAAATCCGTTGTAATTTTTAGGAAAAGCAAGAAACAAAAACAATAAGCTACATAATAATTCTGGCTGCATAAGATACCTTCCCTCTCCTAAGAAGAGCATTGCTAAGGATCGGTGTACTGACATTTCTTCATTATATTTCCAAAGATTATGTGCCCAGAACGACAATTCACAATCCTGCGAGCGCCGATAGCGAGCGAATCGAATGGTATTCACCTTGCCTCGTCCTACATTCAGCTTAATTGAGAATACATTATTATTTCTTCATACGATCTGCCATTACATTGTTACTAGGCGGATTCCCAGTACATTTAGCATCCAAATTTCAACATTCCAAATATCTTAGAACTTTTCACGAGCCGTTCCCTACTGCTGCTTCAGGATTTCGTCCTCTTCATGAAAGACATAGAACACTGGTTGGTTGGATCTCTATGGAATTTTGAGAAAAGACAGGTGCGAGCGTCGTAGCTGATTGTAGTAGAGTGCTGGGGGAGCGCGAGGAAACAAACAACATTGCTACCACTACTCTATCTAGGTCACCGCTTTGCTACCATTCTGAAAAGTATAAATATTCAATAGCAGTCAGCTTTGGAAGCGATGCTTATAAGTGTTTACCAAAGAAAGCCCGTTCAGAGTTGGGTGCCGACAACTCCGATGGTTTATATCGTAGAAAGAGAATAGCAAAGCAGTGCTCTCGGTAGTGCAGTGATAGCACGCGCTACCGGGTCATAGGTGAAACGCGGGTTCAACTCCCGCCTGGGGTCGCATAATTCAATATTCTTGAATGTATAACTAATGTACTGATATAAGCAAATTTCACTCACTATGGCCATACTTAGCAGTATCATATCTGCACAGAGATTCACAACACTGCGATGTGCAGCTTTGACAAGGTGCCTTGCTGGCCATTCGATATTTTCAATGTTGAAATCGTGCATCAAGAATAGCATCCGATGTTCCTGAAACTTTCATAGCAAGATATGTAGCCTGATGACCTTTTGAGGAGCACCGTTTATAGGCAGGCAGCATCGCGCAGTCACTTGCGCGGCAGTCCAAGCAGGCGGCATCTGCATGTCTATACATGATTCTGGCGGTCTTTCCGCTTCCCCACGAGATGCGACGCCGCCATTACAGTAGCTAAGCGAGATTTGGCGTCACGCGGCCCGGTACGAAATATACCGTTTAGTCCTTAAAAGACTAAGGTGGTTTGCTTCAAGTGACAAATTTGTCACTAGAATAAGACGGAAATGGAACGAGTAAAATTGGGAATTTCACTATCGTTTCACCGGGAACAAAAAATTTGTTTTAAATTCTCAAATACCTTCAAGAATCATGAATTAAAAAAGAACACAATGGGAGACAAGAATAGATTTGCATGAGAAGAAAAGAGGATTCTAACACGCTCGTAAAGCACATCTACACATAAAACTCCGTACTGCTATAGTCTCAGACAAGCGTGGTACTAATTCACCAACTCCAGCGGGATGGAAAGCCTCGTGAGCCTTGGGGGAAGGGTTCGAACAATCGACCGCGTGTGCATCGTACGGCACTTCTAACCATTGTGCTCTTCTTCAAGCATGATAGGTCATTAATGACGTAACACGCAAAGAATACCTCTGCGGAATTCAGTATCTTGAGAATATCTTCGTACGTTTCACCAATGATTCCACTGAATTTAAGTGCTATTGCAAAACATGCCGCTGTCATTGCGTACAAGTACACCTAAACAGCAGAAAATCTTATGGCTGAGGATTTGCTCCAAAAAAAAACTGGTGCATTAACAACCACTGCGCATGGAAAAATCGTACCTCTGCCACTGTCTCTCTATCCACCAATTCGTCCCAGTATGCTTGTTCTCTGTCGCTTATAGTTACTTCGACATCTGATGGAAACTTCAAACTGCATGTGCATATTCATGAATGATATTTGGAATCTAAACAGATCATCAGTAAACGGATAAGAACAGAAAAACATGTAATTAGGGATCAGAAGAGTTCTTTTCGGTTATAAGCGTACAAATGGATATCCGATCCTATTTGGTGGACAGGAAGTTTTCATAGGAGTGTTAGTAATCACTCAAAAGCTTAGATCTCTGGCTACAGCCCAACGTGGCTGGCCTTCTAAAAAGCCTCTTTTTGACCTGCTACAGAAGGAAATTCCTTGTGTTTCAGATGGGCAGATTTCACGCCGGACAGAGCTCTCTCTTTCGGACTGTTGACAATCATTCATAGCGTAATGCTTGCTGAATTCAACGCTGTGCTTATATCCTAAAAAGAGCGCTTCTCTGCAACGCAGCAGGGAAAATACGATTTATTCGCATGCACGAGCACGTGTCTTTGGCCAATCACCGCCGCTAGGCGGGGCGCAACGGGGTGCGCATATCGATCGATTTTGGACCCGTCTTATGCTAGTGCGAATCTAGATTATCCAACTAGGTAAAACGGTTTTATCCAGAAAATAAGCACAACGTTGGAATCAGCAAATATTACGCTATCGAACGATTACTGATAGCACAAAAAAAGGTGTCTCTGTGTCAGGCTAGAAAATAATGGCGTCTGAGACACGGTTTTTTTGCATTCTACAAAAGGCTTTTCAGAAATTGGCCAGTATGGCTCTAGCCAGAAATCTAAGCTTTCGAATGATTACTAACACTCTTATCAAAAGTTCCGGTGCAAATGAGATTGGATATTAATTGGCCCTTAGAAGATATTTTGAGCTCTAGCTCTGCCTTTTGTTCAGAACAAAGCATTACAAAAAGCACATTAGAATTGAAACGACACGAAGTTTTAACACAAACTATGAGAGAGACTTCTCTATCGTCGTTGAATGACACGCTATCACTGGAGACTTTAAGCAAAAAAGTGATTCGAAATACAAAGATACTCATATGTTCTTCGCAGCGTCCGAACAGCCGAAAACTGCCGCCGTGGCGAAGCGGTTAAGATATGGAATAACAATTAAAGATCCTTGATATCCATTCTATCTTACCTGTAAATCAATCCAAGCACATGTTGGCTCTATCAAGTCCCATAAGCACTAGACTTCGAGCAATCACACGAGCGAAAACCTAGGACAGTAGTGATGATGATTGCGACTTTCGAGATAGAGGAGAGAGGGAGAGGAAAGGAGAGGAAGAGAAAGAGAGAAGGAAGAAATAAAGAGATTCTGAAGCCTTTCTGACCACATCTGGACGTATTTCTTCAAGCATAGATATCGTGTCCGGCATTCAAGGTCTCCAGCAATTTGCAAATTTCCCGTACGCATATACATCAATCCTAAGGCGATTGTAGCTGGATGAGCGGTCATGTGCACGTTAACATTAGTGCCCTCCTAAACTGAGAGGGAATTCGTTTTCTTCTCTTTAGAAAAAGCGAAATTCAAAACTTTGAGTCAAGTTTCGACGTCTTGTAATTATGACTTCTCCAGGGGACTTTGTGTAGCAACAAAACTAACCCTAACATGATTTGATCGGCTTTCTTGTGAAGTTGTGGTGGCGGCCTGAGTATCGGAACATGTCAACAACTGTGGTTGTATGAACACGCATTTATCCTGAAAAGTGAGATAATTTATAATCACGGAAAAAGTTGATATTTCATGGAATGCACTGAAATAGCCTTTTGGGTGCCGCGTTTATCACTCTTGATACAAAACTGGCTGCGTCGTGTTTCGGCTTACTGGAGCATACCGTATTAGCTGCGTGTCCTGATACAAATCTGGTACTTATTTGACACTTTGTATACCACAGAGCCACTGCACTAGCCCTGCCCGCCGCCGCGCCCAGTTAGAGAGGTCCAGCGCCGCGGGCCTGTTGTACCCAAAGTGTTAGTTTACTTGGTTATCCTTATTCTTACTTGATTATGCTCACAACATCTACGATTAACAGTTATACAGTAAACCCATTGATGTAGAGTCATCTGCAAAATTTTTGCGCCAGTTGGGACTCGAAGCCATGGTGTCGAGTGGCGTAAAAAACGAGCGCCGGTAGTGCAACAGTTCGATCACGCGCCTCCCGGATAGGGTGAGATACGGGTTCGAGTCACAGCTGACGCAAAAGTTTTGCACATCTTTCTATATCATTGGATATATTACAGTATCATACCACCGCTAAAGGCGGTCAAATAAAAGAATTCTGTCGAGCTATACAATAGTGTATAAAAAATTTTGTATCTGTTCGCAGCATACAATACATAACTAACTCCAACAATATGCAATATATTTTGAGAAAGATTTGAAAGGTTAGTGCAAGAGTGATTGCGGTTTATGCATCGTTGAATTTATGTATTTGTTCGTTCTCTCCGACCCAATGGTCCCGCATTGTTTCACTAAGAATCTAGAAAAGAGATATAATGCTCAGCGAATCATCAGAGCGAGGACGACCCACTGGGCCATTTTTGAACGCAATAGAGAAAAATGGAAGTGTTGTTGGTGTCCGCTTGAGTCACTCGACGATCAGCGGGACGACGAGTGGTACAGGTGATGTATTTGTTTCGAGTATGAGAATCGCAAAAAGAATTGATACCTCACTTTTGCATCAGCGTAATACAGTGTATATTTGCACCGTAAAATATGAACTCTGTGTAGAGTGTGACATCTTTGTTGACGATCAATTGATTGTATCATTCCCTACGACAAAGAGTAATGTGCAGAAACATTTGCGTCAGCTGGAATTCCAATCCGGATGTCAACCTGTTCGTGGGTGCATGCTAAACCGTTGCACCACCGACGCCCGT
Source organism: Parelaphostrongylus tenuis (assembly GCA_019055375.1). Classification (NCBI taxonomy): domain Eukaryota; kingdom Metazoa; phylum Nematoda; class Chromadorea; order Rhabditida; family Metastrongylidae; genus Parelaphostrongylus; species Parelaphostrongylus tenuis. The sequence continues at coordinate 101,281 of JAHQIW010006697.1, read as the reverse complement.
TTCTGACACCATTCTTTCTACACTACATAGCGTTTCTGTGATTATTTTATTGTTCGTTAGGAAGCATGTGCATTTATACTGCCAATAGCATTATTGAAGTTCTCCTAAGTCATATTCTACTTTACACTGATCATAAAACCTTTAGTAACATTAAAACTAATTTGATTCGAATACTACATCACTGTGACTGAAGCGCGCTCCACCCCTGGCCGACCGCTCCGCGTGCTAAGCAGAAATCAGTGTGGTACCTCAAGGATAAATTAGCGCCAACTGTAATGAAATGCGTGATATACATGAACGATAACTAGTTTCACAACGTGTTACACACTTCTTTACCTCAACTGATAAACTGCCAATATAGTTTGACTTCGCGCCCTCTGATATGATGAAATGTGGGTACGACTCCCAAGCTGACGCAGAAGTTTTGCAAATCACTCTACACCAATGGATATATTTCGATTCCATTACTTGTTTATTCTACATGACCCGTTCACAATCAATTGTGTGGATCTCAGCACTTCTCGCACGAATCCTCTACAAAGGTCTTCGAATACATTACGTGTCGCTTTGGCTGCCGCTGAAAGATTTCTTCTTTAAGATTGTCGTAGAACGGTGGTCGAGACGGTTCTCCTTGCAATCTTGAAGATAGTAGAGCTAAGGCACTCCTAAGTGGTTCGCTGATTCAAAAGATTGTCGAAGAAGTGGATGGAAGTAACGCTTTGCTTATCACTTTACTTCGTAGTACACCGTATCACTAGCCACAGCGCTACCCCCACCCCATTATTTCACAATAGGCGCTTAATTTCGAAGCCCTGAATTGTCACACGATGACGAATTACGTGCAGATGTTTCAGTAATAAACGTGAGTGCAACATAATAACGTCATTAGTCCATTACTTAAATACTTAAATACTTAGATTGTCCGTTTTCACTAACTGTACAAACCCCAGCACATATTTCAAACAGTATATTGCTGGTCGTGCATATAGTAAACCTTGGTTTCCCAAGGTAACCTTGCAAGGGCGTTTTCAGGACTTCATGATGTCGTTTTCATGGAATGGATTTCGGCGACGGATCATTGGCCGGGCTTCCTACTTTTTATACGGAAATGATGTTAGGGCCGAAACCAGAAGCAGAAGTAGGAAAGAAAATCAAGCGACCGCTCAAGGATGATGTAAATGCCGAAATCCCATTAGTCCACTACGATTTCCTAAACCAACTAACGCGCATCTACCACAACAAGTACCTGAAGAATGTAGGCGATCTTCGGATAGTAATAATGCTTGCTGTAAAGACTGTCAGCTTTGAAAAATACAACGGTTGGAAAGAAAGTTCTGGGGCACTTCAATAAGCATAACTTCCACACATATTATGGGGATAATACAGCTTCTTATGTGGGATTTCCCCACTAAAGGCCTAGATATTATTAGTCTTTATTTCCATACAAGCCTTCCCCATGTCCAATAATACAATCAAAGTTCGTGTTTTATTGCGTCATCAATGAAGAAAGGGTCTTTCATAGCGACCTACAATTGATGAAATCACTGAAGTTGAAAGGGAAGACATAACAAGCAAATCTGCTACTGGACGCTGGTTTCAACGCTTCTCAATGTCGAAGAACTTGACTTCGAATACAAGCCTCATTCAGGACATCCTAAAAAGTTGAACAACGAAGATTTGATTGCTGCTTTGGAAGACGAACCGTCGGCAAGAGCTTATCAACTGGCGAGCGAACTTGATGTTTCTCATATGACGAGATCCGAAACTTGATGGACCGATGGCAGAAAGTCGTAAAAAACGATGGCATTTACTTTCAAAAATAATTATTATTGTTTTTGTTCGGGATTCGTGCGTAAATTTTGCCATATGTACCCTTGCTACAGGGAATCTCACCGCAACTAGGTACGAATTTCGTCAGGCGAGCGATGTTCTCAATCTGTAAGTACTATTTTTGAGATCTTGTGAGACCGGAAAATGTCTATTACCAGATGATTTTTGATGTAATGTTCAGCAAAATTGAATACGACTAATGACGAGACTTTACGAAGCTCCCCATGTTGAATGTACACGCACTCGATGAGTAAAGTACCACTTGCTAACTGTTCAATTCGTATAGAGAGTAGAAAGCAACACAAATTGTGTACACCCTTAACCCTTTCGATACGGCGTTGATTTTTCACCAGGCACGCGAGCTTGCGCGCCAATGACAATTTTCTGGTTTTCTAGAGAAATTTAGATTTTTATCGTCATCAAAGAAGATTTGTGATTACCCTGAAATTTTACAGATAAGAATAGAACACTCTTTGTCAAAATTGGTCCAAACAAGTAGAATGAGAATAATCAAATAAGTACCAGATTTGTATCTGGGCCCGCACCCATTACGCTAAGCCTCAGTGAGTCGAGACGCGACGCGGCATTCAGTGTCCCATATATGGGACATGCGAACTGAAAGGGTTAAAGCGACAGAGCAAAACCTCTCGTACTAATCTATTCTGCTTGAACTCCTCAATCCTAGACTCCTCTATGTGTCCAAAAAAAGAAAATTGTAATTCAAGACAACTTGCTTTTGGCCCTCCAATCATCAATGTTCGCAGTCGATCGGGAATGGAAGGCAGTTTTTCCTTGAAAGGAGGTCTTGCTGCTGCGATTTCATCGCCTTAACATTTGTAGGCTTTGAAAATTAATTCCAAGAAAGATATGCATTCAAAAGAGGAGTAATGCTTCTCGAAAAAATCATTCTTCTCATCGAAGAGCACTTTTCAGATACTTTGAAAAGTATGAATTTTGAACAGACAGGAACCTAACAAACAAGTGATAATTTGAAATCTCGTTCCTCACCTAAGCCAAGACATATTAGGCCAATTGCAAAACCAGCGCTGAGTTTATATGCAGGTAATTCTGGTGATGGTTCCTCATCAGCACGTAAAGACTTTCCGATCTGTAAAGGTATTTAGATTTGTTCAGTCAAAATAGAAGGAAATTACACTGAGCAGATAAGTATGTTAACACCAGAAAAGTAATAATCGCACAACGAACAACATCAATTACCAGGACCCTGGAGCAACCAGATTTCTGCGGAATTCCCTAATATGGCGGATGACGTGAGAATGCAGCTAATTGACGCCTAAGGAGCCCGCGCCTGCGCTCACGTTTAAGAAGCCTAGACCTAAGCCTGGGCCCATTTCAGCCTTTGAAATACAGTTGGGCCCAAACCAAAGCAATTACATTCAAAGCCTCTACAAAACGTAAAAGTATTGGCTTCTGAAGTTAGAGGTATACTTGGTGAGCCGCACTCAAAGCTCACAAATTTCCTATCCTAGCTGGGACTCCGACGCGGTACCTCACTTGTCTGGGAAGCTAGCAGCCACTGCGTAGGTCACTGTGAGTCATCGGTCGATACCCCATTAGGTTCGGGAAGGGCACGGATTTATAATGGGAAATTTTAAAGAAGTCATTATCGTCGCACGGGATTACAAAACCCCAGCTCTTAAGATTCTTGAAGCAATCTTCTGAGTAAAGTCCACGAATCCCAAAGTTATGCGCAGAGAGAGGGTGCCTCGTTGTCGCGCTTGATATGGCAAGGCATGTACGACTTCTACCTTATTGACGATGTGCACTGGAGGTCCATTTGATCTCTAGGAGGAAGGGAAGAGTATACTGAAAGTTGCTCTGCGCTTGATGTGTTTACAATCAAGGTTTGGTGATTCTTTAGCGATTCGATCTTTCCACACTCTGAAGAAAGCGAAATAGTCACAACATCAGCTGTCAGAACAAATTAATGGTAATGTCAAAAACTCATTATTAGTTTACAACCGAGAAATTGTTTGTGAATACTTCGATGTCCAAGCGATTCTTGACCACTGCAAGATGCCTCAAGCTGGGTTGGCTCAAGCTAACAAATTATCATCAACGGACAACCAGTCAAAAGTTAAAATTAGCTATGGGCCACTCCAGAAAATCTGATTTGAAGAGACCCATGTATCAAGAGCGAACCGGAGAACAATCAGCTCAAATAATAGCGGCATTGAACAAGGAGAAGGAGCCGAAACCTTTGCCGTCTCTAGTTAGTGCAGTAAAAGTGAAGCCGTTCGTTACGATTTCGGTATTGGTTCGATCCCGCTCAAAGCTCAATAAGCCTCTCATCGAGCAAAGATCGAGAAACTGATACGAGACAAATCTGGTATCAGTCCACTGCCTTCAATCCGAAAGGGAACGTTCTAGCTTGGACATCTCAGAACTCCAGAGAGGGTTGGCTCAACCAGTATTCAATAGCATTCATGATGAAGACTAAAAAATCCTCTCGTTCAAAGACATTCATGGTTTCTGAAGAACGCATCGAATGCAAATGTTTAAATCCTTACAGTAATTGTGAAGGTAGATTGTTAAACAGTTTTAATTTTATACGAAAGAAATGATGACGATCAATAAGTAGGTTATTGATTTTGTTTGAAACGACAAGTTTACATTTTACTGCGCAGATTCCATCACTTCAAGCACTCCATTTATTTCCTGCCTTCATCCTCTAAACAGATCCTCAAATATTTCACGTGGGCGTTCCTGGTCGTTCAGCTGACTGACTCCAAGAGGGTATTGATGGAGGAGATCGAACTAAGGCTTTGCTTATCACCTTGCTTCCTGAGCAACGCCGCATTAAGCACTGCGATACCTTGCCCCCTAAAAAGTTACAAAATTATCACCTCATTAAGGAGCTTGTTCACGACTTTTGTGTGACCCGTCTGCGCGAATAGTAACCCAAGACCCGCCACAGCACTCGTCTGAATCAGTGGGTCGATCTTCAAATTTAACATTGTCGGTCCCATCAGAAATGGTAGATGCGTTGTAAGCATTTTATGCACCTAAAGATCATTCGAGTAGATCCAAGACCATCTGATATAACATACATAAATTCAATTTTTATGCAATAAACACTCGTCATCACTTTCCGTCTTGTTGATGAAATAGTGATAACATAATTTTTGATGATAATAAATTGGAATACATTCAAAATCCTCATCTACAACAATAGGTATGGCATTTAACGTCCACAGTAGCAATGACTGTATTTCAAAACTATTCGACCATATTTCCAAATAATGAATTTGATAGAAACTAATTTTTTTACCCCATCATTTTTACTTCTAACTATAATACCACTTTTCGATATATGATTGGCAATTCATAAACGATAGTAAGGATTTTACTCAACAGAAAATAGCATTGTACAAACGAGCTGGGAAGCAGTATTTCCAGATGAAATGAGTAATTCACGATTAGTGTGTTCTTATCCCAACGATATTTCAAAAAAAAAAAGAAAACATAAATATATTCAACGATGCTGCTTGACATGTGCGACATTTGGTCCTACACGAGAATCATACCCGCGTTCCACCTATATAAAGGGTGCGTTTAGATACTTTATTTCTACTGCTTTATAGCAGTGTATTATGCTATAAATACATCTAAGAATTGAGTGGTATGCAGTTTTACCACAGGCGAGAGTTGAACCAGCGTTTCACATATACTGGGGACGCACGCTACCACTAAATACGATTTATGAAACACATATCGAAGAAAGAGTGGTAGCAAAGTGGTGGCCTCAATGGTTCAGTGGTAGCACGCGCTCTCAATATGGCTGGAATGCCGACTGAACTCTCTCGAATGTTTTGCTTACCACTCATTACTCTTAGATGTATAACTTCCAAAATGAACTGATATATTAGGCCTGAGGCAAAATCATACAGTAAAGTCAGAGGGAATGTTCTAAGCCATTTCGAGATTGGTACGTTAGTTGTTAATGGGTATTAGTCTATAAAACTTCGTTATAAACATTCAACCTAGTCAGTGAGAATGTTCTAAACCATTTCGAGAGTGGTACTTTAGTGGCTTTCGTACGTTTCGGCGATCGCACCCGTCTCATCAGAGAACACGCTCAGCAGAACCACTTACTGATATTAGAGACGAGGAAGCGTTGTTACGATGAAACAACATGAAATCGAAGTTTTCACGTTTTCACCATGCTATTCCAGTCGATGGTATTAGCCTGTTATTCGAAAATTACACCTTACATTCGACTGATTTGAAAAATCTCGTCGAAACAATGTAAACCTTTCGTTTCGAGTGTTTCTTTGACCTATGCTCAAATTTTAATATGCCTGATGGTTATCTTTGAGCCATGCATAACAATGTTGATAACAATGTAAACGTTATCAACAATCTCGAATGTAAGGTGCATTATGAATAACAGCCGTATGTCATCGACTGAGATAAAATGCCGAAAACGTGAAAACCACAATTTCACAATATTTCAGCGTAACAACGTTTCCCCGTTCCTTCTATCAGTAGGGGGACCTGCGGGGAGTATGGTTCTAATAAAGCAGGCAAGACCACCGGAACTTACGTAAATCCACTAAGGTATAACTCTCGAAATGGCTTAGAACATTCTCTCTGACTATATTTTAACTAATCAAACACAAGACATCTACGGAGATTTGCAGGAGAATTATCTCGACTGATATTTCGCGCTAATCATAGAGAAGACAAAGTTATACTGATATTTACTATGCAATATCCTGGTTTACATTGCTGCTATATTTATGTCACTACATGTAAATTTCTTTTACCGCCAAGAAAGTTTGCTGTTTTCTTTTGCTTTAGAGGGAAATGTAATAATGAAGCATAAACAGAGATATGTGTACGAATCCTTCAGGTAAAAAAGAAAAACGCAAAACAGTATTGTTCTAGAATCTCAAAATCTGAAGACGATGGTCACAAAACCAACTTGCCGATCCCCCGTTCCAAGTTTTGACATTGCCATTCCGAGAAGGAGAGCTATTGACGGGAATTTGTCAAGTGACGCCAGAACCTCATGGATGTGGAATGTGTTGAAATTTGGTAGATGGCCATTCATTCCGAATGCATATAGTAAACCCGCTGCCGTTGGAGGGCTAATCTAAGCACAAAAAGATCCGCTTATCAATCGAGTTATTGCCTACTATAATATTTTTTGCTATATGTGTTCATTTCATGTAGTAAACTCAATACCTTCGCCTTTGAGCTTCGTAGATGTATTTGTCACAAGAAAAAAATTATGATTTTCCACCCACAAACTATTAATCACATTATTTTGAATTTCTGGAAAACTCTCGAATATTGTTGCATTTTTCGCAGTGTTATGACCAATCATGTATTCCTGAGAGAACTAAGAGTGGAGCAAAAACACGGCGTCAGACGGGAATCGAACCCGTGTTTTATCCTATCCAAGGATGCGTATTCTACCACTACACCACCAAGTCACATTTGCGCTACCACCATTCTTATAAAGCAAAATAGCATACGCGACCTAACCTGTTAAAAAGGTTGGTGGCTGATAGCGAACATAGACATGTTGAAGAATGAGTGGTGGCGCAAATGTGCTTCTGTGGTGTAGTGGTAGAGCACGCATCCCTGAGCAGGATGAAACACGGGTTCGAATCGCGCCTGAGGCAGTGTTTTGCTCATCACTCGATTCTCTTAGGAATATTTCCGGATTATCGTTTGGGCAGATTCCACAACTTCCGTTCAAATCTATCTCATTCATGTTTAAGCTTGGTTTGTTGACGATAATTAAGCCGTTCGGGACGGCGTATACCGTAAACGGCATGCGCTTGTCCACGCTGTTCGGACGGCTTACGGAGATGAGCGCGACTCAAAATGAAAATCTGGTCTTCATTCAAAGAATTTAAATTCTGAAGAGCTTTTAACGCCATCGCATGATGGACTGAAGAAACTTCCGTACTTGATCGGTATGTACATCTCTATGAGGAGTTTTGATGAGTCATAGCCGCCGTAGCGAAGGGGTTAAAAGACAGACAATCTTTTACCGCTTTCTTAGAGTTATTAACAAATTAACTTGAATAAGATAAACCAAAGTACCAAATTGCTCACTTTGTCATTGGTATGACATAATGTAAGCCATTCATGATCAACACGTGTCACGTCGGCTCCAACAATAGAAAGACCAGCGGCGATACCATTATAAAACTCACCCCATTCTCGTAGGTGCTTCAAATGCTGCAAATTAATTATGATAGCTCAAAGAAAGACTTCTGAATCAAGCTTCCAGGAAAATAGATAATTTTAAGTTACCCTATATAGCACTTACAAAATTTCAATGGTGAGGATGTCATGAGATACAACAGCCACATTCTCAGCCTCAAGATTGCCCCCATGTCAAAGAATTTCCAATTCCCCTTAATTCGGCAAAGGTAACTTGTCCAACAAAAGCTCTCTTTGGTCCATAAAGTCCGGTTATCATTAACATCTTCTGGAGCTATCCCAAAATTTCAGGAAGGATTTTACTTGACTAGCACCCAACTACATTCAGTGAGGATGAAAAACCTTCAAGCTGCAATTCCATTACCGACTTCCTTTTAACTTCGATACAGACCAAGTAATTTACTACTTTTTATTGAAAAGATATAAGTTTGTAACAGGATTTATTCAATACAACATCAACTGTCATTTCGGCCATTTCGTCTTCTTCAGAGCTAGAAAGATCAGATTGATATACAATCTACTCAATCAAACACCCTCATTAACTGAGCAGAAAAACTTCATACACAGAATTCTCCTCATCAAACTGAATTTGTATGTTAAGCCTTTCCAAAAAGATTGCTAGCCAATTTGACCCTTCCAGCCTCGAAAGATGAGGAAACAGCCAAAACTTAAGCTACTATTGCACTGTATAAATCTTCACGTCGCGTCTGCCTAAAAATCAAAAAAAGGTAATTTATTTAGTGTCATAGCAGTCACCGCTTCTACAATTCACACTCTTAAACGCCAGCGCTACGATGCTCTCTTTGATCTGGTTACGATGTATACCCCATTTCCTCACATAGTTAGTAAGGCTCTAATAATGAATACTGCCATCTCTGATAGACTCTAACCCTTATGCTTCAAACATCTCCAGTTTCGAGTGTCGATCCCTCCTTGTAGTGATGATCTAGAGGGAAGGCACCAACAGGCTTCTCCGGAACCACGAAAAATCCTTCTTACGAATACAAAATACGAAGCGAATAGAAGCCGTATTCGGCTTAGCAGATTTATTATACATGGATGATAAAAAAACCAGTACCACATTGATAGCAAAAGAAATATTTTGCTCAGAGTTACAACCATGACGTCTTATGACATGGGTGGGTTCAGCACATTGGTCTACACCCAACGCAAACAACCATAGTCAAAGCAAACTAAATGCCTGAGAACGATACCTCAGTTGATGTGAGATCATAAGTGAGATTGGATGGATAGATTCTCGCTGATAAACATAGATTTGGTACAGTCAGTGCCTCTGCCGGATTTGGTAAAACAGTGCTAAAAGAATATCAATTGTGGAAGCAAAATCTAACTTTTGGAAATACAGCGCCAAATATACACATTGCTATTGAAAAGAATTGATTTGAATGGACGATAATATAGCAAATCAATATCTTCTTAGTGGATGAACTAACCGAAAATTGAAGAACGCTCTTCCGAACGCTTGAGAGAGATAGCGTGTCCATGTTGCCAAAAGGAACTGCTCCTGTGCTTCACGAATTTCACCATCTGTTCCAGCATCCCTAAAACTTCTGAATTGTTAAAAAAAAACCGTTGCCAAATTCACTGTTACATTCCCGATATGAGTACAGATACCCTTTCCCTTTAAATAAAACTTGAATGAGGTTGACACTTATTCATCAAGACACTTATCACATTGCGACGTTCCGGCAAATCTGCCTACCTCAAAGCCTTCTCTCACCAAATTTATTTTATAGAACACTCATTCATCAACAGCTAGTGGATTTCGTTTTCATGAACGTCCTAGACTACTGGCTGGGCGGATCTTGCACTTGCGAGTACAGCATGATGGATGAGGCCTTCTTAGGGCGTTCTTTGATCGATTGCTAAAGAGTGTTGGAGGGGCATCAACCTTGTAGCGAGCATCACTAACCACTTGGCCACAACTTCTTTTAAAATCCTTCAAAGTGTTGACGAGTTAGGTTCATTTTCAACAGGATGTGATAACAAGCACGTATAGGCTCAGAAAGATGAAATCGCCAAACGCTAGCCATCGAATTTAGAGGGGAAAATACCAACCTTGTGTATATTTGGGTAGTTGTCCAATATGAGGCGACAAACAAAAAACCGATCTCATTCTTTGGAAAGTAACTTCTAATAGGAGTTACCAAATTTCTGGCTACAGTCCCATGTAGTCGCATTTCGATGCAAGCCTTTTTTTGACGATGTTACAGAAGGAATTTGCTTGCGTTACAAAGACGCATAATTTTCGTCGAACACAGCTCTTTCCTTGGACTAATAGTAATCATTCGATAGCGTAATCGTTGCTGATTTTAACGCTGCGCTCATATCCGAAAAGACTATCTCTCTACAACGCAGCAGGTAAGATAGGTTGAATTCGCATGCATATTGGGCCAGTACACGTGCCTGTGCGTGACGTGGCCACGTGAACTGCTGACGCGATACCTCTCTACGCGCATATGCCCAAAAAATCGATGACCGTCACGTCATCAAACGTGGCTTTCTCACGCGCGGGCACGTGGATTGGCCAAAGACCCCCTTGCTCACACATGCGAGTTCAATTTATTTTATCTGCCGCGTTGTAGAGAAATGGTCTTTTTAGAGTATAAGCACAGCCTCAAAATCAGCAACGATTACGCTATCAAATGATTACTAGTAGTTCAAAGAAAGAGATCTGTCCGGCAGGAGATATGCGCGTCTGGGACATAGTTTTGTGTGGAGATTACAGCGTTATAAAAGGTTCTTTTCGAAAACCCGCGACGTGCGGCTGTAACCAGAAATATGAGTTTTCGAATGATTACTGACACTCTTATGAAAACACTCTCTCCAGCGATTGAGGAGTAAAGTCTTTTTTTGAAGAAAAGAACAGTGAGATATTATCCGTTTAACGCCGAAATTTGTTGAAGGTTGGTCAGCTAGTATAACTGTCCATCATACCGTTCGCTTCGAGTGTTTTTTGAAACCACGATCAAGTTTCAATATGCCTGTTGATTAATTTTTGAGCCATGCATGTGGTCTGTCATGGGCACATATACAGTGCAATACGCGCGTACTTCGGCCTTGACAGGCTCTTTAGTTGCACAGAGGTTTTTCGTCTAGCCATTTCCCTCGGAGGAACCCAACCCCTTACATGAAGTAGGTGTGCACCTACTATTTACACTGAGTGAAAGAAAACACTAAATGGCAGCCAAGAGCAATCGGGGTACAACACCATCATTTAATAATTTCTTCCACTAATGACCCTTCTCCATGTGAGACGTTGCGTTCTCCCCAGATAGTTGGCTAAGACGAAAAGAAACCTGCAACTTGCGAGGCTGTCAAACTGAAACACGCGTGTATTGCACTGTATGAGAGCCCATAACAAATCACATGCATGGCTCAAGATATAATTACCAGGCATATAATTGTTTACAGAGAAAAAATAAAAAATCCAAAAGATAAGAAAGATCATTACACAAATTTCGGCTCGATAACACAGTAGTTAGCTTACAAATGCTGAGTGGCTATTAGTACAGGTTTCGTACTGTCGAGCATCGCTCGTACGTTGTCTCGACGCACATCCCTTGGCCAGCGGATTCGAGCGATTTGGGCAATCTCATCAGGCTGCGGAAAGCTCCTAAAGTTACTGCTACAGTGGAAACAAACGATTACAGCTACGTCTTAATATCGAGCAACTTTCGTTCAAAAGAGAAAAGGCTAAAAAATAGATCTAAAAGAATAAAGACAGAGTAAAACTTACGAAACAGTTTGCGGTCTTTTGAACTGGAAAAGCTCTGTTGAAGTGTGTTTTCCAACGATGATACTACCTAGCAAAAGACCTATCGATGACGGTAACTGCCCAATGGTCCATCGAGTGAAACCAAACTCAGATATTAGAGCATCGCTTCTGTCAAATAAGGGAATTAATGGATAGACAAGTTCCACTGATGGACAACACAGAATGGCAGTACTAAGATGAAAATCCTCCTCACAAAATCTTCGATAAAAATAATTTTATCGCTTGTTTTGGCAGTAGTATGACTACATATTCAGTAATGCCGAATGATTTGCAAAGCACTGAACGCCGAGCGGAAGTTGAACAGGCGTCTCACCTTTCCCAGAAACGCGTTTCAACCATGACACTACCGATGCAGTCTGTTCTGATACTAGGATTTTTATGATAAAAAACGCCCCAGAAAAGGGCGAACGCGAGTTCACTTCTCGCCTGAGGTTCATCAATTTGTATACCACTTAACATTATTGATGTAGAAAAATAAATTTGGAAAATAGCGACCTAGCAGTAATCAAAGAGCACAAATCTGCCAAATCAAATGATGAACGTGAGGAAAGAAGTTTGAATTCATGAAATCAAAGCTCATGGGAGCCCTGAACGATTGAAATCATGAGATTAATAACAAATACATACACCTAATAACTACGCGAATACCATTTAGAGGATAGGGTGATCTGCAAACACTAGATCCCAGGCGCGAAATGAACCTGCGGTTCCACGCATACAGGGGACGTGTGCTACCGATACACCAATGAGGCCACCGCTCTACTGCCATTCTTTTTAGATGTAGCCGATGATAGCTGCCAGCAACCAATTTAACGATTTTGGTCGCGTAAACACGTAGTATAGGAGCAGAGTGGTGACAGAGCGATGGCGTCGGTGGTGTAGAGGTAGCACGCACTCAGGAATATATGAAACACGGGTTCAACTCCTGATTTGTTTTGCATAGCGCAGATAATCCTAGGTGTAATTATAACCCATAAGACTGTTGAAAATAGTATTAAGCTATTGTTTAAGAGGGAATAAACGACAAAGGACGAAGCTCTCGGGAGTAATCAATCCTTGAGGAATGCGCTATGCAGTCGTTTTCAATTTTTAACTTCGTCTGGGGTGACTGATTCCATATCAGGTCCTTTACAATGACCTGCAGTGGCCTCCCACTGTTTCGTGCCAGTACTGCTTATCCTGCCAGACAAGTTTGTGACCAGCCTGGTACCAGTTTACCGACCCCTGAGGGATGGAAGGCTTGGTAAGCAGTGAGCACGAGACCGGACCATCGACCTTGCGTGCGACGTAGTGCACCCCTAACCACTGCGCCACGTGCGCTTCTTTATATTCAATAACCGCATTGTGTAGGTACGCTGTGGTCAAAGTAGTGTGGTGCTTCTCGGCACTAGACCCAGTGGTGTTTCGACCGCAAGCTTTCCGCTGAACAGTGGTTGTTGCAAGTGGCTGGTTATTAGACTGTTAGCCTTTATAAGGTTATAAAGCTAGAAATTGTGAGAAATAAGCATCTTCAAAACAAACTTTTGTGCTGGAGTTTTTCTTGTGCTGAAGATGATTTCAGCCACTTTATCTACTTGACTTGTATCTAGACGTAAACGTCGTTCCCAGCTCCTTCCCAATAACCGTTGCATCACCAGAGCCAGTCGGCCATTCGCGAAGCCAACACTGAGGACTATAAAGGGCATATATGAATGATAGTCCTCAAAAATTCTCCACACGGCACTAGCATTTCACTTATGACCTTATTCGTCCAAATGAATGAGGACTTAATTTGAAGAAGATTGGGTGATTTGGCTTTACGCCGCTTTCGGGACCGTGGACCAAGGACCTCCGCATCTCTAACAACAGCGTCCAGCGTCTAATTATGCCGAGCTACTGCGTCTGAGAATGGCACATTGGGTGTTAGAGAAGATGAGATGGGGCAGACCGTCCAGCGTTACCAGCAAGAGATGCAGGGGCCATGGGTCCACGGTTGCGAAAGAGATATACGAGTAAGCTCTCTCCGTCAAGTGATTAATCTGACCTGACCAGAGAGAAAGTACTGATTTACTACCTTCCCTCACTGTATACAACCGAGTTGAACTCACCAGTTAGTAACCGTGCCACTTTACTGGTACTACCTGCGAACGAATTTATAAGATGTGGCTGTAAAATCTCCGCCACCGTCTTCCACAGCGAAAACGGATGATCCACCGAAAAGTTGCGAGGCAGATGAAGAGAAGATGGCGACGGCAGAACATCTACCTCTAAACGAAGTACCTTCAACTATCACAAGTACATTTCTTGAAGAAATATCAAGAAGAATAATGCTCTCGGAAATCAAACTCAGAAGAATGAGTCACGAATTCGACTTTATTAAGCATCGTTTGAGATGACTAAATAACTAGTGGCCTTTATAACGACTCGAGGTGGCTTACACATATATAAAGTCAACGTGTATTCGTCCCAAAAAAGTCTGGCCCACTTCATCGACGTCGGAGGGTTGGAAAACTTGTTGTGCCTCGAACGGTATCGAACCAGCGACTGATCCAATATGTATAAAGGGCGCCTCCAAGAACTATCTTATAGGTGCCTACTTACAACTACAAAGGATAAATGATTAGTTTTTTGGGCTAACCAGTCTTGGAAAGATGCATTCAGCTTCACTAAGCATCATTTAGAAGTAAAGGAACGGCCAGTAGAACATCTCGCGGCGGTCTACCGATGCATCAAGCCAATACTCCTTCCTTCTAAGTCTGGTACCGATTTGCCGACCCCAGACGGATAGATGGATGACAACACTTGGGTGTGGGATCGATACAATGACCCAGTGTACTCGTAGGGCACTTTTTAACCACGGCGGCAAAAGCGCCAATCTTTTTTTGAAATATGTCACTTGAGAACCGACTGAAATCTCACCTAACCCATCGCTGCGTTGAATATGATAGACACAATTTGCACAGTCCGGAAACTCGGCGTTATACTGCGAACAATACGACGTTAAGCCAAAGACGCTTAAAGAGGGATACGTTGAGAACCAATAAAACAATTTAAATAAGAAAGAATGCTTCGTCACTGCAAACGTGCCTCGCTGCTGCATGGAGATAATAGACAATTTCAGACTTCACATGGAATAAGCCACAGTTCAGCGACCATTCCTCAAATATACCATGGATAGCCCCAATAACTGCATAGGCTTGTGCATACAAAATTGCGGCTGAATCAATCGTCACAATGACATCTGATGATGACACGGATCTTTCTGACTTTCCTCTCTCTCTAGCCCGTTTCTCTACAACTCCTTCACCAAAGTTGAGAAGGCGGCTCCAATTCTGGAAGCTAAGAAAGCTAGTTTCACATCTAACTACATGAAGATCTACTACTGCAACAGCACTATGGAACTAGAGATCCTGCAGCGACCACTTACTACACATCTAACAGTGTTGATGGTATGACGAACCTTGAAACTTAAGCAGAGTTGAAGCCGCATTTCACCCTTTTCAAAGGCGCCCCTTATTGTAGAAAGTATGACAGCAGAACAAGAGCTCGTAGCGCAGTGGTTAACCCTTCCGGAACAGTGGGCCTCTGCACTTCTAACCCTCCGCGTCGTGCGTCAGCAATGGCAGGTTGTTGCGTCTAACGATGACATGCTGTTGTGTCTAACAATGGCACATTGAGGGGTTATAGATGCAGAGAGGGTGGGCAGAACGTCCCGAGTTGTTTGTGAAGGTTGTGGGTTTAGGGTCCTAAAGGTTTAACAAGCGTTTCATGAAGGGTGAGAAGCGGGTTCAACTTCCCACCAAGATCCAAAGTTTTGCATATCATTCACATCAATATACATATATGTATGTGTATATATACGTATATATATTCATTTATATACAAAAGCACGTACATACATACATGTAGATATACGTATATGTACGCGTGCAAGTATGTACACATGCACATATGTATACCTATACATATATACTATATATATATATATACATATTATATCATATATAAACAGCTCTACTGGCATAAAATGTGAAAAGCAAGAACTGAAATACGGCACTTGAACTTCTGTGAACTCAGTATAAAACTTTTCCGTCTAAACAGACTTTTCGGATGAGGCTTTTGGGCGCCTTTGCTTTGCGTCAACTTCACGATCATCACTTTTGTGCTCGATCTAGAATAGAGCGGAGGAAAGACCATGAAATAGTAATTTTACAGCAGTCAAGAGAACACCCGCTCACCTTTCGCCACGGTAGTTTGTCATGGCTATCAATTGATACTCCACATTGCTTGAGGAGAAAATGCAGGGCAGAATGTAACTGGCGTTCCGCGACAACAATCTCCAAGATCATTTCCATAGTTACGGCTACGAACTCTCCAGTCGAGCATAAGATTCATAGCTTTTTCCCGTGGTAGCACATCCACGACAGCTGTCAGAACGTCACGAGCTATAAACGAAGTTAACTTTTTCTAGAACATCGAATTGAGTGCATTGAACTGTTTCAAGAAGACTTTGTGCAAAAATATCTCAAGTAAAGCAATCACAGTATAGTTAAGAGGCTATCAGATTGTAAAAGCAAAAGCCAGTTACCTAAAGGGTTGTCAAACTGTGGCGGGACTTTAATCCTTGTAAGCTGATTTCCATATTTTATAACAAATGAAGAGCTGTCAGCTGAGAAGAGCGACACTGATGGGGAGACGGTGAACTGAAAAGCTGGTGTAGAATAACAGATCTCACACATTATCCGAAGGTTCATAGGTACAGATCAACTTTTTCGAGACGGCAGTTAGTTCGATTGCACATCACAGTTTGCAAGAGGCACGCGACTTTGCTATATTTGTTATGGATTTTTTCTTCCATTTGGGAAGTGAAAAATTTAGGTTTTTGTGTTACTCTGTTACTGTATGAATTTCTCTACATGGTCATATGTTCTTTGTGCATATGAAACTTTTCTGTGCAATGAAAAATTGAGTGTGAAACGTAAAAATCTTTTTGCACTTACACCGTTCTTTGATAACCTTTCAAAAAACCAAATACGGCATAGGAATCCTCAAGATTTGGGCTACCGAATGACTCGTTAAAGTTTAGCTAAGAGCCATGTACTAACTCCTGCGGTACAAATAAAGCGGGCTGATGTCAAAAATGATTTCATTTTCACTAAAAAGGCTTTTTCAAAAGTCACACATATTGTTGAAATTGTAGAGATCTAATCTTTCGAATGATTACCAAATATCTACGAGAAATGTTCTGTTCAACGAGAAAGGTCTCTAAGCAATCGTGTACCTCTGCTTGTAAATGTCGTCCCTTAAAGGTTGAATAGGGCTCCTGAGAGCAATTTTACAGCAAAAAAGACTCAAAAGCACAAAAGTTTATCTTACTCTCGGGATAACGGCGACGGCGCATTTGATTTGCCCCGAGTATAGTCCAACCGAGTTATCCATCTCCATCACCACCGTTAAGTCTGCATCCTGAAAAACAGTAGGTAATGGCAAATGATGAGAAAGCGAA
Source organism: Parelaphostrongylus tenuis (assembly GCA_019055375.1). NCBI lineage: Eukaryota > Metazoa > Nematoda > Chromadorea > Rhabditida > Metastrongylidae > Parelaphostrongylus > Parelaphostrongylus tenuis. The sequence goes on along the minus strand of JAHQIW010006697.1, from coordinate 83,963 downwards.
CTAGTAGATGGTAGAGAAGAGTAGAAGTCCCTAGGACAAATGACAGTTGAGTTTCTCGCGGACTTTTCCGTTACAGCCATCCATTTTCAACTTTCTGGGGATGTAGTCTTTTTCTTCTTTTTTTTTAGAATTTTGTTGGTGATTCAGTAAGTCAAATAATGGCGATTATGTTGTGGTTTTTTCGCAAAAACTCCTGTTTCACACTCATAGCGCATTATCACGCATATTTTCCTTTCAAGAGACGCACGTTGATATGCGGCGAAGGTGAGATGTGATATTTCTTATATTTCTACAGCAAACTAAAAAGACCTCTCTAAGAAACAAGTACAGTACTGGAATAGTCGAGATCGAAGCTCTTGGATGATTACTAAAAGTGTGAAGAGAAAGCGAAATAAAGCCTTGTTCGTAGAAGGTTGAAAAATACGTCCCGATGACAGGACTGTACACTTTCTTGCAATTAAACAACGAACATACCCGAATACCGGTAGCGTCGCGGCATGGGATAGAACTTAATGTTCCAGACGTTGTGATATTCCCTACGGTCCGCATGACTCGAATACAGCGCAACTGACCAGAGGTTCTCAGGAAAAAATTCAGAAAATTCTGTGAGAGCACGTTGCGTGAAACGAACATCTGTAAGAATGAAAAATGATGCGGAAGCAGGTATACCGGAACGTGAATTCATCATACTAGCTGTAACTGCAACAAAAAAAGCAGTCAAAAATACTTTGATTGCGATTTCTCCATTGGTGTCTCTTCTCGATGGCTCGGCCCAAACATGGTCAAGACATAGTTCAGCTAACAAGAGGTCAAAGTCGGGTTGACGCTGGAGTTCACGGCTGAATACCTGCATCCTGAAATACCGTCTCTAAAGTATATACGGATGTTTGGAAAGAAACAGGAGATAATCAATAGCTCAAAATGATGGGTCAAAAAATTTAGACAAGGATGAAAGAGAAAAGGCTACGATGAAGAATCAAAAATTATAAAAGTAAAAAGAATAAAGCTCCTGGCGTTGACGAATTCCTGAGGGATGCGCCAAGAATTCAACTTCATTAAGCATCGCTAGAGGTAAGTGAATGCATATCTGGGCATCACAATGACTCGCGGTTGCTAATTTGAGGGGCCCGAAAGAAAGGAAGGCTTGATGAGCTTTGCGTGCAGGATCAAATCATCGACTACCTATGTGTCGCAGGGCCTTTCTAACCACTGCTTCACACGTTCCCTAAAGACTGCCTTCATCTGTCACAAAATGTAAGCAGCGGGAATACAAAGTTCCCGTCGTGCGGTAAAGTGCCACGCACAACTTGGTGTCTCTAGGGTTTACCGTTTCATTGTAGATAGTCCTCTTCCTTGACCTTTCAAGGACCATACGGAACGCTGAGTACCGAGCCGTGCGATGTCAAATATCGTCAACCATTGTAATGGCGGCGTTGCGTCTCGTGGGAAAGCAGGCAGACAGCCAGGCAAGCAGATGCCGCTTGCTTGGAATATAGGAAAAGCGACGGCGCGACGCCGCCTCTCTATCAACAGTAGCTTCTAAAGGATTAAGGACTAATTTGCGACATACTAAAATAGAAGATTGCTTCCCCGTCAAAACAATAAACTGAGAAGGGTACTGTTGTCTCAAAACCCAGTTGCTGAAAATAACACCACGGCAGGGAATGAGAAAAATGATGAAGAGGAGGAGCATAAGGAGGAGTAGGAGTGGCGTCAGCAAAATATCGAAGGCTACTTCTTATTCCATGATAGTAAAGTAGATAACTTCTGGCTAAGACAGTGTTTTTTCGCGATTAAATCTGCACTAGTAGACTCACTTTGGAGTTATGGTTTGCTGAACCGGATCGTAAAATTGCGAAATTGTCGTATTGGCTGCTTCCGAATGTTGGCCAAGAGACCTAAATATGAAAGCATAACGGATTGAATTCTCCATATGAAACATGTACACCACTTATCTATCCGAACCATCTGCTATTTCTTTTAACTACTAGGAGTAGTCCCTGCACAATAAATTTCCAATTCTTATACAGTTAGCATTTTCTTATTCGAACTAATCAACTACATTGTCCCCCCCCCCCCCCCCAAAAGAACACTTACGAGTTAAAAGCCTAATTGAGCTGCACGTCTGGTGTGTTCGAACAGAAGGGGCTCCGAACCAGCAACAGTCTTGGAGTCACTAATTTTCCCGGTACATTATTATTTGAGCCAACATGTCATGTGGTCTGGTAAAGGCTCTTGTACAGCCCGAGACACGTGTTTCGTCCTTACAGACTCATCAGCCGGGCAGACTATGAAAAGATCGACAGACGACGGGTTCTGCCCGGCTGATGAGTCTGTAAGGACAAAACACGTGTCTCGGGCTGTACAAGAGCCTTTACCAGACCACATGACATGTTGGCTCAAATTATAATGAAAGGATCTGTTAAAAATTTGAGCGTGGTCTTAATAAAGCACTCGAAGGAAAGGTATAATATGATAAAATACCAGCCAGCTAGCAATCGAGTGAGAAAACACTCTGTGTTAGGTGAATGTTTCACCTGACATAGAGTGTAAAGCGTAGGTCGTCGATAACTATATATAAGGAGTGTGACGCTCCCGAGAGAACTGACTATGAAAAGATCGACAGACGACGGGTTCTGCTCGGCTGATGAGTCTGTAAGGACGAAACACGTTCTCGGGCTGTACAAGAGCCTTTACCAGACCACATGACATGTTGGCTCAAATAATAATGAAAGGATCTATTGAAATTTGAGCGTGGTCTTAATAAAGCACTCGAAGGAAAGGTATAATATTTCCGGTACACTATCGTAAACCTCGCTCTGCTCTTCAACAGACGTGCTTTACCCTTATCGATGGCTGGCATCAAGAACTCGTCAACAGGATTGATATAGAGCACAAATTGACACCATTCTCACTGGAGTCAAGACCGGGTTGGAATCACAACTTCAAATTCCATTTACCGATTGACTTTCACTTCCATTTTATTCTAAACATGGCTGAGAGAAAGGTAACGTGAGCATCTTGACAGTGCAGTTGGTGACAAGTTGGCCTCGGAAAGGATTATCGCCAATCTGGGAGTCTGACAGAGGCCCTAAGTTTTACTCATATCTCAACATTCTCCTGGTTGTATGCGACCTAAAACCAGTCGTTCACACACATCCCACACTGAACCCTGCTTTATAGCAGGGATGGGGATCTTATTTATGGTGATAGCACGTGAGATTGCTTTATCATCATTCTCACAGACTATATCGAATGTTCAAAGCGAGGATCAAAACCAATCGATGAGCCAGATTCTATATATTCACTACCAGCGGTAATTCTTAGAACGAGAAAGTGGTGATTACATAATATTACGTTCCATCACCTAGAATAACGTCACCCCATCCCGGCTATAAAAAACGGTTTAGTGTAAGACGTGAGCCACTGATGCAGCGGGCGATACCGTTGACACTTACGTATGCCACTGACGTGCCAACCTCGAAAAGACTCTAAACGTTCTCACAAACTAAATCCAATTATTGTTTAGTTGAACAAATCAACTGATCAACAATATAATCACCATCATAATCACTGATATGCGACCACTTGCTGGACAAAAACTGTATTTCCTTTTCCCAAAAAGAATGGGGCAGAAGATCAAAGAAGTCGGTGAGGTCGCTTTTGAGCTGGATGTAAACTTCGAAGTTTAATTCTCGTAGATCCTTCAAGGGACTAAAGAAATGATAATCCGATAGATGCAGTACCACAGTCAAACTCAATTTGCTAAGAATGTGGTAAGTTGACTTTGCGATGTGAGGTGGCCAGATAGTTGTATCACGTGTCCATCGAGACGTCACTTTGCGGTAGCACACGTTGAGATTTTGGTTTATTGAGCGGTTTGGGATGGTCAACAATGGTGCTACGGCCACATCCAAGTGCGTACCCAAGCTACTCGAACATTCTACAAAATGCCAAAGTTCCCAAATCCACATAAACGTGATCTCATTGAAGTCATTCGTAGAGGTGAGAACTCAACGAGGTACAGGAAATCATCTCGAGAACATAGAGGACTAAAAGCAGTAAGGTAGAGTACGAGATTGTAATAATCCGATTTGAAAAAAAGGGGAAAAAAAGGTTTTTCTGATTATAAGGAGATAAATAAAAAATCGACCTCATTAGCAGATAGAGAAGCTTTAATAGTAGTCTCAATGAACATTCGAGAGCTTAGATTTCTAGCTATAGCCCCGCGTGGTCGGTTTTTCAGAACACACTTTTATAACGCTTTATAACGCTGCCTCAGCCAGCGGCACGACTGACCAAAAACTACCTTTATCGCAGATATGAATTCGACTTAATTCACTGCTGCGATCCAGAGAAACGATCTTTTCAGAATATAAGCACAGCATTGAAATCAGCAGCGATTACGCTTTTGAATGATAATTAATAGTGCAAAGAAAAAGCTCTGTCCGGCGAGAATATGCTCGTCTGCAGCGCAAAAAATCTCCTTCTGTAGCAACGTCAAAAAAGGCTTTTTTGAAAAACGGCGACAAGGAGCTGTAGCCTGAAGTCTCAGCTTTCGTACGGTTAATAACACTCCAAGAAATACTTCCTCTCCAGCGAATGAGGTCGGCCTTTCTTTTGTCCCTTTATAATCAGAAAAACCAACTGAACAAAACAATAGTGCGAACGAAATTGAGAGATATTTCAACACTCAGAAATTCCTTTACTAAACTCTAACTGCATCAAACTTCATGACCTACATGGGGGAAAAAATCGAAAGTGCTGGACTGTCGGCCGGTGGCGCATGGGGTGGATGAGGAAAAGAACGTGTCCGTGCCATACGAGCTGTCATTGAACGTGTGTGAACCGAGCGAATCAACGGCACGCTTCCCACTGCAGGTGAAGCGGTATGGATTCGTGACGTCTGAATAGAAACACCAGAACCTGCAAAGAAAATGAGGATGGATTGATGCCTTTGACGACACAAAACAAGAGAAGACACACTGCAATTGATTGAATCATATGAGAAGACAAAAAACTCTCTTACCTTTTGACTCAAATACAATTTACACAAGGATGCTGAGTCATACTCAAAATTTTCGACACCAGGCGGGAGTTGAACTCGCATTTTACCTATACCGTTGGCGCGTGCTGCCAATGAACCACCGGGGCTACCACTCTGCTATCACTTTTCCTTCGTTATATGGCATCGTATCTGTCAGCCTTTAACCGGTGGACACAGCTGGTTCATGATTACAATACGAGATGATCTCGCGGAAAAAGATATGAGTAGGACCAAACAAATTACATAGGCGATAATTCAAGCCCAAAAACTTGCTCAGAACAACCTCAAATGATACAGGAGAATACCAGCCTCAGTTAAAAGGATGAAGGAAAAGCCTGTGGTTTTCACCAATCCATGGAGGATGAACCACGCACCCTAACGTCTTTAAGCATAGTTTAAGGCGATTTATTTCACATCTGGCCTTTACAATCTGGCGTTACAATCGGTCATCTGGCGGTTGAGTGTTCTACTTTTACGAAGATTTGGGAGCAAATATCATCTGCATCACGTGAAACCCTGACATTTTTTCACTACTTTGATACGATCCAGTGAAGTCTTCAATCGTCCAGGCATACGCCATCCGCACAAAGGACGCATCAACGAGTGAGTGCTGTTTATCTCTTCACGAGTCGTCAGGTAATCCCTAAGTAAGATACTCTTGTGGAAACCGGAGTCGTAAAATCAAACAATGCAACACACGAGACGACACCCATTTCTCTAGAGATGCCCAGATGTGTGCCACGAGTTCATTTGAACTGTCTCGGGAAAAAAAAAGAATCTCTCCTGACTAGTAGCTTAACGAGTAGCTATCAGGAAATCCCTCATGTTCTCGGAAGTCATAAAGCTCCAATGCAACTTTAGATCGCTTGAAAACATTCATAAATCAGTCGTACACCTTACCCGGCAAACGCTGAGCACTGACTGGGGTGCTGTCCAGATGAAGGAGTGGCGTTCCCTGTGCAGATGTCTCTGCACGACGTTTTTCCAGCAATTCTATAGCCGATCGTACTTCATGTTCGGAAGTTGTACGTATTCGTAGCAGGTAGTGCATCTGAAACGAGTCACTCATGGAAAGCTAATTTCCAGATGGCCGTTGAAATGACAAACCTCACTCAAACGATCAAAGACCAATAGACAATCGTCCTCCGCTCCAACGATCGAAAACTCATATTTTTCCCAACAGAACAACCATTCTATCAAAGAGTCTGTAACGTACGTACTAAAGCCGACCTCTGAGATCATAAGGATATATACACATACATGCATATGTACACTCGCATGTACATATGCGTATATACACATACACCTACCTACATATTAACATATGTATACGAGCGTGTATAAAAGCTGTAAGCTATCAGTTAACGAGTAAGCCCACTAAGAAACTCTGAGGTCCCCCTCCCGTCTACTAGTTGAGAGGCCAATGTATGTCCGAACCAAGTGGACCGAAGTCCCACGCCCGTCCGAGAAGAGCATGATGAGCCACTCATGAGTAATTCCTTATAGAAAAAAAAACCTTTAAGAAGAAACTCTAAAGCCATTTGTTGTGCTGGGAGGATCACAAGTGGTGTCCACCAGCGACTCGATTATTCACAAAGTACGAAACGATAGAGGTAATATAGAAGAAACCTCTAAAAATTACCTCTTGGCTTGAAAATCACAGCCAGTAATTCATTCAGCGGATGAGAAAGAGAGTATAATGCGACGAGATTCTGACTTGTGGAGGTGTCCCGTGTAGATGAGATGTCCCGCTCAACAAGGAGGCCAAACTTCGTCACATGGACAGCACGAATCTTTATAAATCGACGTTTGAACAAGTGAGATATAGGTACTGTTCCTTTAGCTCAAACCTTTCTCCAATCAATTGAGGACAGACCACATTGTGTTTTTCTCTCAGACTTCTAGTGAACATTCGATAGTTTAAATCTCGGCGATTCCAGTGCTATACTTGGTTTCTTGAGAAGCCTTCTTAGTGAGCACTAGTTCTCGAATCGCACTGCGCATGGCAACCTTAAAGCCGGTTCGAACGGTGCGCGATTTCCGTCATTTATTTGGAAATTTTTTCTTCGTTTTGCAGAAATTTCTAGCTTTACGAGTTGAATTGTAGGAGGCAATTTGCTTTATCATTTTATAGGCCTAGGATTTCATTTTCATTTTACAATGCAAATAAACCCATGATGAGGCCCGAGCGAAAGAGTGCAGAACGTAATCTTCTTTCCATTCTTCTAGGGCTCAGTTGAAACTTTTCCAAAAATAGTTAGTTTCAGAATAAATTAGATTATCCTATCAATTAAGTACTAAAAGTCTGTTTGAGTGTCATCTGACAAAACTTCAGCCAAGCAAAAAAGCACGTCGAGTGTGAAACGCGACTCCATTTTCGCTGCTCAGCGCTCTAAGGCTCATTAGAAAAGGCTTTAGCATTTGAACCGCTAAGATTTAGGCTATAAGTGGATATCAAAAGCCTGGAAAAATGCGGAAGAGACCTTGTCCTGAAAAGGTCGAAAGATGGGTTGAGATAAAGGAAATGCACGAAATATGCGATTAGAAGTCTCTCAATGACGTAAACATTGCTTTAACCGTCTATGTTCTAAGATAAGTATCATACAACTTTTAAGCTATCTTGTTTTCGAATAAAATAGCATACTCACATCAAATTGTACCCTGGAACGCAGTGGATGGCAGTCGTTAACAGTGATAAACATCAAATCACGTGTACCAACCAGGCAGAAAAATTCCTGCGTACATGCCGCTTCTGTTTCGCTCTTCGAGGGTGGAAATACGACCCATAGCAACTATAAACATGAGTCAACGAAATATAAGATGTCTGTCGATTCAAGAGATTTCAGATGCAACTCACAAAACAGACAAATTTCTTCTTATCAAAGAGAAATCTGTATGTTTCATGAACTTTTCACACGACCCGTCCCTCACTTCGTCCTTCACAAAACTCATCGAACACTTCATTCAGCCTCCACGTACTGTTGTTTCGGCCGTTGCTCGAGGATCTCGTCTCCTTCATGACTGATGGAGAATACTAGCCGAGTAGATCTCTTTGCGATCTCGGAGGAATCCAAGCTAGAGTGATCAGGACGTTTATTAGCTGATTGCAACAAGGTATTACGGGAGAGGATATCGTTAGCCAGCGTATCGCTTGTCACCTCGCTTTTACGATGCGCTGCATCACCAATGATACACTACCTTCGCCTTCACTTGAGGTTTAACAGAGATCACAAAAAAGGTCAGATAAAAATATCAATTGAGTAATAAAGTTTAGTAAAGATATAAACGTTTGCTAGATGAAATACAGAAACGCATTCAACTACAGTATTCATTACCAAAACAAATGGCTACTCTGATAATGTAATAACATGTTTTAAGCCATATCTAAGTACTAAACTGGCGCCTGTTTCGTCTTCAAAGGCTCTTTGGCAGCACAGTCCTCGGTTTTGTTGATACCTTGAGGCTATAGTCCTCAATGAAGGAATCGACGCCGAGTCATCCCTGAACCGAGGGACTGTGCTACTTAAGAGTCCTTGAGGACGAAACAAGCGCCTGTCTAGCATTTAAACCTAACAAACAGCTGAAAACATGTTATATCATTATCACAGTACTATCATTTTGAGCGAAGTTCAAAACAAAAGTTACTGTAATATCTTGAGATCGAAAGAGCGCAACAAAGCGTTGACCTTTTCGGGACCGTGGACCCACCTACTCTGCATCTTTACCTTCAGCGTGTGAACGCACTAATTGTATTACTGCCCTGTTTTGATTGCATATGGTTGTTCTTTTCCTATGCTATGTCACAATATAGATCATGCTGTTATAAGTACGAGAATAACAACAGTACAACTGAAATAATACAACAATACGCCCAGTGCGCTCCCGCCCTGGGGATCAGAGATGCAGATGAGACGGAAGGGCTAGGTACCATCCAATCATTGATTTGAGACCTAGCCTGAAACTCAATATAGTCTGGTAGAATGTTCTAAGCGATTCAGGTCTGCTGTATGGCATCTCTAGTGGTTGATGTGCGTTTCGGCTTTCTCGCAGGTCTCTTCAGTACCAAATGCCTTTCCATTCACCTCTTCAATTAGCGGTAGCGGCACCGAACATGTATGACTACACATCAAAAGAAAAAGCGTCGGTAGTGCAATGGTTAGCATACGCTCCCGGAAAGAGTGAAATGTGGGTTCGAATTCCGGCTGACGCAAACGTTTTTGCAAAGCACTCCACTTATTGGGTATACTATAACATCATACAACTGCAAGTGGCAGTCAAAATAAAAAAAATTTGAAGAAAAGATTCTTTGACGTTGCGGTCTAAAGAGACTTTTAATCGACTGCTCACACCTGGTTAGGACGTCATACAGCAATTCCCTCCAATCGACTGATTTGAGAACGTCGCCTAGAATTCAACATGGCCTGATAGAATGTTATAAGCCTTTCCAAAGGCATGGGGTACTGACGAGGAAAGCATGTGGTATCGAGAAAGCGGAAATTTATGTCTACCACCAGAGATGCCATATACTATACCTCTCGAAAGTCTTATAACATTCGTGACTATAAGCGTTGAACATCTGGAAACGAAAAGGTACTTATATATTGAAGGTTATAAATGAAAAACCCATACCGTTTCGGTGGATTGGAAGTTTTCACAAGAATGTTAGCAACCTTTAAAAGCTTAAATTTCTGGCTGAAGCCATAATTGGCCGTTTTTTTCGAAAAGACCCTTCACAACGCTGTAGCATAGAAATGAAAATTTTGCTTCACACCCCACGCGCTTAATTTTAAAGCGCTTATAATTCGCTGGAAGCCCGAAAGGCATATGAACGTGTAGAGGAAATTTCGTAGTATCTCAGCCAATCGCTTTATATAGAGTTTCTTTCAAAGTGGAAAAAATCCTCAATTCAAAAAACTTGCACCCCATGTCTTACGCGTAATAGCATCAACGATCACCCCGTTTCCAACTCGTGTGTTGGCCGGTAAACAAGGTCGCCGAATATGTGAAACTCGTCCTTATTTCCCCTGCTACATTTCAGTGAGACGGTTTTTCCAGAAAATAACCACAGGGCGCTGTAATCATTGAAACTTACACTATCGAAGATTACTAATCGTCTGAAGAAAGAGCTCTGGGCGGCGAGGTATAAAGCACAAATCTTTCCTTACTTCTACAGCGCTATCAAAAAGCTTTTTCAAGAAGAAAACACAATGTTGAATTCCTTCGAGACTTCAGTTAGGGAAAGTGCACTAGCACTGCAAGAAAGAAGCTTTGTCCAGCGAAATGAAGCGAGATTAGAAAAAACGCGTCGTCGTGTGAAACATAATTCTATTTTGAATTTCATAGTATTATAAAGTGTTTTGAAAACCGACCAGTAAGGCGCTACTCAAAGATTCAAGATCTCAAATGATTACTAACTCTCGTATGAAAAGCTCTTTTCCAGGGAAAGAGATTGGCTTTTCATTAATCGCCATCTAAATATAAGTACGACTCGGTATTAAGCTGACAACCTACAGTTTACGGCTGCTAAACAAACATACCTGCTTTATGCTGAACGAAACATTATGTCGTAGCAGCAATCTGCCTGTTCCTAATAAAAGCGTTACTTCACGATCGACTGCCACAGCATAGACCGGTGGACGACCATCAACGCAGTGCTGTTGGCAGAAAAGTAACTGAAAAGTGACACACTGGGTACTGCAACGCAAGCGATAAAGGATAAAGTAAAGCTCTGGGCGCCGTTGAATTCCTGAGGGATGATGGATGAACGGATGAATCCATGCATTCGTCTTCAATTTTTAACTTCGTTTGAGGTGATTGATGCACATGTGGGAATACCCATGACTCACGGTGGCCATCCCCTGAACCGAGTCAGTGCTGCTTATCCTCGCCAGACAAGTCCTGCGACCTGTCTGGTACCAATTTACCGCCCACCGGAGGGATGGATGGCTTGGTGAGCCTGAACGCGAGATCGAACCAGTGACCTCGTGTGCGACGCAGGGCAACCTCTAACCATTGCGCCAATGCGCTCATGCATGGTTTAACTACCCAAGTTTTGAGGAAATCGTGCTAAATTAATCTGGTGAAAATGATCCTCGTTCGCGTTGCAAACGCAACAGTAGTCTCAGACAGGAAATGAGAATTGGAGGAAATGCCCGCAGAGGAAAACGGTCTACGAGGAAACAGATAATAGAGGTTGTAGTTATTGAATTCGAAATCGTGGATAAAGCTGATCCGTCTGAGTATTTCGCCAGACGTGCTTCGCTTCGTGAGGCTATCAGGGGCATCCTGTAATCATTCGAAAGAAATGCGAATTTGATAGAGGAGCAATTCCCTTTTGAATGATGATCTCCAGAAGTCCCTCATGACGTTAAGCGCTCCTATCAAGACACGGAAGCTGGAGACCAAGAACTTTGCGGCTGAAGCCGAAACATTGGTGTCGATTGCAAAACTTCCGAGCGTTCAAGTGGCATATGCTTCAAATAAAACGCTGAGCGGGTCGTCCTCCGCAAAAACTTCGATAATGCACTGATTCTTTAGATGAGTTCGCACCTGGTGTGCACAACACCCCTCCCAAGTGTGGTCCAATCCATTGCTATTGATGAAACAGAAGTCGATTCAGAAGATTCACCGAGTTGATAAGTCAGTGAAAACACTCTAGACTAGTCAGATGGTGTTCCGCTCCACCGGCGATAAGCTTTGATCAATGGCGATGGCTTGGTCGTCATAACTACAGCCCTGACATATGTAAGCGATAGGACAAATATTCGGATGAATGAACCTTATCTAAACTTCCTCTGAAGAGAGGCAACGGAATGAGTCGCTTCTCAGTCGGAATCATGACGACGTCTTCTAACTGCTGTTCCTGTGTCGTCGTCGATCCGCTCATCCGACGGATCGCCGAGGAAACGTTTAACACACAGATTTACTGGAACACAGAGATCTTCACTTATATACAATCTCTAAAAAACTCGAGGAAACTAGGAATAATCGATTCAAATACAAGATGCACATATCCAATGCTACTCAGCGGTATGCAAAAATCTGAACTTTGGAGGGAGTCGAACCCGTGTCTCATCCATACCGGGGTGCGTGCTGCTCAAACACCACAGTGGTCAGCGCTCTACTGTTGTTTTCTTTGGGACAAAAAGTATCGAAGTCGTTCGCTACCGATCGTAAACGGGTTTGATCTACTGGTCTATATCAGCATTAGATACAATTAAGACGACAGCGTCTTCACAGTGCAGTGGCTGTAAACACACGTCCCTGGCATGGGTGTAACGCGGAAGTTCGACTCCCGCCTGGCTCCAAGTCTTGCAAAATCACTCAGACACCTTGGATTATAACTGACTACATCATATCATTGCAAACTACAAGAGAGGTAAACTAAGAAAACATGTACATCTCATCGACTGCTTTTGCAAGCCTCGATTTAAACATGCAAAATAGTCCGTGAAAATGTTTAGAGCCTCTTCGAGTTATTCCAGTGGCTTACATCGTTTCGGCTGTGTCAGCCCGCTTCACCAGGGCCACACGCGTCACACTGAACCCTACTTGATAGCAGAGACGGGGAGACTTGTCGATCGTGATAGCACGTCATACTGTGTTATCACCATTTTTTCAGTCGATGGATTACGGCTGGTAGTGAATATGTAGAAACTTCGACAAGGCTGTAAACATTCTCATAGACTATGTTGAATGTTTAACCCCTTTACAAGACGGCAGTGGCTCGATCGCACAGCGCAACTCGCAAGAGGCGCGCAATTTTTGTTATTCAAATAGGGTTTTTTTTTCTACTGAGAAGTAAAATATTAGAGTTTCTTATTGTTATTCTGATGCATCCATGATTTTCCATACATGGTCATATGTTTTTTCGTACATATAAAACTTTTCTGTACGATAAGAACTTTGAGAGCTGAAACGTAATCTTCTTTTCGCTCTTACGGCGTCCAGTGATAACCTTTCAAAAAACCAATTGCACCATCGAAATTCACAAGATTTGGGCGATCGATCGAACAGTAAGAATTTGGTGAACAGCCATATGCAGGCCCCAGCCGAGCAAGTAAAACAGACTGAATGTGAAACATAATTTTATTTAGGCTGCTACGATGTGATAGAAAGGCTTTCTCAAAAACCAAATATACTGTTGAAATCGCAGAGATTTAAGCTTTGGAATGACTACCAGGTGCCTATGAGAAAGGTTCTGTTCAGCGAGAAAGGCCTCCAAACATTCATGTGACTCAGCTGGCACATGTGTCAAATAGGGGTTAAAGTAAGGTTCTCAGATAGGCGATCAGATGGATCTCTACATAATCACTACCAGCCGTAATCAATCGACTGAAAAATGGTGACAAAATAATATCAAGTGCTATCACCACAAGTAACGTCTCTCCGTCACTACTACAAAGTAGCCTTCAGTGTGGTGTGTGTGGCTTTGATGAAGCTGACGATGTCGCCGAAACGCACGTAAGCCTCTGACGTACAAAACTCGCAAAGACACTAAACATTCTCACAGACTGTAAAGACGATAAAACTCTCGGGCGTTGGTCAACCCCTGAGGGATGTGTCATGCATTTGTCTTCAATTTTTAACTTAATTTGAGGTGTATGAAAGCAAATCTGCCCTTTACAATGATTCGCAGTGGCCTACCGCTGTACTGACACAGTGCTGCTTACCCACCCAGACACGTCTGAGACCAGCCTGGTACAATTTTGCCGAACCCGGAGAGATGGATGGCTTGATAAGCCATGAGCGCGAGATGTGTGCGACGCAGAGCACCTCCAAACACTGCTCCACATGAGCTTGAAAATTATACATAGATAATTTGAAAAAAAAGAATGTTCAAAGCCTAAGCGAGGTTGCTACGCCGTGGTGATAAATGCGTCTTTCGGAGGTCTCACCCTGCTCGTCAGCGATCCACGCCCCACATTATGCCCTGCATTGTAGCAAGGAAGGGGGCGTAGGAGGGGATGCCATGGATCAATTTTGTTCTTCCAGCCAAGATCCATTGACTGAGAAGTGATGATGGCGTAGTGTCATTCTACGCTGTGTCGTCAACACATACGCCTCGCTCCTCGCTACAGTGCAAGGCCTAATGTGGGGCGTAGGTCACTGACGAGGAGGGCGAGACCTCAGAAACACCATGGCTCTGGCGTACCAACCTCGCTTAGGCTTTGAACATTCTTTTGTATGGAATCATTTTGAATGTTTATTGCAAGGTCTTGAAAACGGTTGATGCCATGGATCAATTTAATACATAGATTATATCTCCAAAGATATAAGTTGTTAAACTGCAAAGACTTATCTTGATTCGCTGGCGAGGATGGTGACGGTAGTAGTAGTGGCAGCAGTGATATCAGTAGCTGTCCAATAGACAACGACGTTTCGGCGACTCGTCTTCATGACAGCCCGGATGAACGTTGTGTTAGACTATCTGAATAATTCAGAGGGTCTTTCATATGCCGCCCTGGTCGGGTCAGAAGATTAAACGAAGATAAAAGGGCGCGAAGTTCCGTGTGATAGTAAAGCATGGGCCCTTAGGGCAGATAGGGCACAAAAGCACAACGCTAAGGATTTCGAGGTGACTGTCACGACCCTGGCGCATAAATCAGCAGCATCAATGCGCAGAACTCTTGAGCATTCTGGGTAAGCCTGAAAATTCAAAAATGAACCGGAAAGGACAAATGGGTCACTCTCACGCGGAACCTCGCGCCCTTTCTTCGCTTGATCTTTTGACCTGATATGGCGGTATCTCAAGAACCTTCCGAATCTTTCAAATATTCAAATACAACCCACGTGCGACCTCTGAAGAAGGCGAAGTCGTTGATAGGGTCAGTCATCGAACTGCTACTACTACCATAACTACCCTCGAAACTACGAATCAAGGGTACTTGTCCATTATAGAGCGACAAATGAAAAACCCACCTAATTCGCTGGACAAAACCTTTTTATAGTAGTGTTAGTAATAGTTTGAAAGTTCAAATCTTTAGCTACAGCTTCATGTAGAAGGTTTTCAGAAAGAACGTTTTATAACGTTTGTAAAGTCCAAAATAAAATCATGTTTCACACACGCACTTTTCTCGCCGGACAAAGCTCCTTCCTTGGACTATTAGCTATTATTCGATAGCGTAATGATTGCTGCTTCCAATGCTGTGCTTACATTCTGAAAAGAAAACCGTTTTTTCTGCAAAGCAGCTCAAAAAACAAGTTTGAATTCGCATGCGCGAGTAAGTGGTCTTTAGCCAGTTCACGAGCCTCTGGGTGAGGCCACTCGCAAAAGCAAGCTCTTTCTTCAGGCATTTAAGAATCATTCGATAGCGTAAGATTGAAGGATCTCAACGCTGTGGCTTACGTTCTGGAAAAAGCGTTTCTCTGCAGTGCAGTAGGGTAGATAAAATCGAATTTTACACATTCAGGTTGCTTGTTTACAGGTCAATTTACTCCCGGTGTCGGGGGTCGCGAGTCTGGTGGCCGCAGTATAAAGGGGCGACCCCCGCCCCCCCCCGATCGAATGGCGCTCGGATAAGTGCGACTTCTGTCATTCAATGGGGAAATTTTCTCCGTTTCGAGGAGTACTTCAGATCAAACAAAGGACTCTGATACTAGAAGATTTACCCTACGCGTTCGTATGCTTTTCGTGCTTCCAATGAAGTAACTGTTGAATTGCTCAGCCAATGTGAAATATGGTTTTACTTCGAATTTTACAACGATATAAAAGCTTCTTTAGAAAAAAAAAACGGGTTATGTGCAACGATAGCCAGAGATTAACGCTTTCGAATAATAACTAACACGCCTATGAAGAGTTTTGCCCCTCATAAAGGACAAGAACCGAATCAAGATGTCTTTAAGACTTAACGGCTTTCAAAACAATGCTGTTATTCCGCAAAACAAGTCCGCAACAATACACCGCCATGTCTGAGTAAGTAAGGGTCACAGAGCCTAGGCACATGGCCCCAACCGGTAACCACCACTTGGCTCATTGCAAAAGCACCTCTAACCACTACGTCACACGGAACCAATGTCATAGCATAACCTATCCACAAGAACGTCCTACTACTCCTTGTATATGTACACAGGTAGAATCGCAATTTCTTAGGCTATCGAAAGACTACCAAAAGTCTCATGGAAAAGCTCTCTCAAGCAAAAAAAAAAAAAACATGGCATGTGTGCATTCCGAGGAATGTAGGGACTGAACGCTGCCTCACTAAAACGAGCTAAGCGATATCTTTCCATGGGCCCTGAGAGCTCTTGAGAGCATTATGGTGACCTACGCGGATGGGAAAAGTTCCAGTAACTGAAAAGTGGCTAAAGAATTTCTTTACTCCACCTTAAATCGCATAAACAAGCGCTAGTAGTGCAGTGGAGGATAGGTGCCCTTTGAAAGAGCGAGACAAGTCTGGCCCTCGCCCGAGGCTCGTCAACCTTATGCATATCACTCAACATTCATGACAAACTGCTCCCACTAACCTTGTACCATGGACCCCACCACTTACGTCTCTAGCCCCCGCGCGTTGCATATAACAATGGCACGCTGGGTTAGACACCATCATTAGACGCAACACCACGAGGGTTACAGACGCAGAAGATTGGACCATGGCCCCGAAAGTGTTGATATTGGAACACTCGCAACGCTTGGCCTCAATCATCACATAAAGTAATATACAAATTTGACACTGCGTTAGTACCAAGCCTTTTTTTTTAACTAAGTCCACTCCAAACCGTGTCTTTTAGAAGTTTAAATACCGACTTATGGACGATTCAGATTCGCTCTTTGCAAAGAACCGCCAAAGAAAAATCGTTTGTAGAAACGTAACGACAAAAGAATATCTCCAGAAGGCAATGCCTCTCCAGTGTGAGAAAAAAACCTCATCAATAATAGTTATTTATTACAAATTAATAACAAAAGATCAAAGTTAGATGATCGACTCATTGATTACGTGGCTTCAGGATCAACGGTTTAAATTGACGGGATAGTAGTAAATAGAGTTTCTTCCAAAGTTTCAGTATCGTTGGATAAGATGATCAACTCAATGAGATCTCCATCTATAACAAACAGAAAAAAGTACATCTTAGGCAGCGGCATCAGCAGGAACAGTAACTTCAGCGGCAACAGCATCGTCGTTGTCAGCTTTCGCTTTCTTCACAACTTCGACTTCTGGGTGAGTTTCAGCCTGATCAGCTGTCCTCTTGACGGGTTTTCGGATCTGTGAAACAAACCCATTAAGTGGATATTGGAGGCATATCTTAGGTTGCTTCCATTAGTTTGGCGCTAGAGCTGTAAACATCATATTTATTAAGCATAAGTAATGAAAAGTGCATGATTTCGGCAATATTCAATTGGGCAATTTCTTGCGAACATTTTGGTATACAACTTGCCTATACTTGCTCTAGAATGGAGCTGTCTTGAGAACATATTCGCTTGCTACTCATGCACGAATGGCGCGCATGGGAAAATGTTAGTGAAGAGGCACACAAGATCATGGAGCTTCCTGTGGACGGCTCGAGCGTAATGATCCTCGAGACTGTTCTCTCCAACTTTGAACTTTGCGAACCACTTCCGCACGTCCTTTGTGCAACCGCAGCATCGCTCCAAACACCTTGAGGACTGCTTCACAAGCATTTTCCCCTATGAGTCATTTGTGCATTGGTAGCAAGCGAATCTGTTCTCACGACAGCTCCATCTTAGATCGAGTATAAGCAAGTAGTATGGTTTACCAAAACGCTCACAAAAAAAAAGACCAATTGAACGATACCAAAATCGTGCAATTCAATTACTGCTGGTTAATAAATTTGGTGCTTTCGCTCTAGTGCCAAGACTTACGAAACGACCTCATATGATACCAATAGACAAAAAAGAACCAAGAAGAACATAAAGTAATGAAACTCATTGATTCAAACCACGAGCGACTTTATTAGATTATTACATTTGATAAAGCTAAAGCTCTCAGCTTGATCAATTCCTGAGAAATGCGCCACTCATCCGTCTTCAAATAGCATGTATGAAGTGACTGGATCCACAACTGGCCTTCACTATGACTCATGGTGGTCTACCGATGTTTCAAGTCAGTGCTGTTATCCTCTCAGACAAGTCTGGGTACCACTCACCAACCCCGGAGGGATGGAGAGCTTGCTGAGCCGTCAGCGCGGGATCGAAGCATCGACGTGTACGTTACAGAGCACCGCTAACCACTGCGCCACACGTGGCCACTACTAGACAATGGATTTTGAAACAAGTGATGAAAGAGATTCGCATATCCTTTCATCTAAATCACATAGTAAAGGTTTCCTAGAATAATATGATACCAAGGGAGAGTACTAACTATATTTGAGATGTCGTTAACGGGAGTATCATCGTTGAAGGTAGTTTGCTTAGGCAGTGCGGCCATGTAAACCGTCTTTATCTCATTCTTCGTCTGAAAAAAAAAGATCAAAAACAAGGAAAAAAGGTGTTGGAAATCCGGGTGAAAGAATAGAAGCGGGCGATATCACCTTCTCTAATATCGCAGCGCTTTCATCGGCGTCCTGAATCTTCAGATCAATGTCCGGAATTAAACCCTTCAGATCAGCGAGCTCCTTCTCGAGTTCAGTTTTCTTCCCTTCATTCTCAGCTTCAGTGACTTCGGAAAGTGATTTTTCGACCGACTCTGTTATAAATTCCACTCTAAGGATGGTTTCGGGGTTTTGTCTCTCAAAGTCTAAAGTCTGCTAGAAAATCAGATAAAAGAACCAACCAGTTCGCATCAGGAGGCATTGCTTTGCCTTATTGTAATGTTCTGAAGCCAATGCAAATTCATTAGAGAGCTTGTAAGCACGAGCGAATGTAAAATAGGTTTGAGCGATTATTCGGCTATCAGCTGGAAGGTGAAGAAGTTGAATTTGAAGAGCGCTCGTGAGGTCGTCTAAGGCCTGACAGTAAGGGTATTGATAGGAGCGCATAGAAAAAACGACGACAAGAACTGGCCCTACCTGCTTATAGTTGCCTTCCTCAATAGCACAATCAGCCAAAGCAAATAGAACATCAGCTTTGCGCAGTTCCCATTCTCTTGTTGGTTCTTGCTTGTCACATATATTACGTGCAACCTGTAGTTGTCACAAAGAGGCTTGAAATCTCTGAAAGAAAGGGAAAAGACTACTTGTTAAAGCCTCTTCATACCTCTAAAACCTCCCAAGCCATCTGAAAATTGCTTAAATCATCCTCATTGTCGTTCCGCACATCAACTTCAGCATCTATATAACAAGGGTTTTTTTCTAGAAGAAAAAAAATACAAAACCAAGTAAGGAAATAACGAACGATACCTTCAGCCTCACGTGAGACCACTTCAGAGCCAACTGCTTCGCGGTTATCCATAACTTCTGAACTCTTCCCATTAGCTGAAATAGTTCCAAAAGCGGATTTTGATGATTCTGCCGACACGGTCTCTACAGAAGTTGGTCCTAATACGTAATAAAACAGATGTCATTAAAAAAAACTCTAAAATATATCAAAATCCCCACCAGCGCTCTCTTCGCTCGGCTCTGATATCTTGTCCGTCGTCTGAACTGCGTCGCTTCCATTCGCTTCTGCATTAGCCTTCTCCAGTTCTTCAGCACTCTCTCTCGGCGTTTCTTCCACCTGATCTTTCATATCTTCCTTCCCGTCTTTTTCCAGTTTCTCAGCGCTCTCTGTTGGCGTTTCTTCCACCTGATCTTTTATTCCTTCCTCCCTGTTTTTTCCCAGTTTCTCAGCGCTCTCTGTTGGCGTTTCTTCCACCTGATATTTTATTTCTTCCTTCCCGTCTTTTTCCAGTTCCTCAGCGCTCTCTGTAAGCGTTTCTTCCAATTGATGTTTCACCTCTTCCTCTTTTCTTGAACCATAGACCCTGGAGTCCAAATGAATGGATAAAATAGAACAAATAACTAGACACATATCGACGAGCCATACTTACCTGTTAGTGCATTTTTATCACTGATGGTTTCGGCCGGCTCCTCCCCGATGCCATCCTCGCTCTCTTCATCATCCGAATCGCCGTCGTCGGCTTCTGACATATCGATCTTCGCATTTTTCAACACATCGGTTTCGGTGCGGCCCAGTTCGATGAGACATTGACCATAGTAATAATGAGGATCAAATGATTCGCTGGCAAACACACCATAGACCTCTGCTCTATAACAGGCCTCATTTATTGTGGATAAAATATATAAAGGATAACGCTCTCGGCGTTGATCGATATCTGAGGGATGAGTCATGCGCACGACTTTATCATCATTTGAAGTTACTGAACGCATATATGGCCTTTACAAAGGCTTGCGGTGGTTTACCGATGAATCTAATCAGTGATGCTATCCTCCCAGACAAGTCAACGACCTGGGGGGATTACAGGCTTGATGAACTTTAGGTACAAGATCAAACCGTCAGCCACGTCTTTGTCGCAAGACGTCTCTAATTACTGCGCCGCACGCGCCCTCTAGTCCAAATAAGAGAGGAAAATAATTATAAATCATGAACTCACGAGTATTCCGCACAAACGCTCAATTTACCGCTGCCGATTCAAAGTCACCAGCTTTGTAGTCTCGTTTTCCTTGGGCGAGCATATCTTTCATAGCCACCTTTTTTCTGCAATCAAATCTCTTGCTCTAAGTACTCAAGACATCAGGGCACAAGAAAAAGTGTTGCTAACGGGGTATCTTTGATAAACAGGAGCTTGGGGCGATGATAGGCTGCAGAAAGGACAGCTAGGAAGTGCTTCGTGAAGTTAAAAGCTGGCGAGAGCAGTCTGGACGACCACTCACGCTGTAGCAGTCCACAGGAAGTTCTTACGAGCCGCTTCACTAGCATTTTCCCCTACGCGCCATTCGTGCATGAGTAACAACCGAATTTGTCCCCAAAACAGCTAAATCTCAAAGCAAATATAGGCAAGTATGCTCAAATTTCCGCAGAATAATGTGCACCTGAACGACACAAAAATTAAGCAATTTTAATTACTTTTGGTTTATGAATTTGGTGCTTACTGCTCTAGTGTCAAAACCTATGGAACGACCTAATAGTAGAAAATATTGGATAGAAAACAGTGGATGAAACAATGGCCGAAGTTTCGACGGAATCGCCTTGCTCAGATCCGTTCTGATGCCCAATGTCTTCCTAGATACTCCTAATCTATGCGAGACTCCCGGGAATTAGTCCCCAGTCGAAACTTCAGTTATTACTTTATTGTACGTAATTGTATTCAACAGATTCCACCCTAGCAATACCACCCAAGCTGAGAAGGAATTTGACGATTTCACTCGGAAAGCGCAGCTAAGAGTGAACCGTACCAAGATTGACCGCCTTCTCGCTAGCTATTACTCGCAAGGAGGGAATCTCCCTCTGATCCACAAGTACTGGCTCTAGTATGGAGACGACATGACGAACTCTCGGCTGGGTTCACCTCGAAACTCCAGAGAACAAGACAGCTAAACCAGCACAGCTTCCCTGTGCTGAGACTCGCACTGTCGGTGAAGACGTGCCGTTCAAGCAGATCCCACTACGAACAAGCTCGCTTGCGCTAACCCAGAAAATCACTGGATCATTACTTCTATGCCAATATTTATAGATATTCGGTATTGGGGATTACTCTCACCAATAATAGTTGCCTTTATGATCCAGCTGATACCACCAAAGTAATGAAAAATTCATAGCATAAAGGACTGTTATTGATTGACAACGTAGAGGCGAAAAGTCGATTTGGAGGTTTTTTTCTTCTTGTATTTTTCATTCAACAAAACTGGAATTGCAAAACACTTCTCTTAAACGGTTTACAGACCTAAAGCGTGAATAAAAAGAACGAGAATGAGCAGAGCAATGACTACGTAGACAACTCGCACTAAAATTAACCTGCGCAAGTACCATACCAGGGAAAAATGGATAAAAAGAGGAGAAAAGGAAAAATTAGGGATAGAGGTAGGAAGTAGGAAAAATGGGATAGGGAATATAGGGATTTGAATTTCCCGCCACAGGGAAAGATGGAAAACCTCAGTAGATTGTGTAAAAAGTCCGTGCCGTTTCAGTCTTTTGAATAAGATTTTTGCAATTAAACTGCACTATTGTGGTATCGCTCAACTGGCGCATTTTCTTCCAAACATTTTCGTATAAAACTTGCCTATATTTGCTATGAAATGAAGTTGCTGAGGAACAATGTCGCTCGCTATTCATGCAAAATTTCGTCAAATCGTGTATGAGTAGCAAGCGAATTTGTTCCCACGACAGTTCCATCTTAAAGCAAGTAGAGGCAAGTTGTTAACCAAATGTTCGCATAAATGCACACTTGAACAATACCAAAGTTATGCAACTTCACTGCAAAAATCATCACCTGTATCACCTGTCGTCCCGTTGATCGTCAAGTGACTCGAGCGGGTACCAGCAACTCTTCCATTTTTCCCTATCGCGTGCAAGAGTAGAGACCCAGTGGGTCCTCCTCGCTCTAGGGATTCGCTGAGCATCACATCCTTCTTCTATAGCTTCCGTGAAGAAATCGGACGATCGGATCAGTGGTCTCACTGTAGAGCGCTTGATGTCCCGAGGAATCCAGTCGGTAACAGCTCTCGTCCCAAAAATCATAAACTCATAATATTACTTGGGCCAACATGTCATGTGGCTTGTTAATGGGCTCATGTACAGGCCGAATCATGTGATTTCGATACTAACAGTATGGTGTTAACGTGTTTTTTAGTCTTTTATTTTACGTTGGTACAACTAGTAGAATATAAAGAAGCCAGATTTTCTATTTCAGATGGATTTATGGTAGAATTTTTCATTTGTCGACAGGATTTCATGGTTTACATGTATTAAGTGAGGTGTTTTTTATTTTTAATTTATTACGCCTGGTAAAATATCATTTAATTAAATCACCACTCGAAATAGAAGGCATAGTACTTACAAAAATACTAGGCAAGAGCAATCAAGTGTCGAAAATTGCCGATTTTGTGATTTTTCACTTGGTGGCGATCGCGTAAATCGTTCGTCGTCGCGCCTACCTCTTTACAGGGGTAGTAGGAAGTCCCGCGAGGATTGGCTAAATACGAAGGGCCTGCCCGAATGACGAAGCTTTCAGGGCCGAAGCACGTGTATCGGGCTGTACAAGAGTTCATTAACAGACCATAAGACATGCTGGTCAAATAATAATCATGAGATAATCAGTCAGAATTTTTCTTTTATTTGACTGCCACTGCAGTGGTATGATGTTATGGTATACCCATATTGTGGAGTGCTGTGCAGAAACATTTGCGTCAGCTGGATTCGAACCCAGATCTCACTCTTTCCGGGAGCGCATGCTACCCGTTGCACCACCGAAATCATGAGATATATCGAGTTTCGAGTGTGGTCTTGATGAAGCAACTCGGAATAGAAGGCAAAAATCATATCAAACCAAAATGGCACGAACTTTTTACACAAGCTACTAGCAACGCTCGCTCGATGGGACACGACGATCAGCGAGACGACAGGTGATATTGTAAAACTACATTATTCTAGCTTTAATGGACTTGTTCGAGCCCTATAGTAAATGAACACGAGGACGATGCCGGTGCTAAGTAAACAAAAAAATCAATAACAATGTAAACCAAGCAGTAAACAATAAACAAGCCAACGTACTCTTCAGCGCTCATTTCCACGGGCTGTTCCGCTACTTCAGCGATATCTCCGATAGTATTAGGATCGTTAATCGATGGGCTGTTAGTATCGACTGTTTCCTGTAGAGCGACCATCTTGAAGTGCTCGTCTGTTCGCCTGGAAAAATGTTCCAATTAGAACCCACACCGACAACATACGAACGATAATCGAGTTAGAAGAAAACAACAAGCGAAGGGGATAAACAATAAGTAAACAAACAAACAAACAAACAAGCACGAATCCACGATGGGGGCAAACAACCAAGGCGGAGAGGCGCAACCGTCCGACGACGCAAGAATGTCAAAGGTGCGGGGTGATAGGAGCATTTGAACTTTTTCGCGCCATATTTTCGCGCCCATTCACTGTTTTCGCTTCGGGACCTCCATGTGCCAATACAACCCCTGTATGATCTAGGGATCGATCCAGTGGAAAACAAATACTTGCATATATGTATGTCTGTGTGTGTATGGCAACGTGTGTGTACATGTTCATACACATATGTAGTGTTCTCCGTATGTCTATATATGTATATATATGTGTATATATATATATGATGGATGTACGGTTTTGGTTTTTTTATATCAAAGTAGGTTTTTTTCCCAAATTTTCGGTGTTTCTGTTGTCGCTATGCATTTATTAAACACTTTGACGGCATGACCTTTTTGTTTTTTCATAGATTTTCAGTAACTATTCGACAGCTTAACCGCTTCGCGCCCGCGGACCCATGTCCCCTGCGTCTCTAACCGGCAACTCTGGACGGTCTGCTCCACCTCCAATCCATTTCTAACCCCTGCCGTGCCATTGTTAGACGCAACAGCCTGCAATTATTAGACGCAGCACGCCGGGAGTTAGATATGCGGAGATGGTGGGCAGTCCGTATGTACGCACATGTATATATGTCCGTATGTATATGTAGACGTATATCTATACATATATACATATCAACACTTTCAATCGACTATTTTGAGACTTCGCATAGAATATTTAGTAGAATATGATAGAATTTTTCGAGCCTTTTACAGGTCTGCTATGGCACCACGACGGCTAAGCGGACGTTTCCGAACTCTCGCGACAGTTTTGGACCTCTAGTATTATCGGGAATCCTCGCCGTATAAGTTACCCTACGCAGTGTCTCAAAATAGTCGTCTAAAGTGTTGATATACGTACATATATATACTTATATGCACATAGTATATACATGTGCGCATGTGTATACATGTATATGTGTATATGCGCGTGTGTACGTACACATGCACATATGTATATATATACATGTATATATATGTAAGTATATGTATATCAATATAGTAGTATATGTATGTACATGTGTGTATGGTAGTATATATATATACATGTATGTATGCATGCAAATATGTATTGGCGTATGCCGCAAACCGAGCAAACGACAATCGGCAGTCAATCATTCTGGAAGAACGCTTTGCGGGTAATCTTTTCACTTGACTCAGAGTGTAACTTATACGGTGACGATTCACTGTGGTAGTATGGGTCGAGCAGACGAATCACATGTGCTACTGATGAATCTTACGAGAAAGTCGTAACGTACATCTGACACTCAAGGTGCCATAGAGACCTATGAAAGGCTCGAGAAAATTCTGTCGTATGAGAAAGTTGGATATCAACCTCGAAGTGCTCGAAGTGTTTTGTCTGCACGGCTAGGTTTTGTAGATTGGTTTGCATCAGGTTTCATGCACTCATCGGTAGCACAAATCTCTATGATTTTGAAACTGAAAGTGGTTTTTTGAAAAGTTTTCCATAGGGTGCTGTAAAGCGGAAAGAAGATTACGTTTCACCTTCAGAGTCATTGCCTTGCCGGGACCGCTCTATGGATCGCGCAGCGCGATTCAAATGTAGCGCGCGATTTCTGTTCTTTGATCTAGAGTTTTTCTCCGCACTAGAAGAAAATTCTAGATGAAACATATGGTTCTGATACAGTAAGATTTTTTCTACATGTTCACATGCTCTTCATGCATAGGCTTTGTCTGCTTAGGTTTAGGGTCAGTAGCGGGTTTGTTTGACAATATGCAAATCCAAATGAAAAGTCTAACCTAGAGAATGATAGAACAGAGTTCCTTCTCTCATTCCAAAGAGAACAACCTAGAAATTGCTACGAAACTAAGAAAGAATTTCCAGACAAATAGCGGGATTGCGCGCGATAACACGCTCCCAGTGTGATGGTCAATTTCTTTCACTGCTACAACGCTGTGAGAACCTATTTTAATCGCAAGTACACTCTTAAGATCCTCGAGATTTAGACTTTCGAATATTTGCCAAAAGTTCAGTGGATTAGCTGTTTCAAGCAAAAGGGCCTGAGCAAAAAAAATGCTTCGCAATAACAAAGAAGTACCGGTTTCCCTTAGATGATTAGTTATTATTTGAATTAAGGTGGTAGTTGCTAAGAGAATGTCTCTTTTGACGATCAGTGCAGACTCTGGATGGAGGCCTGAGTAGTAGTGTAATGGTAGCTTGCGCGCCTACTATGGACGAAATGCGGGTTCAACACCCGGCTAAGGATCAAAATTTTACAAATCGCTCAGCATCCTTCGATCCATCGATATATATATTTATATATATATATATGTACATGTATATATACATGCATAGATATATATGCATATACATGTGCATAAATGTAAATATATATGTACATATACATGCATATGTATATATACGTATATATGTGTCGATATATGCGCATGCATACGAAATAATATATATATATATACATGCAACGTACATATATATGTATATAATATAACCTCATAACAAAGCACGGTCGAATAGAGAATTGTAAACAGAACGTATAAGGCCAACATGGACCAATGCTCTATTCAGACGCGATAACATCGAGCAATATGGCGAGTCTGGTTTATATCCTCTATTATTATAGCTGCTTTTCTTTTAAATGCAATGACTTGTGAAGGTATCAAGTGGTATGGGGAACATCTGACCGAGCGGGAGTCGAACACGCGTTTCACCCATCGTGGGAGTGCGTGTTACCACTAGACCAAGCCGCAATTTTACATTGACTTGTGTGGTCGATGAAGTTCTATCACATCCTTGAAGACGAAAAATGCTCAAGAACGCGGGCGATGGCCTAACACAAAAGTGCGACACAGTCGCGAGGATGCTTTAGATTTATGTCGACAGCTGCTTTTACGAACTATCCTAGCTTTCATGTCATGCTCATGGAGTGCATTGAAATCAATGCGCACTCCGGGATTAAGAGATTTTCTTTGACAACGGTTCTTGGCAATTTGCAGAGTAGCTCTTCTATAACTGCGCCGTGCAGATCTGTCTTCTTTCAGATACTTGTCCATTATGAGGCGACAAATGAAATAGCGACATTATTCGATCGACAGTAACTTTTCATAGGAGTGTTAGTAATCATTTGAGAGCTTGATTTTTTCGCTAGAGCCACACGTCTCCGATTTTTCAGTTCATCTTTTTAAAACGCTGTAAAATTTAAAGTAAAATCATGTTTCACGCGACGACGTGTTTTTCTTTCTTATCTCGCTTATATATCGATAAACAAAATTCCTTCCTCAGAGTGCTAGTACTCGTTCGATAGCACAAGTTTCCGAAAAAACTCGAAAATGTGTTTGATTTTTGGAAAAGCTCTTTCGATAGCGTTCTAGGAGAAAGAAAATATTTGTGCTTTAAACCTCGCCAGATAGAGCTTTTTCTTCAAACTATTAGTAATCATTCGATAGCGTAAGTTTCAATGATTTCAACGCTTTACTTATCTGGAAATATCGTTAACAGGGAAAATAATATCGAATTTTACATTTCCGGCGAGATTGTTTATCGGCTAATTCATGGGGGCAAGATCAATTGATCGATGTCCTAGCCGTCGGATATATAGGTTGCAACTTGTTATTCAGCTTAGAATTTTTTTCTCCGCAACTCTAAGAAAACGATTGACTCAGATACTACGAAAGTTCATCTACATGTTGAGATGCTTTTCGTGCTTCCAGCGAATTATACGCATGATAAAAATGAGGCGAACGGCAGATATCAAGCATAAGTTTTATTGTGGATACTACAGCGTTATAAAAGGGTCTTCTTGAAAATCGGCGACATGGGGTTGTAGCCAGAAATTCAAGTTTTCGAATGACTACTACACACTCATATAAAATGTTCCTGTCCAGCGAATGAGATCGGTTTTTCATTTTCGCCTCACAATGGGCAAGTACCTTCTTTCATGTTCCAGCGCTTCATGCACGTGATTCGTTCCCTCGCATCCATCATCTACGATGGTGGTCCTTCGACCTTTTGTGTATACGCTCGGTTTCTACTTGAAGATTTCCCTTTGGTCATAAATCTTGCTAAAGTTGGTGGAATGATTCTCCCAGGAGTGCTAAGATAATGGAGCTAGAACGACCTCACTTGGACTGAGTGCAGTAATGTCTTTCACCAAACAAATCTCGTATCATCTTCGATCACGCGGGAGCATGAGAGGCTTGGTGGCATTGGTGTGGTGCCAAACCATCATTGTACTCATGGTGATCGGCATCGCTGCCGCTTACCTCTACAAGAATAGTTTCTATGACAAAAGGACCAATTGTTACGAAGAGGTGTATATAAAGCTTAGTTTTTTGTCTGAATTTCTCTCCGCCGGCGAAGTGAAGTAAATCAGGTAAAAACCGCGATTGTAAGTAGGAGAACCTTGACAGTGCAGTGTTAACACGCGTTTTTGAAAAGGCTGAGACGTGGGTTCAACTCCCAACCGAGGTTTAAATTTTTGCATATCACTCAACATTTTCGAATAACTAAGTAAGCATTCTATGCCACGTAACAGTTGTTGGACGCCCTTCTTTGCGCAAAATGTTTCCCTTCCTGACTTATACTCTCTGTAAGTTCTATTCTGTTATGAGGGGGCAAATGAAATTCCGACCACATTCGCTGGACAAGAGCTTTTCATAGGAGTGTCAGTACTGCTTTCGAGAAGTTACTAACACTCCCATGAATAGTTCTTGTCCAGCGAATGAGGTTAGTTTTTCATTTGCCCCCTCATGGCCTAACGGAACGTCTTTGTATTGTGTATATCTTGGCATTGAACTCATGCGTAGCTTCAAAATTTCGCACGACGCATCCTCCTTGCACACACCCGTTGATCTTCAGGTGGAATGTCATGTACAGCATTTACTTATGCAGTGACTGCGGGTGCCGCTGGTGCAAGCGGCGCAATCTCGTCAAAATTCGCTTTTGGTGAGCTTGCAGCCAGTTCACAATACGAGGTGATGTTTTGTATAAAGGAGCGTTTGTAGTTTTGTTTTCGATCTAGTTGAGGCATATCCCTTTGAGGACCTGCGCCGATGGACAAGCAGCGTTGCGTCGTCGCTTTCCCACGAGAAGCAATACCGCCATTATCTGTGCGCGCATGTCTGGCTGTCTGTGTCTGCTTTCTCACGAGATGCGACGCCACCATCACAGTAACTGCGTGAGGATTTTATGTCGCCCGGCACGGTATGAAGCGTACCGTTTGGTCCTTGAAGGGATATATTGAATCCTATACTGTTTCCGTGGTTGTTCTTGGACGATTCATCATCACAGTTTTCTGTATGGATCCCAGCACTTGCATAATTTCGTTTCCTCGCATCCATCCTTGACAACGTGGCGTTTCGGCTGCTGCTGAGGGTTTTCTCTCTATAAAGCTCGTAAAAAACTGGCCGAAGCGATTCTTTTGCAATCTTGGAGGTAGCTGGACCCAAGACATTCGTTTACTGATTGCAGGAGTTTTGGGATGGAAGGGGTTTGTAATAGCTCCTTGCCTATCACCTCTGCTTCCTGCTACAGTGGATCACTGACTACTGCGCTCCCTAACCCTTACACAATTCCTAGTAGCCGACGTTTATACGGGAGCTACCCATCGAGCAATAGTTATGAACTTTCATCCATTCAAATTCGATGCGCGTAATTACCCCTCACTTTCCTTTCGCCACGAGTTTTCTTTTGGGGTTCAACTCCAGCATGAGGCTCAATTTTTGCATATCACTTAACATCATTGAGTGTTCCAAAGGAGTGAATTGCCGACAAAAATGCATCGTAGAAATACAGAGCACATGGAAAAAGTTGCTATAGAAACGAAATTTTAGGTCCTCGCAGACTATCGTACTCTTCTTGGTAAGTTCAGTCTTACCAATTGCATCAAATCATAAATAGATATAAGTATAGAGTATGAGAAAGGAGCAGTGTAGACGCAGAGATTTTTCTTAACGCTTTGAGGATCACCGTTGATAGGCAGGCGACGTCGCGCCGTCGCACGCGCGGCAGTCCGGACGGGCGGCGTCTGCATGTCTGTGCATGCTTGTCTGGCTCCCTGCCTGCTTCCCACGAGACGCGACGCCGCCATTACAGTAGCTGAGCAAGGTTTCATGTCGCACGGCTCTGCACCAGCGTACCGTATGGCCCCTAGCGTTAATGAGACAACACGGGCGAAGCAGCGCAGTTGTAGTGTTTCGTACTCCAGGAAGAAGGTGATAACAAAGCGCTGCTCGATCCTTCTCTTCAACACTCACTCGCAATAAATAAACGAACGCCTTAGCGAATGCCTTAGCTTGGCGACCTTAAGGGTTGCAAGAAGAGTTATCTTGGTCAACATTTTACGGCTTTCATATAGAAGACGAAGTCCTCAACCACTAAGCGAAGCAACACGTGTAGAATACGAAAATGATTGTGGAGGATGAATGCGAGGAGACGAATCGAATGCAAGATGTAGTGGGATTCGCGGTAAATTTAGGTGATGGGTCATAACAAATACAATAAGTCGAGACAACTGCGACAGTCATTGCCGAAGTGATTGCTAGAGTAAATTTTGCAGAGTATCTTGTCGTATTTCAGATGTTCGCCCTTTCGGTTTTCGTTTTTGTAATGAGCAACGTGCTAATGTGGTGGGCATACACAAAATCATTGTCACTGGCGGATTCGACGATACAATGCCTTGCAGTAAACATTGGGACAAACTTTACACTTACGGTCAGATGGATTTTTCGATCACAGATTGATTATTATTCAAATACTTGGCCACTTTACATCGAAGAGAGGGGTAGCAGAGCGGTGGCGCCGTTGGTGTAGTACTAGCACGCGCCACAGGTACAGGAGAACACGGGTTCAATTCCTACTTGATGTCGGATTTTGCGTACCACTCAATGCTTTCAGATGTATATTTGTAAAATTACATGACTCCTAAAAAGTAGTAAAAATGAGAGATTTCAATAATAATCTGACAAGAATATAACATGTTTTGAGCCATGCCCTGAGTGATATACAGGCGCTGTTTCGTCCTACCGGGACCCATCAGTAGCACCGTCCCTTGGTTCAGCCGATCCCTTGAGGCTGTGCTCCTCTATAAAGGAATCGACGCCGTCAATAGATCACCGCAAGTCAGATGACGAAGTTACCTGGCATTGTAGTGACCGACAGTGGAGCTTGTGTCTTTCAAAGTGAATCATACCTCTCCATTTGAACGCTTTGTTTTTGAACCTTGCTTGAACAATAATAATCCGAGCCAACACAACTTTGCGTACTTTTATCTATATGCTTACGAGTGAGATTTCATGGTCTAAGCCGCACTTAGAATAGCCGACTCTTGAAAGAACTGCTTCTTATAACTGGGATAGTTCCTAGACAGCGGCGAATCTTGTCATAATTTCTCTTCTGAATGGGTTTCCCGAGTCTTTTCAAACATCTAAACTGAGAGTGTTCTCACAAGAGATGTCACCACGATGTCCTTATCACAGTTTGATACTTATTTAATCTCTCTCCATTTCCAAGCAGTGAGCTTGTGAGAGAGGACAATGTAAACAATTACTAATGCAGTGGTTAGCACGCGCCCCCGAAAGTGGCGGGACGCAGATTTAACTCCCACGAGTTTTAGAGTTCCTGTATATATAATTTCTAGTATCATAAGTATCATTATGCGGTAGTTGATGTTTAGCATAGCGAATATAATTGGGGACGAGTAATAGAAAGGCACTTTGCTATTGATGAGGCCACAAGGCCCCGTTTTTTATGGTTTTATAGGACTTTGAAGATGAGGACTTCTGTACCTAAAAAACGTCAATTGCGAAATCTTTTACTTTGCACTTTTATCAACAAAAGTGACTAAAATTGTTGATTTTGGTATCGTTCAATTGCGCATTTCCTTGCGAACATCTGGGCATACGACTTGCCTATATTTGCTTTAGGATAGAGCTGTCCTGAGCACAAATGTTTTGCTACTCATGCGCAAGGCGTTTTTTTTTTGGTGCAAATTTCGTCACAAATCCTATAAAAATCACAGTATTTCGTTTATGTGAAACATAAATGAATGGCGTTTTACGCACTTTCAAACAAGAAAAGATTCGCACATCTTTATTTTTTGCTATTTTTATAGCTAAAAAAGAAGACGGAGTCATATTTGTACACCTAATATTTCCGTTCCTATGCGAGGACGTATATCAATAGAGATTTCATTAAACTGGAGCAATTTCCACCGATGCATAACTTTGACAAAATATGTCGCCTTACTGGAGCCCATTCATTCTTCAAACATCTATGATAAACGATCCAATTGTTTACGAGAGATTTCAGTTGGAACTAGTCTTGAACTTGTAAAGAACATAGTAGAGTAATGATCGATTGGAACTGATCAATGTTGCTGGGTTGCAAGTGAGCCCTGGAAATAAGTCCTTTGTAATCTGTGTATGCTAGCATCGTTGTCCTATCCAGGTGTCAAACACAACTCACCTGCCGTTTATCCATCCAGGCTGTT
The DNA here is from genome assembly GCA_019055375.1 of Parelaphostrongylus tenuis. NCBI lineage: Eukaryota > Metazoa > Nematoda > Chromadorea > Rhabditida > Metastrongylidae > Parelaphostrongylus > Parelaphostrongylus tenuis. Next base: position 51,524 of record JAHQIW010006697.1, on the reverse strand, counting down.
TCATTCACTGAGTAATTTTAAGTGCAACCTCATCAGAGAAATAAAGCATAGCACTCCCATGGATAGTGGCTGCGATAAGAGGAAAAGGTTGAAAATGTCTTGGTGCCCATATAAGTCATAAATACGGGCTATCCAAATTTCAAGATCCTAATCATGCGACATCGATAGTTGATAGAGAAGAAGAACGAAATGTAATGTGTAGCTGTCAATTGTGTTTATCATGAAGAAAAACAGTATTGAAGGATTAGGAGCAGTAATGTCCTTTTCATAACACTCAGCAGTTATCCAAACATAAATCATCATTTCAGGGTATTTTGGTTACGTGTTCTTCTCAGAATCGCATTCCATGACCTGGTGTTTCGGTTTGAGCCTAGTATTTGTTGGCGTATGCTTACTTGCCTCTGATGAGAAAGAACGGATTGATTAGAAAAGACTTTTCGTTGGAGTCACATTTTTATATTTTTTCGTCCTAATGTAAAAGAATTATTCTTGTTCAAGCTGCGATTTATTGTTGGTACATGATAAATATTACTCGATATATGTATATTATTTGTTAACTATTCATGCGGAGTTATTTTGTGATCTCTTTTGTTAACACGTTTTTCTTTGTGCCCACGATGTATATATTCTTCAAATTTCAAGGTTTTATTGCCTTTGTGTGTGCAGAGAAAAGTTCCCTTACGCCTTTTTCTTTACACAATGCACTTCTTCCATTATATAATAAATATTCGAAAACGTTTACACAGCGATTGTTGGTGGAATGGCATGTGAACACAAACTATTAATTCAAGAAAAAAAATTATCTAACTTAGTTTGAGCCTTTCATGAGGTTATGACTTTTTAAATGGTAGACGTACTTCGGCTTATATGTTAAGCCTGATTAGTTCCATATGTCTTTCGGTTCAACCGAGCCCCTACATTAAAGGGATTTGGCATCGAACATCTTACATTGAACGCCAGGTGCACGGTCTACTGCTCTGTGCCTAGTAAAACAAATATAACAATATCCTAATCAGTTGTTTTTTAGACATAGTTCAAAACAACATAATCTTATTGTTTTATTGTTTTGAGCGAAGTCTAAAAAAACAATCGAACAGGAAAGATTTGTTATCGTTCTGTTTGAAAATAAATCCCAATTGCTTTGTCCTTGTTTGATAGAGAAAACATTGCAAGTTGGCAGTACCGATGTCGATGAAGTGCAAACAGTGTCTTGGATAGGCTTGAATTATTCTGATATTTTGAAAGTGATGCTTAGCTTTGTATGATGTTGTGACAATTTGACAGTTTTGGTATGCTAAAGGCAATATATCTGATTAGTGAAAAAATAATTGTGGTTAATCCCAAGACCGACTATCTATTAACCTCGGCACAGTTCGAATAAATGAGTATTTTCTCCTATTTAGCCGTGCCGAGGTGTTACTGATATCATTTATTGAATATTAGCGAAGCATACAACAATACAGTAATGAAGCTTGAATATACAGTATTCGAGGTGGTGTTTCGGCGGGTCGCCTTCGTCAGAGCCTGGAAAGATCACATTGATCCACAATCCACTAAGTCAAAACCTCTATAACCCTAGCAGAAAATGTTAGGAATGAGTTTTGGATCGCATGGTATAAGCTTCATTTTGAAAACACCGTTTTTGATGTTTGGGTCTATCAATTAGTAATTGAAGACCAGCCGCTTAAGGTCAGTGCATCAGTGGGCTGTGCCTAACTCGGGCCGGAAAATCAGCTTGAGGCATGGTTCGAGGTCACGTGTAATTACGAGGCACTACTCTTTTCGGTTCATTTTCGGGCCTTTGTTATGTATTCAAAAGGCTTCTAATGTTTTACGCGCAGATGTTCTTGAATCCTGGGCGAGAATCGTGAATTTGAAGCCGAACATTACTCCTGCATGTTTTTGGTCCCTATGCGTGCCTAGTGAAGTTTTTGGATCACAGTTGCGTAACCCAACTAGGTGTCCTTTTACACGGAGGAATAGTGGCCTACCCGTTTCGCCAATTGTGGCTAATGTTTCATGAAAATGCGCTTATGATCTGCGGATTGATGAATGTGGTTATATCATGCATCGTTTTATCGCGCATTTCTCGCTTTTTGTCTTGTTGTTAGTGACGTATAACTTGCTGTTTATTACATGTTTATTTTGGACTATGGAAATAGAGTTACTTAGTGCGAAAGTAATTGCGCCTTCAGACCGAGAAGTCAAAATGGGTCGTAAACCAGCATAGACAACTCACAACATCACAACACATCTGGCCCAGGAAATGCTAACGAACCCACAATTTAATGGTAGTTCAAGAAATTTTGTAAAGGAGACGCATTTCAACAAAGAGTTAACTGCAGTTACTTCTGTCAACTTCATCAGAAGTTATGGCAAAATCAATCATCAAAGCTGATCCTCTCAAGACTACACGAAATGTTGGCGAAGAACTCAACGTTGTCCTTTCCACCATTCTGTCCATTCGAGCCGAATTACAAAGGTAAGCACAATTTCAGCTTGGTGTGAAATCGCATCTACCTTTGCACTAACCTAATATCTCAAGCAGCGAGGTCAGATACATCTAATGACATCGTGAAAATGATGTTGCAAGATTTTTGTAGATATACAGTGATGTGCTCCAGATTTTTTGAAAATCAATGACAAAGTCAAGCTACATATTTGAAGTGGCTTGTCGCAAGCCAGAATAAATAAATTGGATAAAGATAGCAACTATTAGATTATGCACATTTTTGCCAATGAGAAACATCTATCTTTGCATCACCTGGTTGAAATTCTTATTAAGCCCACTGTCGTAAGGGAAAAATTCAGTGTCCCATACGTCAAAAACGGTCCAGAAACGGGTCGTTCTTGTTGTGCCAGAAGCACCGATGATTTCTCAAAATGAGATATCTTCAATTGTCATTCGATTCGTGTCCGCATCCATTTTTTGCTCCTCTTTGACTTCCTCTTCAATATTGAAGGGTTTGAAACCTATGGTCGAAATCGAATCAAAGACCACATCCTTATTGCAGAGTATCTTTACCCGATAAACCACGTGCGTCGCTAAACTCGGACTATTACGTGGAGTTTCAGAAAAGTCACCTAGGATATTGATTGCTCACATACAGGTATTTTTGTAAGTGTTCAAATGCTAACATTGAAAGAAGTTACGAAGTTACAAACTTGCTTTTCTACAAATGTGTAGATGCTTACATCCGAGCAACAGTTTTTTTCGAGCCAGCTGCGAAAGCACAAAACTATGCAGTTAAATAAGCCTTGGCTTAGACATTTCTCAAGTGTAACATTGAACCTAATCAATGAGAGGAGCAAAGGAAACGTCTAAAGTGCTGTTGATTGGTTGGTCTATCAAAGTATCTGTAGAAATTTAATCTGAGTAAATAGAAGATTTCCGCGTCGGACTATGTAGTTGGTCTTATGGTTACCAATCTTCTGTAATCACTTAGACAGAGCTCTTTCTTGAGCATAAGAGGCCGAAATTCGAGCAAAACTGGAATCTGAGGTTATTTCGAACCCGCGATTATCTTTTCCGAGAACTCTCTAAATTTGTACTGCACCATCGTGGCCCTCTCTGCCCTTCTCCCAACTGATTTCTGTGGATATCAGCAATCACCCGTCAACGGGATTGATCTAGAGAGCATAAATCGAATGTACTTTAGAAAACTGAAATCGTGGCTTAAATCATACTTTCAAACTTCAACTTCTGCCTAATCTTTTTTCAACGGGAAGGTACGATGTTGAATGTAAAAACATGAATAGATTGACCCCTTCTGGACGGAATGTATCAATTTGATTACACGACTTTCTGGAGGTTTCTTCGTTCAAACAGACCTTTTCATGGTAAGATTTATGGGAAGCTTTTTTTAAGAATTGTGTTGCAGCAGCGAAAACCGTATCATGTTTCACATTCTGCTTTGTTTGCTCGGCTGAGGTCTGTAGTTAGTTTTTCGCTAGATTATTGACAGTCATTCGATAGCTCGAATCTCGCCAAATTTAATCAAGATTGTAAATAAAAGGTTTACTCAGAGCACTGCTTTATTGCAAGAACATTGCTTTTCCCATTCGGAACAGTTCGCCCGTCGCTTAAGCATCATAGTGGGTCTATTTAGCAGTGCAAAGCAAAATATAATGTTTGTATCTATAAAACGGTGAATCAAAGTCTATTCTTTAATTCTGCTACACATGACCTAGGAATTTTTCCGGAACAGTGAGAAAATTTCTAAATAAATACCGAAGCTCACACGCCTTTTGAATGCCGGTGTGCGCAGCGATTTCAACTACCGCCTTGAGAAGGCGCGTGATTAGAGAGGCGCTCGATTTTCGTTATTTATTTAAGATTTTTCTTTCCATTCAGGAATGATTTCAGGGTGTTTGTATCAGAATTCTAGAAAAGACATTGCTTTGTTCCTTCGTTCTATAGCTACGAACCTTCTTTTGTTTTGCGCTTCCAAAAAACCCGTATTAATTTTAAAACCACCAGCTACCGACTTCAAGTGCGAAACGTGATCTTCTTTTTGCTCAGCAGCGCTTGATGTAGACCTTTCTGAAAGCAAATTTCGACATCAAAATTGTTGAAATTTTGGCTATCGAATGACAATCAATAATCCAACAAAAAAAATCCCACAGACTCCAGCCAAGCAAACAAGACAAGTTCAGTGCAAAATATAAAATTATTTTCGCAGCTTCAACGTAACAAGAAACTTTCTCATAAACCAAACAGTTCAAATTGCCGAAATTCAAACTCTCGAATAATTATTGAAAGTTTAAGAAGAAGCGTTTTTCCGTGTGACGAACTGGATACATCTCGTTTTGAAAGGGTTAAATAAGGCGAGGGAAAAGAGAGCGAAGCGTCGATGGTGTAGTGAAAACTTGGTGAGTCTGCGGAAAGAGTAATCACGTACTCGGAGTCACCTCAAGATCCAAACAGCCGTATCTTAGCACTCTTGTAATTATATTTCACATCGTACCCTGCCGATAAAATGAATTAGGCGCAAATGAATTCAGAATTATGGTGATAATACAACGTCATGTGTTATCACCTTAAGCAGCGCTTCCACATTCCTGCTATAGAGTAGTGATTAGTGTGGGACGTGGGCCACTGATGAAGAGAGCGAGACCACCGAAACGTACGTATGGCTCTGGCTTAACAACCTAGGTGAAACTTTGAACAATCTTACAGGATATATTGAATGTTTATAACGAGGTTTTAAAAAATATTCGATGAGATGGATTTATACAATCTCAGAATTGTTCTTCCATAAGTGTGACAGCGATTTCATGTTTTTTCTTTCGGGAAGAGACTAATCTTCGTAGGCATTGAAAAGAATTTGCAACTGCTCGAGAGAATAGTAATAATGACTATCCCGTTAATAAAAACTGTAGGTGAACACTTTGATTGAAGATAGATGGCTCAGTTAAGTATTGGGCAGTTGCACCACTTCGTCATTCGTTTCGTTGCCTTTCAACGATAATCCGAAGAAATCGTTGATCCAGTGTTAGTGCTAGTTCAGTATTCGTCTTTTGTTTTTTTTTTTGCGGTGATGAGTGCTGGAATTTTATTTTGGAATTCTATGAAGTTTTAGTACGATATTGCAAAGTGTTCTTCACCGATAGTCGATGATCTGTAAGGATGATATGTGAGTTGGCCATGTAGTATGAGGGGCTTTTTGAGAACAACTGTGGCTAATAACTAGTGTGATAGATTGACCACGGTTGCGATAAACCGAGCACTTAGGGGTACCGATGAGGAACTAAGCTATGTCATACCCAGAAGGAATGAAAGACTCCCACATTTGAAAACAAAAGACTGTCGCCTTATGTAATATTACGCTCGTAAATGAAATTGGAAATGGTCTGATTAGCATTTTTCATACTTCCACAAATTAAGCGATTTCTATTACGATTCCATGCAAGATTCAGTGAAAGCACATTGTAATCCACAATCGTACAAATGTGCTCAAAAATGTGTTTCGTGTTTTCGGATTGTACACAATGGCTGTTGTCTCTGGCCACATCAGAAAAAACCAACAATAATCTCTTTATTTCCGAATGAGTACAGCTGTATGTACTTGATTGCTCTGTAGACGTTAAATAGGCTCACATCATCCTTGTATCACCAACAGCATACCCTCGTTGTTGGCTTACAATCGTTGGCTCAATTCAGTCGTCAGAATGAATACACTTTTGCCCCTACTACTTGCGCTTGTTCCCTTCTTAGGAGTAGACGCACAACTTCAAGTTTGTCTGAATGGTGGCTCTGGCCGTAAGCATGCACTTCTCATTCTTTCTTTTTACTTTTAACGGACTAAATTTTGTACTTTCGCTCTAAAACTAAGTGAATTGTTTTGATTATAGCTTGCCTTAATGGAGCGTGTCCAGTTGCTACTGAAAGATGCATCAACACAACGGCAGGAGCCATATGCTGTGCTCAAGACCAGGTGTGTAATTTTTTGCGTCTGAATTTGATCAGAGCTTTCAAATTTGTGAAATAATCTGAAATTTAGATAAGGAGTGTCAGATGTTAGTTTTGTTGCATTAGGAAATCTCCTTAAACTTTCCTACAAAAAAATTGACAGATAACATGTTGTAGCGCAGAAAGAGTGGAGTGCAAACGAGCGTTTGTGGTGCAACGGTTGAGCAAATGTTCCCGAAAGAGTAAGATTTAGGTTCAAATCCCGGCTGACGCAAACGTTTTTGCACACCACTCTACATCATTGGGTTATTGAAACATCATAACACCGCAATAGGTGGTCAAATAAAATGATTTCCTATTGATTACTAACTTTCCTGCAAAAAATAACTATAAATTTATGTAAGCATCTCTGCCATCGCATAAATGATAGTGGGAAACTATCTTTCAAGTTTATTTGAATGAAGTCTACCTTTTTTGTTACTTATAAAAGTACTCCACATCAGAGAAGTAAAAGGAAACTTTATCGCTGTGAAAATAAATTCGAAGTTTAGACCACGGGTGAAGAAGTGTCTGGGTGCCGTCTCGATATAACTTCCCTAACTTTTAAGCATTTTCATAAATCTCTTAGCAGTCTTTCAGATGTTCTACTCTAAACACAACTTCGAACGAACATGGCTCCTTCTAATAGGTTAATTTTCTATTTTAGATCTCTAATCAGACTATTACTACTCGTCCTGTGGTGTTTACAACGAGCGGGACTTCCCGAATGGGTAGGTTTTTATCATACTCTCTCCTTTCCAGCAAATTTGTTGAATTTTTCCTTAGTTGTTCTTCTTATGAGGTAATTCAGTGGACATTTAGTATACTAATGGCTAAGGTCTGAGAAGTATTTACTCTGTTTAGACCTTGGATGAGTAAAATTAATGAATATCTAATTTGGTAAGACACACGATTTCACGGCGAAAACCTAATGGTAGATTCTGATCTCGTAGTAGAAACGTTCACAACCATCATGATTTTTGTTTGAAAGGTCTTTGTGGAACTATTTCCCTAATAAAAAGTTAGTTCAGTGGAGATAAAGAACATATCACAAGGTCTTATATTGGACTGGAGCAGTTTCTTCAACAAAAAGACTCTTCCTTTCCTATTGATTCAAGCAGTTGATGACCTCATAGCCAAAAACCATTAGTATTCGCTCCAGCAAATTATGTCAATAATTGTTCTCTACCTGTCATGTGAAAAATCTCGAGAGATTTGTGAAGACTGACAAGATAGATGATGCACGAGTACATTAAATGCTCAAAAATTCAAACAAAGTCAGTTATCTCTTGTCCACTCCGGTTTAATATCACATTGTTTTTTTTTTATTAGGGAGTTCAAAGCACTGGTTCTTTTGCACTTTAGAGCAGCTGACTAGAGATACTGCAATTGAATGGGTAATGAAAATAGGGCAACCTTTTCATAGCTAAGAACGATGGAAGGAATTGGTGAGAATCAATAGCATTCCATCAACTTTTTGACCTTTCAAAACTCCATCGGGTGGTCCAGTCCTATGAGTCTATCTTAGGTTTTATGCTACAAGAGAAGATTAGAACGGTGAAAGTGAAGGAGGACACTGGCGGCCTCCACTCGAATAACTATTCAATATTTTGACAGAAAGATATTTATTTTACTAAGATTATTTATTTGCGCGACCCGCCATCACAATTTTTATTGTGCGGATACCAGTGAATGACGTAGAGCGCTGGTGGAGCATGTCTCCTTGCACTCTCGAGCATGGCTCGGCTGTGACGCTCCAAAGGGGGCGTTTGTTGACTGCCGGAGAGTGTTGGGGGTGGAGCTCGGCTCCGCGCCGCGACGGGCATCGTAGCCACTTGGCCACTGCACCCCCTTCCACCAAAAGTATGCAGAACAATCTCATCCAAGAGCCGTTCAGCTGATGTTGACCCTGACTTTCTATGGAGATGCTGATAAGTCGGTTAACGCTCCGATAAATGACCTCAGGCAAATATGTGTTAAACCGATATCCTGGAAAAGTTCCCAGAATTTCTATTCACCTGACATGTGAAGATTCATTGCAAAACCCTAGATTTATCGTCAATAGCTAAACTGATTTTAGAACTTTTTGACATAACATACCATATTCTTACAATTTCAACAGTAGAGCTAAACTTCTGCGTAATATTACTTTTTCGAACAGTTGATTCTCCTTAACGTCGGCTGTGCGTTTTCCAACACATCATGCATCACATTCATTTGCTCTTATTCATCATCCACGAAGGTCCTTTTATTTTGTGCGTGGATTCAATCATTGCTTGGAAATTTTCCTTTCGTTATGAGTGCGTTGAACATCGGTTGAGGCAATTCTTAATGGAGTCGTGGAATGACCGGATTATGTTTTCGCTCCAATCGAAGGGAGAGAGCTTGTCTGTACAAGTCTGGTGTCAATTATTGAGATCGATCGTAGTAATCATGCAAGTTACACAGTATCTTTTCAGTTTTATTTGATGAACGAGCTAGTGTGGCAAAGTCTTCTAGGTTGGGGCATACACTTTCTAGCAGTAGTAAACGCGTTGACAGAAAAACGTGTTGACAGACCTTTAGCATTTTCTCTTTGAGAATGAACTCGTAAACAGCGGAATTTATAAGCTCAATAACTGAGTGATCTGATACCTCAAGAGATTTTTATGCTTTTGTTAGTATAATTTTGTCCCAATATCGCATCAGATTGCAGAAAGTATATGTAACAGGAGAGGAGGCAAGTGGCATGGTGGTAGTGTTGTCTTTTATCACGAATATAGTACTGGCTCGACCACACAACCGTCTCGCTAAATCCTTCACCTTTTCGGAGTTGAAATTGGTATCAGACTTTTTTGATGACAGTTCAACCTTTAAGTTCCAAATGGGAAGATCTGGCTATCTAACAGTTCCTGAGAAAATCGACTGGACTATCAGAGCGACATTCACAAAGAAGAAGAATTGCTCAAGCAGCACTCAAATCCGCATATAGGGATTTCAAAAATCTTTGTGGATAATGGACGGGAATAGACGAATCGCTGGGTTCCGCATTATAGAGTGACGGAATCGTGTGATTTGAAACACTGAAACTATTTAATCTGCCTAATGGTCTTTCCATTGATGGTCCGTAAACTATTGAGTAAAATGATCTTTTTTTATCACATAATTTTTCGAGAGATTAAACATTTGTTTACCGCTCTAGGAACATAGCAAAGTGAAATCGTTAACGAACTATTTTTTACATGTTTGTGATTTTTTGTCGAACCACATAATCTGTGCAATGCTATTTAATTAAAATGATCTAAAAACCATTAGTCGAAAAATTGGGTTGTTTCGATTCAAGGCAATAGTTATTTCAGTTTTTGCTTTTTTCTGCATTACAAGCTATTCGAATTTAATATGTAGTGACTGACAGATAAATTGAAAGTTCGATTTGAATTGAGTGCGAAATTAGATAGCCCAGAAGTGTTTGAACTTCAGCATGCGTGGATCTTGTGAATCCTCGTACAGGAGTATCTGACTGCCCAAGAGTTTCCGCATTGTGCAAAAATCCTGTATACGATGCTGTGATGACCAGACAATGTCCAAAAACTTGTGGTCGATGTGGCATGACAGCCATGCCTACTATGTCTACTTCACCAGCAGGTAAGCTGGTCTGAAATCATTGAAAGTTCGTATTTTTCCAACATTTTTGAAGCGATTTTTAATTTTCTCTTCATCACAATGCAATCTGTTTGAACAGACTAAATGAGGGCATATGATCAGAGATGAAAAAAAAAACCTAAACTTCAATAGATTGATCTGAAGACCAGTTAAGGTCATGGATTTTGAACTGACTTCACTTCATGGTTAACTATTTGCTAGTCAAATATGTTGTACCACAACTTGACGCTGATCGACAGCCGACTTACCGAAAATAATTCCCAATGTTGATAAACTTCCTTGTAGAGATGATCTCAAAACGATACCATGATTTTACTGAGAATTTGCTTTCCGTTGACTTCACTCAACATACATGATTTCGTTCAGGCAACATTTGCGATCAATTTTTCTTTTTCTATTGAAATACAACCTGTTTTCAAAAGCCTTCTTTGAATTTCGTTGTTACTTGTGTACTTATACAAAAATTGTTAAAATTTTAATTAGCTGTGGAGGGGTTTGTCTTCAAAAACTTTTTGGTGCTATTATCCGCTGAAAAGTTTGCTTTGCTGCAAAAATCTAGTTGATGAAACCCATATTTAACATTCATTAGTTTGATTGGTTTTGTGAAATCTTAATGTTTTATTTCAGTTTGCCAAGATAGGATTAATCCTGCAACCGGTAAATCAGATTGTGCGGCACGTCTCAGCCTTTGTCGTGATACAAGATATATGGATCTCATGAGAGAACAATGTGGAAAAACATGTCAATATTGTTGAAACTTACCATTTTTTTTATCCTAACCACAGAATACTACGAAGTATTTGTAAAATCACTGTTGTACCACTTATTTCTACGAATCAAGTAAGGGTAAATATAAGTAGCTTTATCTTTTTTTTTCATCACTATTATACTCTTGATTGATATAAACACGTTTACATTGTTAGCCGACACTTACATCGAAAAAAATAAACGTAATTTAATTGTGTATGCAGTGGAATCTTATATGAATAACTATGTCTTCCAGTGGCTTTTCTCGGGGATTATGGTGACACCAGCACTGGAAAGGCCGTGTTGTTGTATTTCACTCCAAATCCTGACAACCATGACGTAGTTTCATCAGGAAGCGTCTGAAACGTGCTGATTGTCGCCCTTTTTCATGACAGCGCTTGACTTCATACTGCAAAGTCGACTCGCCACATTGTGAAAGAAAAAGGCTGACCACTGTACCACATCCACCGTATACCCCTGATACTGCTCCATCATTTTATCTCCTGCGCCTTGAAGCAACTTATAAAAGGACAAAGTTCTCGACTTGGCTCGCGGTCACCTACCGCTGCATCGACTCAGTGCTATTTATCCTCCCAGACAAGTCTGAAACCAGTCTGGTACTAATTTACCGACCCTGGAGGGATGGTTGGCTTGATGGGCCATGAGCGCGAGATCGAGCCATCGAGCTCGTCTGCGACACAGAGCACCCTTAACCATTGCGCCAGACATGCTCAAGGAAAGAAGCAACATATACTAGAGAAAAACTCTGAAGAGTTGAACAGCTTAGAGTTGACGTCACCAGTTCCTTTCGATCGTCCTTATAACTCCTTAAGTCCATATTCAAATCTCCATCTTTATGAACGAAAATAAGTTAGCTTCCAATTCTGAAAGATTCTAAGTGAGTGAACCGAAGCAATTTTCTTCTTTTGTGGCAACTACAATAATTCCGTTCTCTAAATATTTACAAAGATCAGCATCCTATATTGAACTAGTTCACATAGCCACTTGGGCGGCCTATTCCACTTACGCTAACCTAGCTAATGTGTTGTGTTCAAAACCTTCCATCGACTAATGTTGACGGCACTGGGTCACCCATTGCCATGCATTTGTTGGTCTGAGGAAAGTCACCATAATTATTTATCTCACCATTATCGATAGCCTATATTAAGGAATTCATTTGGTACTCTTTTGTAATCAAAAAGAGATTTATGAGAATGCCGTTTCTGCTGGAACAAAAGCTCTACTGCTAGGGTTCAAGTTATTATTCAAAGGCATAAATCAAAAAAATTTCAAAAAGGCAGTGAATTTTTCGAAAGGCTTCTTCGCAACGCTGTAGTACTAAAAATAATACTGCGTTTTCACACGCGAAGCACGCTATCGCACGTATTTTTCGCTGAACACGGCTTTTATCCAGGACCAATAAGAATTGCGTGAATTTCGAAAAAATCAAAAATATATTTGATGCAGAAGGCTTTCTACAGCGCTATAGCAATAGTAGTAATACTGCGTTGCACAAGCGAGGCACGTTATCGTGCATACTTTTGCTGGGCTGAGCTTTTCTTCCGGTAAAAATCAGTCGATAGCAATTTCCATGACCGACTATCTATCAAACTCGACCTAGTCAATAGCGTAAATCTCGGCAGTCTAACTACAGTATTTGACATCCGAAAGACATTTCATTATTGCACTTCAGTAAAGAAAATATATTTGTGTTCCACATACTTGTGTTTTTCGCAGAACTGAACTCTTCTCATAGACTGTTGGTAGTCTTTCAACAACGCATATCTCAATAATTCCAAAAATGTGCTTCTTTTTAACTTGCGGCCACTTTTCCCCTTACTCATTCATGAGCTCTCAAAATTCATACAAAAGCGTCAAAGATTTTTCGCGCTGTCATTCTCGACTCGCGTCTCAGGATTCTCACTGTCATTTCAAAAACGTCATCATCAAGCCTTTCCGTCTACGCGAAAGTGTAATAGGTCCTTTTTGGCTTTCTGTTCAAATACTTAGATGCGAACACAAAACAAGTTTCTTGTCGCTCCTGTATTCATCTTCCCATGTCTCAAAAGAGATTAACAACTAGACCACTATGTGTCCGCAACAAAGAAAACTCAGAATCAAAGTCGAAATTCGGACAAGTACTACTCTCGGACGGAAAGACTGACAGTGACGGCCTTAAGGTTAAACTAGGAATCAGTGTCACAGGTGGAAAACGCCGCGCGAAGAACCCTTGAAACTCTCTGAGTAAATTTCGGTAACACTGAAATGAATAGCAGTGAAGACCGTCCTAACAAATCATGCCCCAGATTAGTTTTCCATTGTGATATCATCATAAAACATCAAAAATTCCGCTGTGAAGTTCAAAACATGACCACAACTGCAAAACGTTTTATTTTGTTGGTTAGGAAAACGTAATATGAGGTCGAACCACAAACCTAACTTAGTATCAAAATCTACATTTCTTGAACTATAACAAATATAAAAACATAGATTGAAAGAAAAGGAACAAATGTTAAATAACGTTTGGAAATGTGTTTGTTTTTGCGAAGATGTGGTGTATCTTGTAAAATAGTTCATTTCGCAATACATAGGCGTCCTCTCGAATGAAGAAGCATAACAACCTTGACAGGAGTTTCCTTAGTTATATTTCATCATTGGATAGTGATAATATTCTCTTCAAACCCTAATCTAACAAATAATCTCCACCCGCATTTCCACTTATGCGTGCGCCGTAGAAAATCCTAGCGCGCAAAATGCCCATGGGTCAGATGACCCAAATGGCTCTCAAACGGTTGAAAAAAAATTTTAATAGAAGACAAACACTACAACATACCAAGCGCTACTGATTAACAAAAAATGATTCCAGGTGCAAAATGCTGGAGACTACTAATACTGCATCCGGTAAACTCTAATGAAGCAGACGCAGCATCTTAGGAAGAATGAATTTGATCATGGGTCAACAACTTTGATGAAGATGGCAAGTATGGCAGCCGTACCCATGCTCAACTTGGAAGATGGCAATGCCAGGAAACCGACCGAACCAAAAAACTGCGAATCCACAGAATGTGTGGTAGTGTGTTATGTAAGGAAGAGAATAGATAAACTACATTGTTGCTATCTCACATTTGCTCAATTACTTCAATAGCCGCATTCATCTGCAGTGTAAATCGAGCAGCTAACAATAATGTCTGAGATGAAGTTTCAATGAAGTCACGAAATTATCCAGAAGTACACGGTCAAAGCAACAGTAACAGCAAAAAATTCCTTTTCTCTTACTGCTCAAAGAAAATTTAGTCGAAGTATCATTCTTACTTACGTTTCTCGGAAAAATTTATATTTGAACATTCTACCAAGACACCTGAAGGAGAAACAGAGAAGTTGAAATTAGACTGATATATTACTAGTGTCGAAATTCGTGTTCATACAGACTTGTTTGAACATCTGACAAGGTATCCACAGATCCATTTATTTAAATTCTATTTGATTTCTATATATCAACAGAATATAATTTCATTATCAAAGTGCACAGTGCCCTAATGTACTGAACAGAGTTAAATCTTTTATGGTAACAAGAATCGCTTCACTAAACTTGATATCAGATGTGAAATCGGTTCAAAGAAGCTTAAATGTCATTGGAAAGTATTAACACCAAAATTTGGATAGTTCTCCACCAGATTCGAATGCAGTGGATTACTATCGTGATATAGAAAAATTGCTCTCTACTATGTGACTCTACGATTGATTTCTTGGAAGTGAGGACGTATTTTTCTATATGTTTCGTACTATGTGTACTACGCACATTAGCAACGAGGTGCTAGCATGAACTCAACAGCAAATCCAACTCTTCTCATAGAACCTTCCATAAAACCTTCAAATGCATAATGCTCCGTATCCAGCGCAGAATAAAGCGAATCTCTGGCTAGTTTTGGTGACTTTTTCACCAGCATTGATATAAAGGTGTTAAATGTTTTATTGCAGCGAAAGCCTTCACATGACTTCTGTTGAAAAAGGAAGCAAGTTAAAAATTGCTGCAGTCGACACAATGAATGGATGAAAGGCAAGGCTCTTGGCATTCATTGTTATCTGAGAGATGCGCTGTGGGACTCCTTCATCGAGGTTGTAGAAGTTAATGTCTGCGAGAAGATGAAGGATAATCTATTAAAATTGCTCAAATATTCTACAAAAACTGAAATTGCGGATATTTTCACATAAATAGAGAATGGAAGGACCTGTTCAGCAATTACACACCACGCCGTGCATGATGCAAAATTTTAGATGTTCTGTACATGCTACTACATCGTTTGGTGGCTGCGCAAACTTTAGGTGACTTGCGTCACCTTGTGAACAGTCTTCTGTGTGCTTTATTTCATACCATCCTATTCTACTAGACAAATGACTATGCAGCTGTGCAACCTCTAGTTATGTGGATCATACTGCCGGAAATTTATATTGTGTAGTAAACAGTATTTACACAGCCAAGATTGTTCTCCTTTCTGTGAAACCACGATCCTATCCAGTCTCGCGTGGGTGTGGTGGTTAATTCTTATGTGGAGAAAATGAAGGCCAACTCTACCAACATAATAAGAACGCGTGCATACAGTTTGGCAACTTTTATTTTTCTGTTGAAATAGATAAAAAGGGTGAAGCTTTTGGAGTTCGTTATTCTATGAGGGTGTTTCATTCCATTGACCTCATTAAGTATCGTTATAAGAATGCATATCTGACTCATAGGATGACTTAAGGCAAAATATCAACGTATCAAATCGGCGCTTATATTTCCATCTAAACGATAATGAGGGAAAAAACTTCACACTTCTATCAGAGAAACATAGCGGAAAAAGCTGAAAGCATCACCTTCAAACAAATCCAACTAATCCTACAGAGAGAAGATTTCTCTCTATGCTTGAGATTTATCATAGCACAAAACTCCATTTACTTTTTGACAGTGGAGCTAATCAAATAAACAGTAATACATGAAAGGGCAATTTTGATAAGAAACGCAGCTGTGAATTATGGTTGTTTACTCTTTTCGACAATAGTATCTGAACACCTGCAACTAATCGCTCTATATGCTTCTCTAATCAAATGATCAATAAATTGACAAAGCAAAGCACTTCATTGAATGACGCAGTTCATTAGAAATGTTTTTACAGCCACTGAACGACAAAGTGATATAAGCGGAGAGTTTGAACAATTGCCATTCACCGTTGCCTCGCCGTCTTCGCTTCTACGCAGCTACAGTATCACTGTGTGATAGTGAAGCACACACATATATTTTGTTAGAATTAAGGCTTTGACTAATAAAAAAACTTTCTAAGATTGAAACAATCAATTCTGTGCTTAAAATCAATGAATTTCGTGCTTATATGGCATTCTTTCATAGATAGAAGAGAAACTACAATGCTTGCTTACCTTTCACTGATCACATGCTTTCATCTGATTCAATCTCAGCTCCAAAGCTGCGCTAATGGAGGAATTGGACGTAAGTTCGTTACCCCTAAAATAATTTTTACTCATCAGACAAGCAAAAATTGTTCAAGGTTTATGAAGTAAATGAGCAAAGGTCAAGTAATCACGAAACTTGAATATTTCCAAATATAAATGCTTTGAGAAACGACAAAAGCTCTGAATTTCAGATGTTATACTTAGAAATATGATTGCTTTTATTCACTAACAAATGAAAGTCTCGCATAAAGTGGAAAACAGATTGCTAATTCATAATTTCTCTAAGCCTGTAATAGACACGAGGGCTGTTCTGAGATCTTGTTGGAACATCTGGAGTTCCACTAAATCATGTAGCTTTTATGAAATTGATTACTTTAATTCAGCTTGCGTTGCTAATATGTGTCCGTCACCAACAGCCACTTGTATTACTACTGCAAATGGCCAGATATGCTGTGAAAACTCAATGGTTAGTGAACAGCAGTGTTTTTCTTAGAGTTTTCTAATTACTTACTCATTTTATCATGTCTACTTAGATAACCCTTCTCACAATTTGTACAAGTTTCAGCTGTTCTTCTAATAGTTTTGTTACCTTGCAACTGCCATCTAGTGATGTGGCCGAGCACCGGCGGTGACTGAACCGCTTCTTGATACCCTATTATCGCCGTTATCACTAAGATGTTCTAAGCTGCTCTTTAACGACGCGTTCTAAAAATTGTGATAAAGCCGTGCTAGAATAGAGCGCATTTGATTCTTCGCTGCGAGTGTTTTTGGACTGGAAAGAAATTTGCACGTTGCGTTCTATACTCCCCTATGGAGGTTGTGCTCTTGTAATGACAATAGTGGTTGACCGAATGCTCTGGATCCAAGCAAATTGCAAGAAACATTAGCATTCGCTGTCAAGACCTGTATAATTTATCGTCTTGTAGTTCGCCCGATAACTTGAGTGGACACTATTAAAGTTTCAACTTTTTTCAACTGGTTTAGGAGCAATCCAGTGGGTCCTTCTTGCTATGAGGATTTGTTGAGCATTATATCTCACATTCAAGCCATTTGTGAAAAAGACGTGCCATTGACTTTACGGTCTTTCTGCTGTGAGTTTAACACCTCAAGGATGCAATCATTAACCTTGTCCATCGGCTCTCGTCAAAACACAACTGGAACATTCGGAGCTGTCAATTCTGTTGGGCGTAAAGGGCATTCGAAACCAATACCATCCTTATTGCCATCCCGTCTTAGTTGAATTTAGTCGCAGACCATTCTATTCATAAGCGTTGTCAAAATAGGTCAACATTCGTTTGACTTGGTTGATGCTTGCTGTTTAGAGAAGGTATCAGCAGTGAAGCGCGAATGGTATAATTGTCGACCATCGATTTTCACTACCACATTGTCTCATTCATGTCATGATATACTGGAGGCTAGCAATGAATAATTCGGCCGAGACGCTATAGCTCTGTCTAACTTCTTTTCTTGCATTGGTAGTGATACCTCTGAAGATTAATATTTAAGCGTGTAATCTTTGTGTAGGCCACGAAGGATTCCTACGCATTAAGTAAGAACTTCTGGCTTGGCATTGAGTAAGGACTCCTAGCTTTCATGATCGTATATGCTTAGACTGAATCAAAAATTTTGTTCATATTCATAAAACTGAGACAAAACAGTCCTCTGTACTCTCGCAAAACCACAGTGAGTCTTTTTATCAAATTAATGTAGTCCATAACATGAATCTTCTCGAAACTCTGCTCATTCGCATAACTGCCCTTCTTCCAGTGTGTCAGTCCTGTATAGGACGACTAGAGTGAAGTGTTCATATACGATAGACACCAAGCAGAATGGGAGATAGTTGCCAATTCAATACACGTCTTTTCTAACGATAGCACGGTATTGCTGGTCCTCGATTAACTGGAAACCCCGCATTTTGGCAGGTAATGCGTGCAGAACCGAGAAAGTGTGTTGATGAAGATTGATAAGAGAATCTTCCGTTCTTCAGCCCTTATGAACAAACTGTACTTTTTCACCTACAATTGCATGATGGATTTCGATAGGGCAAACAGTTGAATCAACAGATCTAATCGCATCTATTCTCTGTGATGGTAGGAGGACGTTATTATGAATGATCCGAGAAGTTATGGTGGAAAATGTTTTTCCATCAAAGCCAACTATTACATAAAAGCGTCGAGTCTTGAATTTGGAAAAATTTTGGTGGACTTTCAAATGCTCTTCTCAGATTCTGCACCTTGGTCTTAGCTGCTGCTTCTTCCTTTGTGAGATCCTCTCTTACCACTTTTCTGCAGCGCTTTGCAACTACGCACATGGATCCCCAACTACCTGTGATTCTTGCTATTTTACGCTCATATATCAGCTTACGTGTTCTTCAAACAAACCTGTATTGGGTACTTTCGCATCTTCGACTTCCGTAAAGCTTTCGTGGCGATACTGACTAAGAATTTGGGGGTTTCAAGCTTCAACTTAACGGATTCCCCTTTTTTCGCGAATAGCAGAATGCTGCACGAGAGAGACGATGGTCCGATTCCGTGTAGAGTTCTAAAAGCGACATCGGACAGGAGGAATCCTTGGCTTACTGAACTAGGAGCTTCCACATCCATCGTTTAGAGTGGAGCTTTCAAAATCTCGTGTAATCGTAGATGGCTATGATTGTCGTTGATAAACTCAGCATTCGCTCACTGTGTTCCATTCTATTCTCATTCTTGTGGTACAATGTGAGTTTTTTCAGGCGTCCCTCTAGGACCAATTTCTTCCGCTACTATTTCTAATGTTAATCTTGGCGAATGTATGGTCTTCGTCAATGAACTTTTCTAAATCCATATAAATGCTACGACATCGCCTTCGTCATGAATTGGTTTTAGTGCACGAACAACGGAGCTAAAGCAAGCAGAACCACATTGTCTAGACCGTTAGCATCCGATCTGAATTTTAGATGTTTGGACGAATCAATCTTCATGGTAAACTCGCTTTGACAAAGTAGCAGCACCATAGACACTTCTACTGTCACAAGTTGCAAAAAAACAGTATTTCTTAGATGTCACAGACAGTGTGAAATGAGCGGCTTCTTTTCGTCTCAACCATACCGATGACGTCGTAGTTTGTCTTTTTTGCCTGCAATATGAGGTCCACTATATACATTCGTGTAAAAGTATAAATGCATTATAAGGGTAGATCGCCGTTTATGTCCAATGCGATTTTGCCATCGCTACGGCATTGGGAGCTCTAATGAGTTTAGGAAAACCAGGCTCGTTTTTTCACGTGCTTGTCTTCGCAAACATAGCATACAGTTTGCTGAGTAGTGATCTTAACGGCTGGTTACCTTCGGATACCTAACCAGTTCTCTCAGAAGGCAGAGAGAGAGCTCGATTTTTGGAGTCACAATTAGTCGTCTCCCATGTAGCTCGACGGCGTTTATTTCCATTTACCTAGAAGAATTAAGATCTAGAAAAGTCGCACTGCAGGCAAGGAACATTTTCTGAATCCACCTGCGTCTCACAAGAGCATATAGTAGCTTTCAATCCACTTTTGATATCCATCATCTAAGGATGCACCACGTGCCTTCACTATCATCCGGACGATGATTCCTCTATGAGAGAGATCCTTAGTGAAATATTATAGGCTTTATTAATTCTACTGAGTTGATTAATCTATGATCAGTGCATGATACGACTGAGATCTCTTGAAAATTAGCGACTTAGTCGAAATATTTTACAGATAGTCAACGTCACCACTACGACACCAAGCACTTCAAGTGAGTTCAGGATGTTTTTTCTAACTTTATATAGATCATCTGACCGCGTTTGGTCATACCTATTCATCCTTGCCTTTTTGTACGCCCGATCGCTTACACTTTTCACTTTTATCTAGATTTTCCAGAGAAACAGAGACATGTTGTGATTTTGGCAGCTCTGAGCTTTAGTAACTTTTTTTGGATCTTCCTTAACCACATAGAAATGCCTGATTTAGCTATGTATAAACCTGACTCATAAATTATGGAATTAAAAACAGTTCTTGAGATTTCATACTTATTATTTGAGTCAATATATTATGCGGTCTTCTATGGGCATAGACGTGTTTCGGTCCTGACCAGCCTCGTCAGTCGGGCAGGTTCTTTGTCTTTAGCCAATTTTCTCAGAGTGCTCCAGTCCTTCACTTAGAATAAGCAAAGTCGAAAGATTTACACTGCTGACAAATTAGATAGATTACTATATCGGCAGTGCTATTCAGTCGATTACCGTTTCGGCACTTATCCTTTCTTTAGAGTCTTGAAAGATCAGGTTATCTAATATCCAGTCAGCCAAGCACTTCTGCTACTTCAACAGAAGAAATCACAAAATCAAATTTCAGTCAGATCAAGCACAAAAGACCTTTCTAACACTCCGCTTTTATGTGTCTACTACTGAGTTGTCCAAGTGATCTGATATTGAGACATTGTATTTGTCCCCACATGCATAACAGGTTGACAGTCATATAAGCTGTTGAAAAGTGTCTGGCCTCTTGGAGCATTCTATGATATCTCAGCCATTGTTACCGAGTTCTTAAAGCCTACCCTTTTTAAACAGTTCCTTGCAGCTCCTACCCGAGGAGCTGTACATCTGTAGCCACCGAAAGTGGCTATTTGCCGTGTCAATCAAGGACTAGCTTTTTCCTCTCTTCCTGTACACACACTGGCTGCTGTTTCAAGAATGTCTTTCAAAACGTCCTTTTCACATTTGAGCCATTTGATCCCATATGAAAAAACCAAGTAGCAATAAACATGTACGGCTTGCCGATACAGCATTTCACCGTTCTTTTAGATGAATACCCGAGCTATTCAATTCCAGAGGACCCGAAAAATATTTCACATAAAGGCGAGTGTTGGTAATGGTAGAACGGTTGGCATCAAGTATTGCTATAGCTTCCGTCTCTGAAGTGGAAGCCCCACTAATAGAAATTCGACCATTACTCGGCTGTAGCATATAGATGATTGCTTGATTATCTGTTCTACTCAGAGGAAACGGACAGTTTTTCGAATCTCTAAAGGAAGAGGTAAAATATATAAGGTTTACCCATGGGGACCCGAAAGAAAACTGGCTTTTATTTTTGGACGTCTGAATTGAACTATGTCAAACAAGTACGTTATGGTAGTGATAGTTAAGAAACTAAAATGTTGTGGACCATTGCCGCGCCTCACATGAAAAAAGGCGCATGTATAAACTACGGTTCAAACTTTAGCCATTGTGTCTACAGGAAGGGATGAGCAGGTAAAATTCCTAAAACTGGCCTGCAACTAGCCAATTCAATGGCTACGTAGAGACAACTCCTTGAAATATGTTCAGAGAAAGTAATATTCCCCATTACGATAATTCCAGCAAAAGCAAGGTACTGCTACTTTTGCGCTTTTTGAAGAAATAAGTGTGATTATTAAACTGTATCTGAAAAAGCACATCTTAGAGAAATCTGTAACACTGAAATATCACAGACTACTCTGAGACTCCAGCTAGTTCGCAACATCTTCTGTGGTCGTCTAAGAGTAACGCAAAAGCGCATAATATGTCATAAATGTAAAGAGGGTGATTCATGAGTACGGGTTCAGTTTATCTAATTTCGTGTAAAGCGTGCGAAGACTAGTACATCGCAAAATGGATAAATGGATTGCCCATTCTGTGTCTGTATAAGAGAGAGTACCTACTCGGGAAGCCTAATGCTAAGCCAAGTACCCTATGAGACGCAGACACATGAAGGGAAGGATTTTGAAGGTTAGAAGTCACTATCTTTGCACGGGAACATATAACATCAGCGCATAAGATTTTGGAAACATTCTGGATATTCAAAAGTTCGATTTTCTATGAACGTCGGCATTAATAAATGGTATGTGGGAATTGAAAAAACTTATCCTGATTAGCTTACGCGAGACTGATAGAGTTGTAGCAGGGATAGTTCGGTTGATGACATGTGGCATTAGACTATTTGAATAATTCGCAGAATTTTATATATACCACCCACGTCAGGTCAAAAGACTAAACGAAGAAAGGGCGCAAGGCTGCGAGTGATGGTGACGCATTCGTTGTTAGGTTTATTTTTTGATTTTAGCGTGAACATCAACGATTAAAACTCTTGAAGTATTTTAGACTATCACTGAAAACCCAGAAAAGAACCGAAAGAATGGATTCGTCACCATCACACGAAACTTCGCTCCTTTTTTTTCGTTTAATATTTTGACCTGATAGGTGGTATATAAAAGATCTAGGCGGTGTATATAAAATCCTTTAAATCATTCAAATAGTCTAATACTACATAGGTCCAGGATGTGAAGAAGATGAGTCACCGAAATGTCAGTCGAACTATCACTGTTACAATTCTATCAACCTCGCGTCGGCTAATCAAGATGAGTTCTTTCAATTCCTGTAACTCTGTATAAACTCCACTAATTTAAGCATAAACTGCATGTAGTGTCTCGTTATCACGTGTGACTCAGTGTATAAGACTGCTATTCCGATATGAGGAACGTATTAGCAGTTCATGCGACTCATGCTTTCTCTGCACATTTGGTCCTTACTTGACTAGCTTAGTAGAAAACTCAAAAAAGCCGTGAGTATGCTGATATATTTTCTCGTGCTTGATGCGACTAAAACCCTGGTTTGGTAATTCCTTCTGTAGAGTGATAGAGGTGTTTGGCTGACCAGGTTGTGCGTAACTTGATCATTTCACGCTGTGGGGATGGTGACATCATCGTAAAATGAGAATGAACTGTGTAATAAATGTCAAAACAAAGCCTACAGCAAAAATCTAGTGCATGAATCACAGAATAAAATTGGATCATGGAATTCCTAATTTTCTACTCTAAGTCGTACACGAGGTGTTACATTAAACTTTGTTTCACAGCTGACGTTTCGGCAGTTCGCCTTTTTCAGAGTCTGGAAAGGTCGAATTGTCCTGAATCCAATCAGTCAAACACCTCCGTTACTCCTATAGAAAAAATCATTGAGAAAACAATGCTCTTTAGATTTCAGCAGTCGACAACAGTTAATACATATGGTGTAAAACGCCAGTCTAGAATGAATGTTAAGGTTGGTTTGCCCGTCATGGCGTCAAGCCAAACTGCTTTGTATATATGACGTGACATCCAAGATCACTATGCTTTCCGCGTCTTTGACATATAAAACAAAAATGGTTTTTTATTAGACCACTAGCAATATATTTTGGTAATTGGTGGAGCGTCAAAAACTGAGAAACTTTATATTCCCACTTTTATTAAGAAATGATCACTTCGCGATAATCTTTATGTGTGCTTTCTTAATGGCTAATGGGCTAACATAGTTCCCAGGCATCAAAACTCTCTGCCACACGACCATTTCCGGTTTTGAACTACATGATCAAAATTTTAATAGAAACGTTCAGCATGTGTTGATCTTGTGAATCCTCGTACTGGCGTGTCTGATTGTCCGAATAGAGCGAATCTATGCAACAACGCAGTTTACTTCACACTGATGACGCAACAGTGTCCAAAGACGTGCAATCGTTGTGGTAACGCAACAGCAGTAGCACCAGGTGACAGATTTAAGGTTATTCGAAATGAGAACACAACTAACATCCGTGTACAGCTGAATGATGCGACAAAAGACTCTAGAAAAGTGTTTCTTTTATCTCACTTTTTTGCTATTGATAACGTGGTTGCTGTATCTATTGTCACTGTTTTCACTCTCGTTTAGACAGTACATAAAATTTATTTGAGCCATATGTTTGCTTCTCAATTACTATCAAAGTATTACTTTTTACTATGTGTCTATTATTATATTATTACTGTTTTTACATGACCTATCTTTATGTGTTTTGTACGGAACCCAGCATTTCTATCAAACGCTATCACAATTGCTCTCCACGGTTGTTTACAGTATGGTTTAAATGTAGACATTGATTGTTAAAATTATGTTGACATACCAAACTTCTTCTGATGCTCAATGATTCTACTCACTATTGATCATTTCAGCTTGTGCCGATCTAGTAAACCCACGAACTGGGGTATCTGATTGCCCGAGATTGCAATATCTCTGCAACAACTCAGTTTACTTCACATTGATGACACAGCAGTGTCCGAGGACTTGCAACAGATGTCCGGGAACGATAACTACAACACCGATTTCAACTACGGTCTCAAGTTAGTTTCTATCAATTTTGAGAAAGGGTAAGCTTATCAAGAATACAAGTGATTTAGACTGTATCTTTCTCGTCCATTTCGTGCTTTATTGTTTCAGAAAGCGTGGTAGCCAAAAATCCGTAGTATCTTGCAATTACGAGAATTTTTTTTTTATTATACTTTTCATAGCTGCAATGAATTGTATATCCGAGAACGCTGAATGATATGAAACTCTGAGACTCAGGTGAGATACTCGTGTTTCATCTTTATCCAGGGCGTGTTTTAGTCACTACACTACCGAGGCTCTTGGTTTCCTTTTCACTTTCTCTACAGTAGATAGTGTCGAAGGTGTGAATAACCAATCGTCGACGGGTTTCGTCTGGTATGTAAATATAACATTAGACTGCCATAGACAGAGTTTTTTGCGTCTTCTTCATATTTTTAGTAGTCATTCGATGGCTTAAACCTCGGCGATTTAGTATTGCAGTTGAACTTTGAAAAGCGCTTAGATATTCTTCTGTTGCGGCAAAAGATTACGTTTCACTTTTGACTCATTGCTTGCCCAAACACTGTTTATGGATTGCTTTTTAAAAGAATTCAGCTCAAATTCGATAACTTGAAAATCGATGAATCTAAAACTAAGTTTGGAGTTTTGAAGAGGTGTTTTGACAAACGACAAAAGATATCATGTTTCGCAGAAATATACACCAAAAGCATAGGATCGTGAAAAGAAAATCGTGAATATCAATATCAGAAAAAGACCAGCAATTTTCTTGAAGCAGAGGAAGACCTTTGAGATAAATAGCGATAAATGTGTACTTCCGGGGTGGTAGTCAAATCGCTGCGCAGTGCACGATTTTTTTTATTTGATTTGAAAACTCTTCCTTAGTTTGAAAAAATCTTTGGACTGCTCATATTTGGTTTACAAAGGAAGCTCTTTTCTATTCATATATATCAACCTCAATTTTCATGCGACAATCCAAGTAAATCCGCTGTGGTTTTCAATCGACGAACTGACTACTCCGAGTGCGAGACGTAATCTTCTTTTTGCTCTTATAGCACTTAATGAAGACCTTTCTAGAAATCATATACAGTTTCGAAATTACTAAGATTTATGCTATTAGGTCTAGAGGTCTAATAGAAAGCTGTCGATAGATTTATAATATAAGCGAGCCATGTGTGGAGCTTATTTTCGCTGCTACAGTGCATGTACAAGACCTTTCTAGTTGCCGAATACTCCGACAAAATTGGCGAGATTTAAGCTATCGATCATTTATTTCAAATGGGATCAAAATTTTCTGCTCAGTGGAAAGATCTCTTAACTTTTGTGTATCGAAGGATACATGTCGTCCCAAACGATGTAGAAAACTTCCATGTAAGGATACGATCATTATAAACACATACCGTCACCTTAGTCCGCCTGGTGTGACCCTGAGGTTTTAGCAGCTGCCGTGTATTCCTTCCTGGTGCCTCAGTACCAGAGGCTCTTTTGTGTTTGACCTTTTACAGTCAGCGTATACGTTGCTGTTCTCCTTACGTGGCGATTGGTTTTTCACGGGTGGCTTAATAGTCTCTTCCGAAAGACAGGGAGAGATCATTTATTAAAGGCAACACGTAGCCGCCCTACCTCCCCACGCAGTTTCCAACCGCATGATTGCAGGCTTTTAGCTATATGACTTGTGGAGGTAAGGATACGTCAAACTGCAGAAACAGCGAATCCATGCTGCAAATCCACCTTCGTCTCTGGAAAGCACATTGTCGCTTTTGATTTGCGTTTAGTTCACCTGTCCACCACTTGGGAATGCACCACACATCGCCGCTACTTACGGGGCAGAGATCTATCAATGGGAGAAATCAGTGGATGGATGTACTAAATATTCTCGGTGTTAATCTATATCTGAGGTACGCACCATGCATTCTTTCAATTTCCAGCTTCGCATATATATATATATATATATATATATATACTCAAATATGTATATACTATAGATATATCTGTATAAACTATATACTACGCTATATATGTATATACAATAGATGTATATATATACATATGTACTCGCATTATGCATGTATATATACATAATAGAATAGAGTGGTAAGCATATATATATATATATATATATATATATATATATATGCTTAACATCATTTGATATAAATTTGTATCATCATACCACGCTAAATGTGGTTAAGCAAAAAAGAAATCTAATTATTAGTCATCATTCGACAACTTAAATCTCGGGGGACTGCTCCACCGCTTTTTTTTTTGAAAAGAACTTTTTATAGGGCTGTAGCATTCAAAATAGAATACGATAAGCAAATGAACGTGTAGAGGAAATCTTGTAGAATCAACAATCATAAGTGCTATCTGGAGCTTCTTTCAAAGCAGAAAAAAGTGTCAAATTCAACAACAAGAACCTCACTACATAGGTGACTTGCGTGAGTGAGATTAGTAGTCGCGTATCGATCCAGAGCCGATATCCCACACCTCTGGCAAACAATGCGCCGCTTATGAGAAACTCAATATCACTTTCATTACTACACTTCAGCAAAGCTGTCTTCCTAGAAATAAGCGTACCTTTTGAATCGTCAAAATGGCCAATTCACAGTCTGTTGGCTGACGCAACTAGGTGGGCTGATGGGGTGATCGATCGATTATCGTGCATTTAAACGTGTCGAGAAAGTTTCGTAATCTGAATGCCCTCGAGTCAATGTTGGAAGCACTTAGGACGTTCTCACTTCTTGAAATCCAGCAAAGTGATTATATTGATGATTGACTTATCCGTATTCATGGTAAAATGAAGGTATTTGAAGTCCTTTAGTAGCAAAGTCGTGCGTTATTTCTGAAGTTTTTCTTTTATAAAGAAAAACCAATTTCTTATCGAATGGCAAAGATTGCACTTTTATAAGACCAATGAAAATCGATAAATCATCGCATCAGTCCATGCAGCCGCCTCATACAGCGGCCCGTGAGCTGGCCAAAGATCGATTACTTGCGGGTGCAAATTCAATTTTCTTTTTCTTGCTGTGGTGCAGAAAAACCTTCTTTTCAGAAAATTAGCACAGCGTTGGAATGAGCAAGCATATATATATATATATATATATATATATATATATATATATATATATATATATAAAGGGCTCATAATTTTGCGGCTTTGATGGGAGTATCATGATGTTGTAACTATATACCTAAGAATACTAGGTGATATGCTCAAAATATCCAGACAGCATATTTTAAGCTTTTCATGAGGCCGGTTATGAGCACTTATACCAACACACGTGTTTCGGCCCTGCAGCCTCGTCAGTTGCACAGTGTCTATCGTTTGTGCCGATCTCTTTTGGGAGTGGTCCCCTTTGAATAAAGGTCTCGCTGACGAACACATTACACCGCGTAAAAAGGTGTAATATGCTGAAGTCTGCAGGAGTATATGGAAAGTATGATATACTTAAGTCTGAAAGAGTGACAGCAAAGCAAGCGCCTCAGTAATCTGGTGATTATCAAGCTAGCCCGCTGATGAAAGGCGAGTCAGTTTCCACCTAAGGTTCAGTTTTGTATATAACGCAGCACTCTTTGATCCTATGTCTTTCGAAAGGTTTGCGATAAAGGCTGTTTGTTATGCTAAGTCTATGTACTTGCAGCGATGTTCAATTTATGGTTTAATGCATTTTGAAGGCCTGATTCCTACACTGTTTAGATTGTCGGGATCTCGTCAATCCCACGACAGGAGTGTCTGATTGTCCGCGAATGGCCAGCTACTGCAGGAATGCGTTATATACAACACTGATGAGACAGCAGTGCCCGAGGACATGTGGATACTGCGTTTGATTTCGTGGAGAACAACAGTCAATAACAAGCACTTTTTATGAATTCTCGCTTGAGAAGACTTCGTGCCGCATATCATAAAGTTTTCTTACCTGTTCGTAACAGCCTTTATGTGAAGAGACATTATTTTTAGGTGAATGTTTTTCTTACAATGCATAATTGCCGCAATTTCTAACATGTCTACGTCAAAGGGAATGTTTGTGCAGTCGCATTTATGAATTCATATATGGTTGTTGAGAGGCTTAGAGATGGGGTGCAGTGTATAACGTATGGCCGTTGGTTTCATTCTGCCTCTCAAAGTAACCAATAACTCAATGTCGCGGATCCGTTTAAGTGCGTCAAAATTTTTTGGTTTGCTTCATGAATAGTCTTTCTTAACACACACATCATTTTGTTGTTTTTGACCCTCCCATTTATTCATTTGGAGAGGAACTTGGCCAAGTGGTCGTGATGTTAATCGCGGTGAGGGGCTGATATTTTCTACTAACGCTCTCCGGTAGACAACAACGAACGTCCCATGGAGCGCCACAGCAGGCTACCCTCGAGATTCCAAGGAGGCGTGCTCAACCAGTATTCCATGACGTTCAAGAAGAATACGAAAAAAACGAATCGAATGCTAAAAGTACTGGAATCTGCGCAGTGAATAAAAATCTGTGAGACAGAACAAATAAAAAAATTATCCATTGGAGACAAGGCGTATAGAGCCCTCCAAGAGGTAAAAAATGTTCTTGGCTCAGGTCGAAAAAAATTGATCTGAGGTGACGCGAGGTCTTGCGTAGCTTCTATATACTTCTATTTGCAAGTAGTTTTAAGATTTTTGGCATCTATACAACGATTTCCTATGCAAGGAAATCCTTTTCTGTTACATTTTTGTTCTCCATGCATGCCTAAAGGTTTCTTTGTTCAACTCTAAATTTTCAGCCAGCTTTAAAATTTCATAGATGAGAGCCGTTCAGTTTACCGTAGCGAGATTGAAAGCCGCAGTGCAAAACTTACGCCATTTCATAAAATTCTAAAGAAAAAGTATCTGACTCGACTCGGAAAAAGAACGAAAAAATCCAAAAAAGAGCAGAAAATTGATATGCAAAATTCCGGAATAAATTATGCGTGGGCCTATATTTTAGCATAGACCCCTCTCATCCATGGACTTTTAGAGCAGTGTAATAATATGGACGCAGACTGGGCTAACCATTTTCCCCAATGTATTCCTCCCACGTGCCTTACATGGAACTAGATATATCGTACTTGAACTCAAGCAATAAAAGCAATCTTTGCCGGTAGATTTATTGCGTTTTGCATAGGCAATCGTACGTGCGTTTGCGCACCAGCGTGCGTTTTGAGATGTTTGGTGGTATTTCAGCTTCTACCCTATCTAAACTGATACCTTCCAAGCGGCG
The DNA here is from genome assembly GCA_019055375.1 of Parelaphostrongylus tenuis. Lineage (NCBI taxonomy): Eukaryota > Metazoa > Nematoda > Chromadorea > Rhabditida > Metastrongylidae > Parelaphostrongylus > Parelaphostrongylus tenuis. Next base: position 21,894 of record JAHQIW010006697.1, on the reverse strand, counting down.
TTTTGCTGCTGAGCTTGTTGGGCCTAAAATGATGGGCGGTATAAACAAAATTTTGTTTCACTCATTAGAATTAGGTGCATCGTTTTTCCTCTAGATCTGAATCGAGAAGCTGGTACCGTAATATTGCAAGTTGAAATAACTATTTTTCATAATCAATCAGAACTAACTTTATTTGACCGCTTTCTGCGGTAGTATGATGTCACAATAAACCCATTAATGTAGAGTGGAGTGAAAAACATTTGTGTCAGCCAATTTTCGAACCCAGATTTCACTCTTTCCAGGAGCGCGTGCTAAACCTTTGCACTAAATCATACCACCTCAATAGGCGATCAAGTGAAATGAATTCTGATTGACTATCGAAACCCAATATCTGTCAGCTTGAGTGGGTTTAATCTCAATAGTGACTGCCCACGCCAGACCGTAGACTGTTGGCTTTTGACAGATAAAGCGTTGTAGCGTAGAATGAGTGGCGTCAAAACGGGCTTAGCTAGTGCAACGCTTCAGCCCGCGCTCCCGAAAAGAGTGACATCTGGGTTTGAATACCATGGCGCAAATGTTTTTTTCGCTCCACTCTACATTATTGGGTTTTCTTTGTGCCAAGTTTGAGAATTGCTATATATGCTCTTTTCCTGCCACATATTTGGGATTTTGAAAGCATTTTTTTTTCCAACAGAAGCGTTTTGTGAGTAGGGTGGAAGAAAGGTAAGAAACAGTATTTTACTATTACTTGGCTTTCGCCACCACTTTGTGTTGCAAGTGGTTCCGGACAGGTTAACGTCAACGTTAAAAATGGTTGCATCAGAATGTCAAGTTTGAGTCAAATTGCTATCAGCTTCTCTCGGAGAAAGTTTGTGGACTTCAACTGCTCATTCCAAAAATTAAAACACTGCCCGTCTCCTCTTGTGTAAATAGTATGACAAAACAGTCATTCTTATATCTGTGCAATATAGTTTTGTCGAAGATCGATTTCTAGGCTTCCGCTTCAGATATAAAGATTACACGTCTGAAACAAGTCGCTGTCCCATAAGCAAACTCATCGGTGCAGAATGATGCTCCGTGTATTATCATAGAAGGCGAAATCGTCGATACATCATCAAACATTGATACTATCACAACTACTGCTATTATCAGCCTCGTCGTAGCTGAATAAGACAAGTTCTTAGGATTTACATCATTGTTAATGGTAGGCTTTGTTGCTACGTGCGATTACTCTGGATCTACAATTTTCTAATAACGGACTTCCCTTATATTAGAAGAGGATTGTCCGACTATCTGAGAATCAAAAAATGCAGAATTGATCGCCACTCTGGCGGTTTTGAAAATTAACTCCAATGTTCAAGACTTTTTTCAGGCCTATGCCTTAGAGAGACAGGAGATTCGCATGTCTAAAAAGGGACTGTTTCTAAAGTTCCTCGATCAAAAGCTTTTACTTCAAATCTCCGGAAAATTCAGAAAAAATTTCTGTTGGACAAGCAAATCGTCCGTGAACTAGCGTTGTCTTGAAATTCTCGCAAACACCTTATGCCGGTCAATGTAGTATTGAAAACCAAAAGTTGAGCATATTGGTCCTTTTTCCAACCACCTTAAATACATGTTCACTTATTTTTCAGGCGCTTCCTCCACGAAATTGCATTTGCAAGTCGAACTGCCTGATCATGAATGTCATATTAGTGGTTGCAGTGCTCATTATAGACATAAAGTAGCTGTAGTAATTTAACATATACTCTACTGAGAAAACTTATAACGACTGTTTATAGAGCTGAGAAAATCACAAAGACATGTTCTATTTAAATTTGCTGATGAGCTGGAATGAGTTTGTTGGCATAATATCTAATTACTAAGATTTTGGCAAATCTCACCATTTTTGAAAGTTGGAAAGAGTCATACTAATGTACAATGCATTCCGTCAAATATGCGCAGTGTGAAGTTTTTGAGTTTTTGAACAGCTCCAAGCAATAGATGGATCTGTAATAAAATAAGATGTCTCAGTGGATTTGTTAGAGATTGACATCAAACTTTTCTCTAATTTCGGCGTCATCAGTCACTCATAAATTATTGTTGATCAAAAAAACAACAAGAACTTGGTCAGAATAATTTTATTCGGTTGGGTGCAAAGAAATGTGCAACTTTCTGACGTCTTCGTCTTCCTCAAAGCCGCAATCATGCAAATAGATGGCCCTGTAGTCTTAGCCTTTGTTGTCGAGAGTCCAATTTTTTGATGGGACACTGTTCTAATGGAAAACCTCACTCTGCGATGCTCTTGATCATTATTATCAACAATAGTCTTGTATACATATACGAAGTCCATACTGAGGACGAATGACTATGGGCAATCGACTCGAATCATCAGCTTCGAGGATAAAATGATGCCAAACGTTAGCCGATTCAACCTTATTCCTATCAACTTGATGTTGTCCACATAGTCTTCAAAAGTAATGGTCCTTATTCACCGGTCGATGAAACCACCCGATGAGACATCTAGTCATCTACTGGCCTCTTTCGTTATAAACCGGTGGCAGACTCTCGAGGTTCACTGATAAGCTTTCTTTCGCGAAAATATCTTGCTTTACTTGTTTAATTCAAATAGCTATGATCTGACTATGAACAAAGAGAAGAAGGCAACAAATCAAAGAAATGTGTCATTATTACCAACACGAAGAACATTTCTAGAAAAATTATTCCTTTTGGAGGTGTATTCAAACACGTGTTTGAAGCTCTAAACGCAGTCCTACACGTCAAGTAGGGCATCATTGCATTTCGCTCTATGCGCATAGTCTGTGTCTTCACTTCAATATCCACACAAGTCTTTGAAAAAGACACGGAAACTCAACGCAACTTTGCAGCTCAACGTGAAAGTTCAGAAATGCTCAGTTCGAGTCACTAGGTCTCATAACGTAACTCAACTGCCGCATTCCATTCTGAACTAAATCCCATCTCGACTAGTTCGAACTGCTTTCTATGTTTCAAAATTTTATGTTCATTCAAAACTCTGACGTATTGCTGGACAAACTTATTGATAAACAGCCCCTTCCTTGTTATTTCAATAATCTTAATTGTTTTTTATTTCAGTTTTAATTTAATTTAATTTTAAGAGGATGATTTGGAAACACTAAATCTGACAGTGAAATCATGCTCTGCGCTGCCACTCAAAACCTGGTTCTTTTTAATATTAAACTAGTGAAGAAGTAATGGTGGTTTATACATTGCTTAGTGCGTCTCCCTAATGAATTTTTTGAACAGTCACTACACTGTAGGTTCGTTAGCAGCTCTTGAGCCAAATGTGTTTTTGATGTTGCGATTTCTTCCTAGTGCTTTACAACATACTGAACTCACAGTGTGAAACCGTAATTACTTTTGCACCAACCAACATCATTTCATAGTCTATAAAAACTATGAAATAAACAGCAAGTAGTACATTAATGTGCTAATGGAAAGAAAACATAAAACGAGAAATGTGTATCAAAATGAAGTGTAACATGACCACATTGAATCAATGATTTATTCCAGTATCAAACGGCGCATTCCAGAAAGTATAAACTGCAGTAAATTTTCCAGCAGCTGGATAGCATTGTCATGTGATGCATATTTTCCGTATAACAAAACGTCTCCAATGAAGACATTTTTCTCACTACTAGTATACTTCATCAGTTCTTAAATTTTTGATGCAAATGGACTTAGCCTAGCTGTAACTCAACGTCACTCATAAAACTCGTTTCGAGAAATGTGGAATATGGATGTAAATCTAGTGGTAAAGTGCGGTCTGCAACATTCTGAAGAATCAACAGCAATGGCAGTTTTTTGAGAATACGAATGAGTCTTATTCGAAAGCAGATACATCAGTAAAAGAAAGAATAAAATCAGCAAATGAAATCAGGCACACGTCTAGCTTTCTGTTATGAGAATCGGTCAGTTCATGCAGTATAGATTATAATTGAAATAAGAGCAGCATACAATGAGTTATAAGCGAATGATTGCCGCACGTCATTGCAGAGATCACCTTCACAAAAGCACTGTTGAACCTTGATTATTCTGCAAGACACTATTCTTCAAAACAAATTAGAGAAATTTCCATTTTTTTGAAAATATAAGCACATGAGCGTAGGAATCGCATAGGGAAATGGTAGATGAGCGGTTAAAGAAATAATTGCTCTCATCATTGCAGGCTAGCCACTCATAAAGAATATTAACTTTTAGGATAATAAGTTCTATAACAATGCAACTAAAAGAAGACTAGTTCCAGCTCACTATAGCATTTTTTTTCAGATATTTCTATAAGTTATGTAGAAAAGTAGTGGGATAGCATGATCACAAAACGGCGCTGTTTTCCTAATTGAATCTGAAGTACTTGCGAATTCTTGCGTAATATAGATTGAAAACGCACCCATGTAAATCAATTTCTTTACAGCCAACCGTTCGATCATCATCCTTTTCTGCACAGCGCTTCTCTACGTAGTACGTGCCATCCTTTAAGAAATATATAAGTTCATTCAACTGTTGTGAAAGGGTGAGTCTTTAGCAGTTGTCACTTAAGAGGTTTTGTTTTGCCACACTGACCGCATTCTCTCCTGTTAAAGTTAAACAGCCATAATAATCTGGGTCGCAAGAGATATTCCTCGGTTTACCACGGCAGTGCGGAGTGGGAGCAGATAGGAATACTCCGCAGTAGTAGCAGACCAATCCAAGGCATAACGGCAGTGGTATTAGCAGTATTAGTAGTCGTTGGAACATCTAAAAAGTTGAGATTCTTAGTTCTAGGTTCTAGAGTTTCTAGAGAAAGAGGTTCTAGAGTTGAAATTAGATCACTACAAAATTGAGACGACCTCAAAAATAACGATTTCGATACTGCTGAAGATCAACAAAATTTCCATCTAAACAACAATGGCATAGTTTATCCAACAAATCATGGGCATGAGAATCGTTACAGTCCAAATTCCTTTTGTACAGACAACATCTGCATCGATTTATAAAAGCATAAAAGCAGTTTTATCACGATACTATGTCAGTCAAAGCTGAGCTCCTAATGGACTTGTTGAACGATCAACATGCAACTACGACAGAGCACTTTTTTAGCACTTTATTTGATCAATCATCACAGTTTTTTCTTTTTCTTTCACGGGCCGATCCCATACTTCTAGCATTCACTTCGTTTTTCGTCTTCTTCTTGAACAGCGTAGAATACTGGTTGAGCGAGTCTACTTGAAATCTCCAGGATAGCCTTGCTGTGGCATTTCAAAGAGCGTTATTGTTGACTGTCGGAGAAAGTGGGTGAGGGGAGGGGGGGGGGGGGATGAGGGAATGGAACTCGGCTTCACGCGCGCCGTGACGAGCATCACAACAACTCGGCTGTGGCGCCCCAATAGGACAGAGGGGATCTCAAAAAAAAAAAAAAAAAAAAAAACGACAGAGGGGTTTCAAAAAGTCTGCATCGGAATAAAAAGAATTATGAAAAAGTCCTTAAATAGTACAGAGTAATGTCAACGTCATCGCCAAGATTAGATTGGAGTGAATGTCTGAAGCAAGAAAAATGTCTTGTTCTGTGCTGGAAACCAAAATCGAAGAATCTGATCCCCAACTCATTCTCTGACATGGTTTTATAGGACAAGCAAAAAGTCTTCTCAAAGAACAATGAACGAATAGTTGCAGTATGAAGATCTTTACATCGTAATGTGTATCTTGTTACAATTACTTTCTTTTTTCCAAGGGACCATCTATCATGTTGGAGAATACTGATCCTGTATATAGTTCCGAAACGATAAATATCGAGCGTCTAAGTACCTACGCCAATTATCATCGTCACGTTCGTTCACCTTTCCCACGTTACTAGCCAGCAAGCAAGGTTAGTTACAACAAGTCACGGTGACTTTTACTTTTATCGAAAAAATCGTGTACGACGCCAGCAATTATGCCTATTTTACCTAGTGGTCCGATTTCTACAGTATTTTGTTATCATCATAGCCAGATCATTATCCTAAATACCATAATGAAACTTTCTTTGCACAGCTGATTATATCTACGTCGGTGGAATGCTGAATGAGCTGAGAATGAGCGATATGGAGAGCTCATGACAGCATCGTAAATTTGATGGCGAGGACAATAATCACTGTGACCTCATGTCTACTTTCTCCTCACGATTTCTTATATTTCAGCATAGCAGCTTGGAACCTGATGGCAGGAGCAAGGAACGACGAGCCGTCAGATTTATAGATAACCTATTTTAGGAATAATGTGCATTGCACAGATGAAGGATAGAATCTGAGCTTTAACCTATGTCGATTTTCAAAGATGATGTTATCGTTTAAGCGAAGAATGTGTAAAATGATGTAAAAATTGTAACGCGTCACAGAACTGGCATTTTTCTTGATTAGCAGATGCGAAGTTGTTAATGATAGGATTTATTGGGTACAACGTTTTACAATTATATAATGGCTGACGTTTCATCGTTATCGTTTTCTTTGGTGTCAGGAATATCAAGCTAACATATAATTTATACAATCTAACATTTTCATAACCTCGGCAGAAAAAAAAATGTCATACATGAGTTTTGAACTTCAAATTGATCGATATTTTGCACACAGTTTGAAAAGGAATTCATTCAATCCACCACTCAGAAAATTGGATCATTTATTTGTAATATTTCTCAAAAAACATAACAGCTCTGAGTTAGCATTGAATTTTCATATTCCTTGTCATTTCACTGACACAAAAAAGCATCATTCTGATTGATAACTTACACATAAATCTATCGCACCATAATCTTGGATTTGATCATCATTATAAAATACGACATCTGAGTGTAACAGTGCGATCTTTAAAAAAGGTATAATCAGAAAATAGCCGGTGTGATGGATTTCACAAAGTACTGCACAAATTTGGATATCCATATAGCACTGCTCAGAAAAGAAACAGGGAAAACAAAATCTTCAAAGTATGAAAATAAATGTCTCACATATTGAATAACAGATACGAGAAAACAAAAGATTAGTGTGACTGAGAACTGCATGAGCATCTCATACAATCAATGAGGCATGTGTTTTCGTTTTGTAAGGCGGATTAAAGGACATCAAGAACAAAGCCGCTTCATGTTTTTTCTTCGTAGATTCAAAAAGAAATGTCTTGAGAGTTGTTGTTCTCAACAGTAGAAAGAATGAAGTCCAGTGCATGAAGAAGAAATTGGAATTACACGAGTGTGTAACGAAAGAGGAACTTAAAATGGAAATGATGGTTTCTATGATAAAAAAAAGCCGTGGTGTATATATCGAAGTGACTAGGGAAGCCACAGCGCACTCATGGGTTCATATCTTTGATTCCACTAATGATCTAACACATATACTAATTCGGTATATTGTCACTACGTTATGAAGCTATTAATAGAATCGAGTATACATCGCTCTGAGGAGTAAATCAATATCAAGCCTTTTCCATTTTATTCTTTCCTCTTTCTCCCTTCTTATAGTAGTAGCCAAAGGCATGAAATTGTACAACACCTTATGATTTTTTGAGATTTTTTTCAGTCTACACGTTCTCCAAATAAGCTGTGAGGGGTCCATCATTTCTTCATTTGATTTATTACCACGTGCTCATTGTCTACATGATCACCCAACTTTTTGCTGGTAGATTAGGCCGCTCTCAAGGATTTTTCTTCCTTCGCTAAGGTTGAATGCTGTCTCAGTCGACTCTTCCAGAAGTCTTTGTATAGCCAGGTTAGACGATTCCTATATGAATTGCAGAGTGACTGTTGTTCAAACAAATGTAGTGATTATTTTGTGAGCTTGAAGAGATGAGAGGCGTGAGCCGGAGCGATTTGAACGACCACCGTGCTCTTGTGGTCGTTACCATTACCATTGCACTATCTGATCACTGTCTCACAGATCCAAATATGAAACGGCGAAGACGTACTAAATTTTGATCACCAAGTTCTCACTAATTCTGCAATTTCTTTCCGACTATGAGTGAAAATGAGATCGGCAGGACAAAGAAATGATGGCTAATAATTTTGCAGATTTTCAAATACATAATATTTGTGACTAATAGGACGACTTTTTCACGAAATTAGAAGACTTTCTGCAATTTCGAGATTTCAGAACATTCATCATAATACCTACTACATCTCTTCTAACATCTTGAATACCGATGGCCTGTACCACTCGGTCACGTGAAGTAACATTGCTTTTATTTTATAAGCGATAATCTTTGTGTAATTCTGTTGCTGTAAATAGTGCTTCTCAACTGTGCACATTATGGTGCCGTCTTCATCATTAAAAGTCTTCCTGCTTAGAGAACAAACTAGTCCAAGAAAGTTTTCTTCTGCATATCCGTAAGTGAAGAACAAGTTGCTTTGACAGAGACTGGCACTCTCATTTTTGATGATTATACCACAACTGAATAAACAAAGAACCTTTGTGTGGGGAGAAACGGCCAAAGAATCGATATGAGTTCATACTGGCCGATTTGCTATTCCACGCACTAATTTAAGCCAACTCACGTTGGTCTCTAAGTGGCAACAATCTCACCTCTGTTCCGAGACGATTTTTAGATGTCAATTGTAGGTATTGAAATTAATAACTGCCCGTGTCCTGAATGATTGGAATACAGTACTAGCTACTATACCGCGTTCTCGTTACCAGTGAAGAAATCGAACGGGCACCTTAAACTCCATCTTCCCTTCATCACTAAAAGCTGCTCAGTGGACTCCGTTCGCACAAGCAACACGAGAGGCATTATAACTCTGACACGATGTGGTTCCAAAGTGCCCTTGAAAAAATTTCTGTATAGGACAGCTGACCAATCTATGTGGTGGCACAGGCTTATTCCAGGTGGGGACGGCAACGCTCAGGCGGCATTCGGTTACAACAAGACTCAAAATTTATTTTCAATAATTGCTTCACAGAAGCTTCTGTATAGTTTTCCTTAAAAAATCAGCCACTATGACTGCTACATCAGCGATAATCGGCAATCTTGCTCACGAAATTGCTGTAGATTCTAATTGTGGGTACTTTTTGACGGCATAGTCCTTCACGTAGACGCAATATTTCTAGTTGAGAGTTCACAGCAGTTTTCTCTCGAATTCGTAGTCGCATCGAGGCGAATCCAGTGGGGTGAGCACCTCAGAAATAAAATAGAATTGATTAGTGCTGTAGACTTTACAGCTTGTCAATGAGATAAATTATTCCTAATGTCAACAAGATTTGCCTGCTAGATTTCCAAGCTAGATTTTTCATCGAATCTGAAAGACGAGTGCTTTAAGAGGCACTGCAGAGCACCAGTAGGAAGTAATTGGATTATCAAATGCAACCCATTTCATCTTGAAAATGAAGGGAAGATTTTTTATATTTTATTGTATCGTATGATACTGACAAAACATTACTTTGTTTTCTCAATCGTGTTAATATGACCATCCAACTGTAGCAGTTTGTCTATTACTCACACTTCTTCACCTCCTTTTTATCATCGACACATTCGGAGCACGAATTTATGAAGAATTATACAATGCTCATTATTAATTCAAGAGGCACATTCATATAGTTGGTTACTATTTGTAACGAAAAACAGAGCAAAACAACGGCATAGTGCAATTAGCTCAGTTTTGTGCTGTCATTCCATAAGCACAAAGCCATAGTTTGATCCAGCGTCAGATCAACCAAATTTTTGATCCTCTCAAAGTGTGAAATTCGCTAACCAAACATGTCTGTGAAGCTCCTTTTTGTTAAAAATCCAGAATCTCTATGGCACAACTATCTCACAATGACCTGTATACGACTCGACCTGTACTCAAAAACGCTCGAAAAGACCAAAGTTCCTTAAACAATAGCGGAATTCGCACGCGAATTCGAAAACATTTGTGGCTGATAGACGAAGAAAAAAATTGAATGGGAAAAGTGCTTGGATCCATATAGTGTTTGTCAGGCTAAGTCACATGAAATCGAGCATAAATGAATAATTGAGTTGCGTGCTTCGCTGCTCTTTTTCAGCCACGATCTTTGATTGTAGGATTTAGTACAGAACATCTCATTTCATAATGGGCTACAAATGACAAAAATCGTGATGAAAGTTCTTCACAAGCATTTTATGAGTACGACCTTTCTCAGCGTTTGCTCACCTACGAAGTTCACGTGTATCAGTAACCCTTTCGAGACCGCCAGTTTGTAATAGACACAAAGTGCAAATCGCCTATTTTGGTATTTGATGAGGGTTTTTCCACGTTTTGGGTTTTTTTTTGTTCTGTTTTTTTTGGGTTTTTTTTGGAAAAGTTGGGTTTCTTGTAATATTTCTCTATTTCAATGTTTTTTACACACTCGTATGGCTTTATTGCAAATATAACGTCTATGTTTGAAAAGAAAAGCTCTCTTTACTACGAAATCACAGTGATGTTGGTATTCTGCCAACCGTAATAAGTTGTACAAAGAATATAATGATGCAAATCGGTCAGTTCCGATAGATTTTATCATAAACAACACTTAAGAGTTATAGTAGTGACTGAGAATTGGAAAACAATGTTTCCAAGTATGTCGAAAGAAGCTGTCGCACAATGCATGCGAGGCCAGGTCATCGATAATTCTTACCATAACCAAGTTTTATAGCAGGGATTTGTTCATTTCTAATAATTCATATAATGATGCACACGAGGAAGATGGAAACTTATGAATTACAGAAGATTTCTGGGCAAGAAGGGTCAATGGTATTTAGGCAAACTAGTAAGTATAGCAGAGCTACCATTTTATCATTGTTTCAGCAATCCAACTTTTATTTATAGTCTGGATGTTGAGATCTATTCTTTCCTGGCAATCGAAGTCTGAAAATTACAATGCGCTGGATTGGCTGCTGTATCAAGCTCATAAAATATGATAAATTCACATTAACAACAAGCTAAACTAATTATGCATATTCTAGGTAATGTAATTGTACTGCGTATTGGAGCAGTCATCCGTCTTTTAGAAACTCCTTCCCAGGAATAGATTTCATGTCCCGACGTAGATTTCTAGACATTTTGAGGAATGAATTTTACCGACAACTTCAAGTGGGATGGAAATAACAGGCTGCACAAAATCAAAAAGCCCCTAAAACTTCTAGTGGGAATTGCCAAGTTGCATTTGAACCTGGGAAGAATGTATGCATCGACGAATCAATGGTACCCTTCAAGAAAAAATCATTTCCCGATAATACCTTCCCAGCAAGAGGCACAGGTACGGGATGAAACTGTGTGCAGTGTAGGAAGATACAAGGTGATGGACCTAATGGAATGCCTGCTAGATGAGGGCCGACACGTCTACACTGACAATTGGTACACTAGTGTTGAACTTGCCGAGGACTCTGTTCCACAAGAAACGCACTTAATCGAGACTTGCAGAAAGAACAGGCGAGGATTACCTAGGGAATTTATGCAGTACCCACTGGAGAAAGGGCAGGCGTTGGCCATGCAGAACAAGAAACGAGTGATGGTGCTCAGGCGTGATGACAAGGGAGATGTAGTGATGATTTCTACCGCACACAGTAGAACCATCAATCCAACAACGAGTAAAAATGAGGTCGTGGGGAGTTGCAGCAAGCACAAGTTGCTCGTCAATTTCACTGACCAAATGGTTGCCTATTGCACATACACCATGAAGACATGTAATGGTGAGCGCATTTTGCTGCGATATTGCTGAGCAATATGTTTCAGAGATCAGATACATCAGTGTGTTTTTGCACCTCATGACGCATATGTGCCCGATAAACGTGTGGAAAATCTACAGGGACCTCGTGAAGAAGATTTCGTTCAGCGATTTCAAGATGGATGTTTATTCTATATACTTACAAGATCATGTCCTCCACAGCCGATACCCAGGCCTAATGTTGAAGTTAATTGCCCACGTTGTGGACGTTGTATTGGATGTTATAGAAATTGGTAATAGTGCTTATGATCAAAACAGAGCTAAAGGAGTAAGCACGAGGTGCAGTCGATGTAAGCAGTATGTTTGTTTACCTTGATTCAATACTGCTCATTGGAAATGCGTCATTAGGCGCTTTGGTATTTGACAAGTTGTATAATTTAGGTCGAAAAATCATGTCGTAAATACTGAAGACATTTATCAACCGAGAACTGATTATTTTAGGATTTGACGTTTATTATTATAAGACGCATAACTTGTTGAATGCATCAAGTGAAATTCTATGCAACGCGGGTAAATGTTCACAGGTAGTGATATTTAGGTTAAGCTTACGATCGATGCTTGTTGTATAATCTATTGCCTGCTGAATAAATTTTTCAGGCGAAAGATCAACAACATCAGTAAAGGCTTGAAAATTTTGGATGAGGAATATGCAGTTTCTCCAAAGTAGTACTCTACAAATTAATGATTAAGGGCTTTTGAGAGCTTATTTCACTGCTTACTAAAAATCACACCCCACAAGCTTCTTGAAAAGTCATAAATCAACAAAAATTCGTTTCAGTTCAACACTGCTGCATATCGTCAAAAAAAAAGAAGTAAGAGAGGGAGATGCGTTATTTTCCTCCTGATGTTACCTTCGTACTGAAATGTGGGATTTTTTAGAACACGTGGACTTTCTTTTTTTGCTAACAAAAAGACTTTTATAAAAGATCTTTAGTAACAAACATCTTTCTGATCATATATTGTCTCTAGGGTACAAATATCCTATACAATCGCCAAGACTCTCACTGCGAAGTTCAAGAGACTAAATGTTCACTAAGAGTGTGAAATATAATCTTAATTCCCTTGCTTCAGGGCACTATAAAATCAGTTAGAAAAACCAAACTGGCCTGCAAAATCTACAGTTTTCGAACTATTGGACGATTATCAAAACTCTACTGTAAGGCCAGCCACGAACGATAGCGAGCATGCAAAGCGCTCCGGAAGCGAACGCATTTTACTCATCGTTTTTATAGCTCTTAAAAAACCAACATTTGCTATTAATTTGAGAATTAAGTATATAATTAGAATTACCACTTTCCAAGTTATCAAATAATTACTGAAACGTTTTTAGAAAACTTTGTTCTGTGAAAAGACCATGTGAACACGGTGCAAATCACACTGTACACTTCGAAGAAAAAGACGCAATATTCTCTTACTACTACAGCTCATTAAATTAAAATTTTCAAATGTCAAAGTTACTATCAAAACCGCAATTTTCTCAGCTATCGAATGGTTATTTGATATCTGATGAGAAGACGCATAGTTGGCGAGAAAATTAAGAAAACATCGCGTGTACCACTCATGGTACGCGCGGTCCCGAAAGGATTAAAGCCCTAATTTCGCTTTTTCGCTTGAAATTTCACCAGTAGGATTCTTCAACTTGAGTAGCACCAACACCTTACGTTTCTCAAATAAGGTATATTGACCTTGTTTGATCGAGTCAAGTCTAAATTATTCAATTCCTAGCAATTTCATCAAAATTTTCAGTGATGGAAAAAAATATTATTGACATATGCAGGATATTTATACACATGTACGCATAAGTTTGAATTAATACTTTGAGCACGGCGAATTTCGATGTTCTTTACTTAGTTTTGTCCGGAGCACGTTGCCATGCTTTTTTAGCAGATAACATTTTGTGTGTGAACACTAATAGATATTGCGCATTCTATAGATCAGCAAGAAGCCGGAAATAATAGCGCCCTCCAACTTTAAACGTCTGACCGTTCGTTCCAAGCTCCATTGCGAAAACTTTTGCAAACAATTCATACGCTGTAGTTCTACTCACAGTTTGACGGCCTTTCGCACGATTGATGTTGCCAAATGCAGTTTGAAAATTGTGCCCAATTGATACTTGTAAAGCAAAGTTGCGAATAACTTCCTGTGACGGCTCCATTATTACACAAGAATATGCAAAAATATGTCAAACGATGCACAAGAGAATTCTGCACAAAATATTTTATTTATGTGGAAAAATTTTTATTTTCCGAATAAAATTAGAAAACTTAGTTGGAACTTAATATTTCATAAATGTCAGCCAAGAGCAGTTGGGCGTGCAACACTACCAATTTAGTAATTACTTTCATTTGATGGCGCGTGTAAATGGTGCATTTGTGTCTCCTCTGCGTAAGAGGGTTTTCCCCAAGAGGGACCGGCTAAGACGAAAGGCACTGTGCAACTTACGAGGCTGCAAGGCCGAAACACTTGTATTGCCTTTATAAATACCCATAACAGACTACATGAATGGCTCAAAAAAAATAATTATCAGATAATTTGAACATCTAAATTAATTTTTTTAGAAACCTTCTGGTAAAATTTTCACCCTATTTTTACTGATTTAAGCTTGAACCAATGAATTCTGTGGTTCGCTGACTGCAACGTAGAATATATTTTGAACACCGCCAGTGATTGGACTGTCGGAATTTTGTAGAGCAGGATAGCATGTTATCCCTCAACATAAGCTTTCGGCTGTCGCGGCTGTGTAGATGCCATGGAAAATTCAAATTTTACTATTGCCCATATATTTATATTTGAAAAGAGTTATCAATGAACTACTACATAGAAAATATTGACATATGTGGAGCGAAAGAGCAAAGGTTTTTTTCATAGAGCCGTTAATCTCTCAAGTCGCCGACTAATCCTGTGGTCGATTTATTATCGGCATGTTCAAAATGCCACCATCGAGTGTTAGAGGTTAAACAAAATTATAAGAGTTTGCCATGTACAATCAAACAGCATTTAGAACTCTAGAGCTTTTGACACTTCACCCTGTAATGTACCGTCTAATCTCAACGTCGCATTATAGTGAGTGTTGATTTAGTGATCAAAAATTAATTTCGACGCAGCGAACTGTTTCTTAGAGTACCACTTCATTTTTCGGCTAACAAAGTGTGAAAAGAGCTCGAAATGAGTCTGAGGGGCTTCATGAATGATTTTAGAGGGCTTATCGCACCCATGTATGCTGCTGTGTGTCAGTATTTAATTATAGTAGCCATTCTTTACGTCTTCTCTCAGCTACACTCTCTAGTACATTCACGAGAAATTACCACATGACAGACGACATAAAAAGTGCAAGTATTTCAAATGAATATTTATTTGACTAGCTGCTATGGTAGACTTATAAGTAACCTCAGAGGACGGATGAGCAAACTCATTTTATGAAACGCTCGAAGAATTCTAGGCGCTTTTGACGATCTCAAATCGAAGTGCAATTGAAAATCTACACCTGAGACAAAACGGCCTATGACGAATAATTAGCGCGGTGACAAGTGCGTGGTTTTAACGCGAAAATGATGTTTATCAAGCATCTGCTGTTCAGTTCAGAGATTTTCCTGATTTTCCCGCAAGCGCTCTTCGCTATCGTTGTGCCTTTTGTTTTTCATTCAACACTTTCTACTGGAAGGAATTTGGAAAACAACTTTACTTCAGCCTTTACTAATTTTCAATGAAGAAAGTGCTGAACTAGTCCTTTGAAAAGCCAATATTCGTGAAAACAAGTTTATGTTTTGATCCACACCACTCTACCAAAGGCTTCCATAGCTGCGAAATAGATGAAAATTCGCACAGCGTAGGCAAGTCGTTTAATTGATCGCTTTAGACAGTCTAATTAAAAAAGATATGAGGAGAAGAAGTGGTCATTTCTTCCAAAAGAGTCTTTGGCAAAGAATGGGAAAATAGAAATTTGGATGTAAATTTCAAGAAGCGTCTTATTCTCGGGCTAACGCTCCTAAGAGCAACAATTCAAAGGTTCGACTTTCTATAAACCTCGGCATAATTGATTGTTATATGAAAATCGAGAAAACTTATCTTGATTAGCTGACGCGAGGTTGGTAAATTAGTAGTAGAAGTTCGGCTGACGTTTCGGCGACCCGCCTTCTTCAGAGCCTGGGCGTATGTAGTATTAAACTATTTGAATGATTCGAATGGTCTTTATTTATATGCTGCCTAGGTCAAGTTAGAAGATCAAACGAAGAAAGGGCGTGAGATCCTAAGAGCGACGTGGGTAACGAAGCTATTCTAAAATTGTAAAGCATTTTTCAAGAAAAAGAAAGATTGAAGCAATCGTATTTTTGATACATGATTATATAATCTGAAAGCAGGCTGTAATAATGTTGGAATATGGAAAGGGAAAAAAGAATAAGCGCAAGAGAAAAGTTTATGGAAAACGATTAAGTAGAACAATAAAACGTTAATAGTGTTGGAAAGGCTCAAGCGCGATGTAGTAGGACATCATCTTAATGATTTTGATTCAAAATTATGGAATTGCGCACTAAATTCACTGCTTAAGAGCGCTTAACTTAAAGTTAACGGTTTTCAAGAACTGTAATAGTTCAAAAAAGTGGATGTTTTTCTAGTGTTAAAGGCAAATTAAGTTGTATAATTCTCAGTCAGAGCAAACATTTGAATGGAGAACGATAAAGTGGTTAGTTTATTATACAAGCACTCAAGAACGTCTCAACTTAGACATCATGATTGTTCAAAGATTTGCTCATCAGCATTTTTTAATATCCATGAAAAGACAGAATCCTCAAGCAAAAGCTCAAAAAGCGATTGTTTAGGGACCTATAGGGAGAATGCTTTAAACAAATAGATCGCAGCAAAATGTTTAGTGATCTGGACAGAAAATACGGTTTAGGGTCATGTAAGATTGATTCAATTTGAGATTTTTCAACGAAATTACCAGCAATTTCTGATTTGCTAGAGTGTGAGACAGCATTTTTTTATACAAAAGTCGAAAAGAAATGATATGAGATGATTGACTGCCAACTCACTAACGCAATAAAATCTGATTACGTATTCATTCAGCGCCTTAGGCAGCTGTTGATTGCATTAGTTCGGATAGTATGTCTGATACGACAGTGTCTTTTTTTGAACATATGCTAACATGAACATGAAAGATGATAGATTTAACGGCCCAGCTCAACCGAGGTATACAAGCGCTCTGTGAAGCTTTCGAGAACGTTGAATATGTCAGGAAAAAGGCAAATAGAAACGACTCCGCTTTTACCTCATCGATTTTGTGGTTCCTCCCGCCTTAGCACATCCATTGCAAGGCTGGCGTTGTAGGAAGGTATATGAGAGGTTGGCGCTACCGAGCACGCATACGGGAAAATGGTGATAGGGATATGTCATCCTATTGAGTTCACACTCTGGATATTTTTACCTGCGCTTGTGTCAACAACACCACAGAATCCATGGTCACGTGAAGTATGGAGGTTCCAGTCTCATTTGAGCTTTGCGTCGGAATAGGTAATCACTGGGCAATAACAGCTGTTAACTTGTTCCAACAGCTGAGAGAGGATGAAGTCAAAGACCATAAAGTCGATGGGAAAATTTGGTAAAGAAAAATTTGAGCGCTAATTTTTGAATAAACAGCGTTTGAAATTGCATCAGATCCATGCGATAGAATATCTATGGGTTTTTAAAAAAATGATCAACTGTCAATGAAAACAAGAAATATACAGATAGCATCTGGTGTAGCGCACTTGCACCGGACATTAAGATAATTAGATGGTGATGTTGAATGCCTTATAAGTGCTTTTGTGTTTTTTCTATAAGTTGCTCATTGTGTAAAAGCTAATGCGGAAACTACGTGATGGCCATAAACGCCGATATACTCCATTACTGAGCTTGAATGTTGGCTCGTGAAACCTGACAAATGACTACTTATTCAACCCCCCCCCCCCCCCCCACCCCCAGTGTAATAAAGTTGAGCTGATGTTGAAAAGAATGCTGAAGAGTCTTGAGCTAACTCGATTTATTGTGAAAATCTCCGACCAAACCAAAATTATCAAGAATGCTGAGTATTACGCAATATTCTAAGCCTTTACAGATTAAACCCTTGTTTCACTTTTACCACTGGCTTCCGCACATCCAAAATCCAATCAGTATAGGTTTTAAACACTTATCTTGCTAAGCCGACGTGAGGCAAATTATATTAGTAGCAGTAGCAGTAATTTTAAGATGAATGTTTAACGCCTAAGCGAGGTTGGTACGCCAGGGCCATACACGCGTGTTTCGGTCTCGCAATCCTCGACAGTGACCCACGCCCCACATTGAGCCCTGCATTGTAGCAAGAAGGGAGGCGTATGTGGTAGCTTAGTGTACATTGACACTGGTCCATCACCACTTCTCAGTCGATGGAACTCGGATGGTAGAACAAAATTGATCCATGGCATCGACTGGCATCAAACAGTCGATGCCATGGATCAGTTTTGTTCTAGTAGCAGCAATGTCGATTTTATAAAGCGGTGGTCCTTTGAAAGTTTCAATAGTTCAGCTTAATTGGGTTCAAAGCCGAAATGTGCATCCCAAAGCAAACCTGTTCACAGCTGGTTGCTGACAACTCGCACCCTTGTGTCATATGGTGATTGCAGAGGAGGCGTGGTAGTGCAAGGCTTAGCACGCTCTTCCGCTAAGAATGAGACGAGCGATACCCCAGCCAGAGATTCAAAGTTTGCGTCATATTTGCCAACGTGAGATATATGTTGTAACATTGTAACACTGTTCTTAAAGCAGTGTTGTAAATATATTTATGGGTTACATCTACTCAGACTACATACAGAATATATGTCGGTGAACGTAAACCCTGCGGTAAGAAGTTATTCGCCGATGACAGAATGTGCCTCTACATTAGGAGAATGTAGAGCAAGACCTTATGAAATCTCTAAAATTAATCTTGCCCTAGCGGCGTGAGTTTAGTGGTAGTAACAGTAGTAACAACGATGATAAAGCAGTTTGGTGGGTGATGTTTCTGCAATTCACCTACCTCAGAGCTTAGACGTAAGTTGTATCGGACTATTTCAGGTAAGACTATTTCAAATAGTCGAATCCAACGTATATCCTAGTTCCGTAGAAGGTGAAGTAGCCGAAACGTTGCCCATCAAACCACAGTTATTACTGTTGCGTCGGCTAAGGATGATATGTGTTCAAGAATTAATATACTAGTTTTATGAGTCGAGATATATAGAATAGGCACTCGGAGTAGTGATGGTGTGCGTCGCGGCGCTTCGTGGGACTGATAACCCCACAACCTCTCCGGCATTACGAACGCCCTATGAAACACCACAGCCAAGTATTCTTAAGACTTCAAAGAGACCTGCTCACCCAGTATTCTACAACGTTTAAAAAAGCAACTACTTGAATGTCACATTTATTGCAGTGCAGAGTGAAAAATTTGTGAGAAAGATCAAATGAAGTGATAGAGAAAGTGCATTATTTCACATCGTATTTTTACTATTCTTGCACTGATCTTGTCACTTCTAAGAGTAAGTTACAGTAGCGGTAGTAACCTAATCAATTACCACTAATTATGGGGCATCGGAAGAATCACGACAGCTGTAACTGCTTTCGCATCTTTGCGTAATTTTTCGTTCCTAACAAAGATATGTTTCACCAATGGGTCAACGAAACACAATGTGTTGATCATTGCTACATCCCTTGTGGAGCCAATGATTAGCCTTTTGCGCGATTTAATGTAGGTAGACAAAGAGCTTCGTCCTTTGATATGAAATTCCGTGTAAAATGCACTGACAGAGCATAAAGTGTTGGTCAATCCGTTAGAAAAGCGCCACGTTTTTAACTTTGATAAATATGCATACATGGCCATTATTCAGTTAGTGTTTCAATCCTCTCAGATCACTTTAGTAATATTTCGCGAGCTTGCGACACAGTGGAGCTACCAACTAATCCTTTGTGCGGAGCTGACCAACGATAAATTTGTATATTGCTGAGCACCTCTTGACGATCAAAGTTCACATTTGAGTAGATAAAAATGATGATACACCAATTCCTCATGATAAAACTCGGTTGGAAACTGTGGCAATAGTGTAACGCACAAACAACGTCGCAACCATGAATTTTTTCTTCAACTGAAGGCCTCTAGAAAGGTATACACAAATTTATGACAAGTTTTACAAAGGAACACCCTTTCAGGACAAAATCTTCTTCGCCTTCATCTTTGGATCTTGGAATCTTGAAAAAATTTTTGAATCTTTGTATCTTGATAATCAATTGATAGCTTATATGTCGAAAATTCCAGTGGTAATTTGTTTTGTGGAAAAACCTTTTCAGTGAGTTATAGCAGTCAAGAGACAATTACATTTCATCTTCGACGAGCATTTTTTGCTCGATTTGGTTTGTGTGCGGGTTCCTAACAAATTCGCACTATTCAACCGATGGTTTTAAGAGTGTTAATCTTAAAATTAAGTTAAATTAGTCTTTATGCGGAAAGTTTTACGTTTCGCACTTGGGGAATGCACCAAAAGTATCATGTGGTCGTATAAGAACAATTGTGTTGTATCACAATTTCAGAAAAATTTACAATTTTTTTGAACAAAGTCTGCAACTAAATTATGAAGATTACGCACCTTTCGAATATTGTTACGCGCATCAAATTTGATGCCACCTTCAAAAGGCGCAATTTTCGTTATTTTTTGAGGAACTTTTTTTTTCCGTTTTAAAAGAATCTGCATGGTTCTGTGTAACGATTGCAGATCAGATCATCTTCTATCGTTCTATAGGTAATGATCTCTGTTCCCTATTCTTATTACCGCTATGAAGTTATGAAGGATTCGCTGTGAAGTTCATGCAGCCAGCTAACTATTCTGAGTTCAAAAGTTGCTCTTACGGTGTCCTATGAAAACTTTCCAAGGAACCAGCTTGAGAATTTTCGACATTTGAGCTGTCGAACGACTACCAAAATCCAGACATTGTTAAAGTCATCGAGATTTAATCCTTCAAATATAACCAGCCCGAGGAAAAAGTCTGACCAGCGAGTCGGATACACGCCGTAAGATCGTTTCAAGAAACATTTACTTAAAATGAACAACAGGACACTCCAAAGCATGATGATTTCAACAACTAAAAAGGATTGATAAAACAGGTTTAATTCAAATTTTGGAGAAACACATAATTTTTCTAAAATCATATTATTGTACACCTAACATTATCTTTTCCATCAATCGATAGAATCTAACTTAAACTTGTGGTATTGTATCAGCCTGTTCCCGGACACCTGTTACAAGTTTTGGGGCACTGTTCCGTCATCAGCTTGAAGTAAAGAGAGTTGTTACAAAGATACGCTCTCTTTGGGCAATCAGACACTCCGGTAGTTGGGTTTCTGGCGTGATCCACGCAGGCTGAAATAAATTCAACAACAAGCACAGTTTCTCAATTGACAGAGAATTGGTGCAACATTATACTGCTTTTCGGCACGAGTGTGCAATTTGCAAGCAAATAATACTGACTCAAGCTTACACGCTATATTGATCTTAAAGATAATTTTTCATTATTTTGTTGATGATTGATTATCTTGCCTTATATGGCATTGCAAAGATTACAATCAGTGCGAACTAACTTGGTGGCAAGGCTGTATTTCGCGTTCCCATACATCTGTTACAAGTCTTGGGACAATGCTGCGTCATCAGTGCATAGTAAATGGAGTTGTTGCACAAATACGCCAGCTTTGCACAGTCAGACACTCCATTAAAAGGATTCACAAGATCAACGCATGCTAAAATCTCAGTGAAATGTGTAACCACTCAGAATCGGTACAGATTGGTGTGATGTTGCTCCGCTTTGAAAGCGACGGCGCAATTTACAAACAAGCACTATGGTTGGAAATGAATTTTTATGCTGGGCTTACTTCGAAATTGATAATCATTGTTTTTCGGTTCAGAATAAACTCCACTAATCAATGTGACAAATCATATAAAATATAAAACAAGCGGTTGAAAACCTACGTGGAGTTTTGGCTTGTGTAGTGGTGATGATGAGAGTGCTGGCTGCGGTGCTACTGACCGGATTGG
The DNA here is from genome assembly GCA_019055375.1 of Parelaphostrongylus tenuis. NCBI lineage: Eukaryota > Metazoa > Nematoda > Chromadorea > Rhabditida > Metastrongylidae > Parelaphostrongylus > Parelaphostrongylus tenuis. The sequence continues at coordinate 179 of JAHQIW010006697.1, read as the reverse complement.
TAGTGGCAGTGATAGGATTGGTGGTCATAGCCATGGATGTGCCTGGGTGCCGTTGCTGTTGCCGGTTTCTGCTGAGTTTTGGTACCAAGTAGTCAACATGGAGGGTAGCGGTAAGTGGTGTTGGTTGGGGGTCGAAATAGTAACTAGTGTCTAAGCAAAGTGATTGGAGGATCTAGGTA